>CP136064.1:22244705-22844705 GCA_032622095.1 Siphonodentalium dalli
CATAAATTTCCTTGAAGCTAAGCAGCTTGGGTTTTCCCGACACTATTGTTAACACTATAGGCAGGAATTTTGTGCAGATTGTGTCAAATGTGCTTTGGTATCTCGACCCACATGTTAATAAACTGAGTGAGAGATGTTGTCACATTCCGGATGGACTTCAAATTTTTCTTGGATACAATGATCCCAGAAAAAGTAAACACAAACTGCCAGTGCTTGAACTTTAAAAAATATTAGAATATTCTGGACAACTTGTTGCTGTATTGGAACAACCCTTCATACAGAAACCAAATTGGCGAGGCGTAAAGGATCTCCCGAATAGGCTACATTGGAAATCTAGCAATTAACGTTGTAATAGTTTCAATTAAAATATTTATGTGAATAATGCTACATGTACATGTACATGTATCAATAGCATCCAACTGAAGCTAAAGAGTTGGCCATTCAGTACTCAAATATGAGGGTTAATATAGTTGAATTGCTAATTAAATCTCTGAGATATATATTTTTAATTGATAATACAATTAATCATCAATTTAGGAACAAGTCCTTTCGGACTTTTAGTCCCATCAACATATATTTATATTAGCATAAATTAATGTGAGTCAATTTTTAAAAATCTGTTTCATATCTCCTGTGATACAAATGTACGTCGATTTATTCTTTAAAGTGTAGAAGTGTTGGAGCTTCTACAACGATTTCTGGCAACGAGTTCCATTCTGCGCATACTCTGCTCGAAAAGAAAAACTTACGAATGTCCTTATTTTTGGAACAAATGTTTAGTTTCCATGAATGTCCCCTGGTCGATGTATATTGCGCTTTCTGAAAGAACTGATCCGGGGTGGAATTATATTGACTGCGTAAATATTTGTAGGTTTCGATGAGATCACTTCTTAGCCTTCTGTATTTAAGGGATGGTATATTTAGAAATACCATTCTGTCTTCATATTCGTACTTTCTGTAACAACACACAAGGCGCGTTGCCCTTCTTTGGACTCGTTCAAGCTTTTGAGATTGTCCGATAAGATGTGGAGACCATACGTTATCGCAGTATTCTAATATCGGCCTCACCATTGACGTATATAGTCGTTTCAAGATGCCCGAGTCTAGCTGGCTGAATGTTCGGTTTATTACTCCCAGGATATATAGAGGAATAGTGTTTAGGATATTTTAGTCTACCTAAAGGTCGTATACTTACCTACCCGGTACTGAGTCTACGGACACGGGCTATGATTCTCATTTCCCGGTGCACATGCATGTCTGAAAACCCCAATATAAAGCTAGCTCTCACAATTTTGTATGTGGCCAATGAACTCGCACAGGGTTAATGATAACTGCTGCAGCAGGATTTCAAAATCAGGGTAAAACTCTGCGATTTAACTTATCACGTAAAAATTCACACTCAGACACCGGGAAGTGAGAATCCTAGCCAGTGTCTGTAGACTCAGTACCAGGGTGCTGAGTAAATGACCTTCAGGTATGCTGGATTTGTTTTAAACCAAAATATTCTTGTTATTGTTATAAAACATTTGTTATTTCTGCAATAAATTTGAATGCTTTAAATGAGAGATCTTATTTTATTAAATACAGCATCCATAGGGTACACACCTTTGCATATATATATAAAATAAACAGCTTTATTTTCCAACAACATATGAAAACAGATCATGATCATGAACAAACAAGGTAAATATACATTACACACCATGTTACAAGAGCCAAACTTTGTCTTAAGTCAATCTTTAATCATAAAAGCATGTCTGCCCATCATTTTTATACATAAAAATTCGGCATAAAAAACCTGCCTGCCGGTAAAATTCAGCCCAAAAAAATAAAAATAAAAACCTGCCTGCCTGCTGGATTTTTTTGAAAAAATACTTGAGAAACACAATATTTTTTTTGTGTGGCCTAAACAATCTAGGAGGTATAACCCCTGAAAACAATTCGGACAGAACCGATGGACCGTGGATGCCAACAATCATTCATTAAGCCATAGGTCGAGTTTGTTACACAATTACTAACAAGAGCACGCCGTCAGGGCATGGCATAATATGCCCATTTCTGGAGTAGAGTGGGGCAAGGTTTACTTCATTTGTTTGAAACCTTCGACTTAAGATGAAATAATAACAAAAATAAAACACAATAACTTAGAAACCGTATATCAGGTAAAATCTAAGTAATCTATATAATGCGGACGAAACCCATATTCGAATTTGATCTGTATTTTGGGGTGGTAAACTAATATACCAAATTTGGTTCAGTTCACTTGATTCAATCTAAAGTTATCATCCTGAAACCGCAAATCAGGTAAAATCTAAGTCGAAAAAGGAACATAACTCAGTCAAAATCATGCGGACGAAACCCATATTCGAACTTGATCTGTATTTTGGTGTGCTAAACTAACATACCAAATTTGGTTCAGTTCACTCGATTCAATCTAAAACCGGAAACAAAAAGCGGACGACAGACGAACGGATGGACAACCCATTTGCATAATACGACCGTTTTTTCAAACGGGCGTATAAAATGACTAAAGCAAATCAAATGTTTATTGCCAGTGTTTGTAAACTAGACTATTACATTAAGATTGCCTCAGAAATTTTGTAGTAGAAATGAATCTTAAACTGGTTGCGTAAGCATTATTTGATGAGCAATGTGGTCCTCAATGCAAAGGTTAATAAACACTCAAATGCGATAGAAAATATCCAAAGGACCACCGAAATATCTTATGGAGAACGATTTCTTGCTTTGGGTCTCATGTCTCTCAAACAGATGTTTGCGAGGCCATCTAATTGAGACATTCAAACTAATGCATGGACTAATGTCGACAAAAAATTACTATTAACCACAGCCAATGACTCTTAGAACTCACTGTGATGAATATAAAATATAGATGAATCAGTGCAACAAGGACGTAAGATTAAACTTCTCTTCACAGAAGATACTATAGAATGTACCGAATTTGTTGTTCAAGTTGACAAAATGAAAGATTTTAAAGAACGAACAGATGTTTACAATAATTAAATCATAATCACAAACTTTTATGCCAAATTTACTGTTGGATATGGGTCATTGCGATATACATATCGATATATAGTTTATTTATGATATTTTGGCACAATTGAAAAATATTTTAATTCATTTTAGGATTTTCTCTACATTCACACTCCCCTTGCAATGCATTGAATGTTAGCGCTGATATAATGTAACTGTGTTCAGAAACTGGCAAAAAGCTAGCCAAAGTCTGGGTGGAATGTGGTTTTTGCAGCTGTAGTGTTATCATTGATCTCAGGTTTTCTTTGACCATTCAGCACAAAATTTGGTGCATCATCTTCTAAGATAAACAAAAGGACGTGTTCCAAATTTGGTCCAAATTGGACATATGGATGAATTGTTATAAACGTGCACAAATCGTGAGAGTTACTCAGACTTTGTGTTTTATAAATATAAATACCTCCGTGTCTGTGTGTTTTATAAATATAAATACCTCCGTGTCTGTGTGTTTTATAAATATAAATACCTCCGTGTCTGTGTGTTTTATAAATATAAATACCTCCGTGTCTGTGTGTTTTATAAATATAAATACCTCCGTGTCTGTGTGTTTTATTAATATAAATACCTCCGTGTCTGTGTGTTTTATAAATATAAATACCTCCGTGTAATATAAATACCTCCGTGTAATGTAAATACCTCCGTGTCTGTATAAATATAAATACCTCCGTGTAATATAAATACCTCCGTGTCTGTATAAATATAAATACCTCCGTGTCTGTATAAATATAAATACCTCTGTGTCTGTATAAATATAAATACCTCCGTGTCTGTATAAATATAAATACCTCCGTGTATGTATAAATATAAATACCTCCGTGTCTGTATAAATATAAATACCTCCATGTCTGTATAAATATAAATACCTCCGTGTCTGTATAAATATAAATACCTACGTGTCTGTATAAATATAAATACCTACATGTCTGTATAAATATAAATACCTCCGTGTCTGTATAAATATAAATACCTCCGTGTCTGTGTTTTATAAATATAAATACCTCCGTGTCTGTGTTTTATAAATATAAATACATCTGTGTCTGTGTTTTATAAATATAAATACCTCTGTGTAATATAAATACCTCCGTGTAATATAAATACCTCCGTGTCTGTGTGTTTTATAAATATAAATACCTCCGTGTAATATAAATACCTCCGTGTAATATAAATACCTCCGTGTCTGTGTGTTTCTCTACGACTTCATGCATGTACCTCAACAGAGATTCAAGATTCTGGAAAGAAAGACACAATAATAAAATTGCCACACATAAATATCTGATGTCCTTGATAATAATTCATATAGGTTTCTTAAAGTCAAATTTAACTTGATTCAGTGAAGAATATTTTTATTTCCAAATCCAAACAAGTAACATGAAATACAAATGACACAGAAATGCAAAATAGAAGTGCTAATATATGGAAATGAGGATCAGACAACAAGCCCAAGGGCTTATATGAAGTCTTCTCCACTTTGGCTACATGCCCCGTCCCCAATAAGTGAAGGAGGGGTATAGTTTAGACAGGAAGTAATAGTTCTTGGAGAATTGGAGACATATATGAGATAATCTGAGACAGGCATGGAAGAACAGGAAGCAGGAGGCAGCGAAAGAAAAGAGAGAGAGAAAAAGAGAGAAAAGAGAGAGAAAGAGGACAGGTGAAGTCGTGAGAGGATGACAGTGGTGGAGATTTCAGTAAGATTGTGTTGTTGTGGGAGTAAAAATGATGCTTGTATATAGCAATGCATCAAGATGCCATCGGAGGAAGTAAATCACAATTGCTGTAAACCGCTTGAAGCATTTCACAATATTGGATAGAACTGATTAATGTGTGTGATAGAGACAGGGAGCTGATTTTCAGAGCAAAGTGACTTATCGGTCACAAAAAATAAGGCAAAGTGATCATCATTCAGGGCAAAGTGGTCATCATTCATGGCGAAGTGGTCATCATTCAGGGCGAAGTGGTAATCGATCAGGGCAAAGTGGCCATCGTTCAGGGCGAAGTGGCCATCGTTCAGGGCGAAGTGGCCATCGTTCAGGGCGAATGCATGTTATAAAATTGAAATTGATTTGCACGGCAGTCGTTATACAACGAAAATAAGAAAGATGTAAATTAGAATTATAATTGAGTGGCTGAAATCAGGATTGTTTGCATTCACATAAAGTCCCTGGTAGCTATGCTGCATAATAACCAAACTTAATTCTTTACAATAAACATAATTGTGAGAAAATAGCTGCAATTTATATAATAATTTTATATCAGATCTTGTTGTTTAAAAATGAAATGAAATTCCATGTGTGCTTACAAAAGACAAACCGCTGCATTTTATAATGGTCCACAAATTAATTTGTTTTCAAAGGTCTACTATTACAAAACTTTGATCAAGGGAGTGATGAAATTACACAATGTGGAGAATATGAATGAATGGTAATCCTCAAGTGTGAGTTGTGATGTGTGATGTTTTCACAGCTGACATTAGTTCGACTCCGGTGTGAACATATATCCCGATTGAAGAGAAAAGGGTGCTAATTGACAATAAATCACCATGATAGTGGATAACAGTGCATTCTATGTTGTCAGACTCCTCAAGGACAAGAGAATAAATTTTTTGGGGATATTTGTAGATAATTTGATCATTCTCAGCTGAAAAATATATTAAAATGAGTCTAAGAGTGCATATAAATCTTGATCCACATGTTCCTGAGTTAACTTGCTGAGACCACTAGTTGATCCTGGCATTGAAAGAGTTAAATCTTATTGTGCTGACAAAGTGTGAGAGAGTGAAGGTCACAAACCTTTTCTTGTCGACTAGATGTGTAGATTTCCAGATCAAAATGCTGTGGAATAAGCAGCAAATTGGCAACTTTCTCTGGGTCCATTAAATACTGAAAATATGAGAAAACATCATCAGGCTATGAGCATGGAAATAATAGTTGGCCAAATAAAAAATATGGCCACATTAGACGTTATATTTTGATATTTGATATTATGACCCAAAAAAAAGTAAAAACAATTTTTGTTTCAAAATTATTTGGCATGTTTATACTAACTTGTCCAAATGTATTGAACATTAATTTAAAAATACATGATATGTGAACTCTTAACATATCTCTGTGTAAATGTGTGAAGATTGACTATCATGTATACAGACAAATTCAAAAGTGAATATTATTAGATGTATTTTGGAGCGCAAACTGCCATATGGCTTTAAGTGATAAGCTGATTGCCACAAAGAAGGGGAAACATTCCTACGATAATTTCCGCACGAGTTAAAATCCAACCTGAGTGCTAAAACTCAGTTAGCGCTTGCTCTAGTGCCTTGTGCAGGTCAATGCTAGCATCGCCATCAGATGTGGTGCCACCCATATACTACATGTAGCTGAGGTATTATGGGCACATTAACCCTTTACCCAACAGAACGGCCCTGTGCCAATGCATTCTCTTATATATGCGAGTCGACCATAGGTCGCTCGCATATATAAGAGAATGCATTGGCTTAACACATTAAAAATTATAAAATTGTTAAAGAATGTAAGAAAAAATGGTAAAAAGTGTTAAAAAAAAAGATTTTGTTTAGGCCAATGCATTCTCTTATATATGCGAGGCGACCTATGGTCGACTCGCATATATAAGAGAATGCATTGGCACAGGGCATAACTGTAACCATCACAATGTGGTCAAGGAGCCGATTCCAATGATATCCATATTTGTATGGTTCTATTGAGACAGACCGAAGATATTTTAGGCTGTTGAAGCTTTATTTGGCCGGTTTTGGCCGGTTTGTTGGGTAAAGGGTTAAAGAACCCTACCATGGGAAAGAGCTCCATACCATTGTTGACCTAATGCAGCATCCCAAATATGTGTCAATTATTCTTGATACCAATACTGTTAAATATTGAACAGTTCATACTTTATGTACGTTTTCACAGCCCTGTTAATTAGCATACATTTCCCAATGCTAAAAAATTTCCAAGGCCAGAAATATATCCTCGGCTAAAAAGCATAGGATCTCCATAGTTGCATGCTCTACACATTACAATTGGAAATTAATCATTACCATGTCAGACTTTGGATGGGTCTGGCTTCAATTGCAGAAAAGCCTTGAAATAGTGTGTCTGTCATTTGCAGAATGAGGTCCCCAGAGGGTGAATTTAGTGATGCTACCCCGCATAGCGGGCTAGCATCACCAAATTCACCCTCTGGGGACCTCATTCTGCTTACACCTCAGCAGAATGAGGTTCCCAGAGGGTGAATTTGGTGAAGCTAACCCGCTATGTGGGGTAGCATCAATAAATTCACCCTCTGGGGACCTCATTCTGCAAATGACAGACACCCTATTTCAAGGCTTGATTGCAGATTATCAAGAGAGTCCTTGAATTTATGTGACATAAAGACAATGTCTGCAGCAATGTGTTTCAATTTTGCACATATCATTGGCAGGTACTGAAATTTGCCTCAGCAAAAAAATAGCTTACAATTTTCGGCCTTGGCTCAGTCGATAACCGACGATAATTAACCTTTTAACCTTTAAATATGCCCAAATATAAATATGTAAATTTAAAGATGTCTGATAATTTACCTTGTTGACAAGCTGTGGCAGTGTGACTATGAAATGCTCTGTTAACTTTGTTTTGTCCTCGAGAACTTGTTTATGTTCTTTGGCTGTTAGCTGGAATTATGGATCAACTTATTAATAGATAGTGGAAGAATTAGCTTTCTTAAGTTAGGATAGAGATATAACAATTGAACATGCAATATCGAAATATAATGCCTCATAAGTCTTGTTAAATCATTCGAATAGCCCTCATTCAAGCAGTTTTTTGAGCCAGTTCAGACACATACAAATAGAATTTCACAGTCTTTCCCATGACGAAACACAGCAAGAGCACTTATTTGCTCCTGCAATCCAGAAGACAGGTGCAACTCACTGCAGCAACTGTACCCGCAATATGATCATAAGTTGGGGTTTTCTCAAACAAAATGTCATTGTGGGATAGACATACATGTATGTCCTGTTACACTTTGACATGCCCTTAATTGAATGGCGACGGGACAGGATCTGAGTAAACTTTCAAATAGTTCTAACATTGAATCAACGTTTACAGCCACTATAAGCAAGAGGGACGAGTGCAAATTTTAGTACCTGTGAATTGAAAATTGAGAGTGTGTACAGGTGCGAAAGCGTCTCCTGGGAAGGATTGATTTAACATCCACAAATAGAGATAATTTCTAAGTATAAAATGTCTTTCTCTGGCAAAAAGCAGCACCAAAATCCCCTAATTAACTCAACATGCAATTATAGCCTCATAGAAAGATACCAAGTTTGATAATGATCAGGCAACAAACTGAAAACCAAAAAAATTAAAAGGTTAACCAGCACATAATATGTCTAAATATGCCCACAATCTTAAAAAGATGAAGATTACCAATGATGAGATAAATTCAGACCGAGATGTGCACTTGGCTCACCTTTTTGTTCGCAGGACCTCTTCCCACCGGTGACTCTCCTGTGGCAGCTTGTCGTACGCAGCACACAATTATCTCAATTAAACTTGTCTCCTGGCGATCGTCTAAAACTGAAAAAGATATAAAATATTGAGGTAAACAAATGATTAGCAATATGATAGCGTAAAATGAGGATGGTTTATTGGGATTTAACATCGTATCAGCTGTTTGGCCTAGTAATATTATACAGTTATCGCATTGTTTCGAGGTTGACACGAGGAATTGTTGACACGAGGCCGAGGTGAATATTGACTTCCAAGGGCTGACAAAGTCCTTGTGTCAACCAAGAAATAATGCGATAACTGTTTTATTATATGAAACGCGCTAGTGATGAGCCGATTGTCAAATAGAGCCTTGCGCTGATTGCCGATTATTTGAGCTCACAATCGGCCGATTCAGGTGCCGATTCCGATTATTGTAATAATTATACCAAAAATAAATGATATGTGTTATATACTATGTCGATTTGGAAGCAACAACATCAGTACTATACCAGTATACATAAGTATACGTTTGGGTAAATATAAAGGTAGGTATGGGTGGACATGTGAACGAATTTCTGCGTCCTGACAACCAATACACATGTTATATTATGCTCAATTTACCGTAGATTTCTGTCTATAAGTCGCTATTAAAGTCTTGTTGACCCAGTATTTCCCCAAAAATGTGCATGTGCCACATAAAACTGTGAGTCAATAGGGGATCTGAATTCTGGCTACAATTACAGACACAGGTGAGTTTTGGCATTCGCCACGATGACAACTCGGAAGAGTGCATGACCGTTCATATCAAAACAAGAACGAAATGTGAAAATTACAAATAAAAACAATTAAAATATTAATAATTGTTACAAGTGTAAATATCCCTAATCAATTAATAAAATACAAGAATCCTACATGAGACCTCCGATGAGACCTGATTATCAGTTTGAATCAGTTTGAATACTGGTGTTAGTCAGGACCTGGCTGTATATCATCAAATTTGTGTTTGGTTACACTTTCCCCATGTTTACTGGTCATTTATTCAGCAAAACATCGTTATATAATATTTAACACAGTTTATTGAACATAAACAAGCACCTGTTTATTATTTAGACAATCGGAAATGCAGATGTTGAAACCCCGAGTACCGATGGGCCACAATCGGCCGATTCTGATTGTCGTTTCCGATCATCATCAGCTCATCACTAAAACGCGCTTTGATTGGACAAGATGTTGTGACGTAGAACGTTGCTGGGAAAATCCTATCTATTTTCAGGTCTCATAATAAGTTATGTTAACCCCTGAAGTATATGACGTCACTCAGAACTGTTATTAACCTCTTGTTTGATTAATGAGGTGAACATTATTAGATATCTCGATTGTTTCCTTTTGTTTTAACATAGGAATTGGGAGGGAAACTTATGATCATATAATAATATCTGTTATTATTAGTGGAGGGTCAATATCACTCCAGCCTGTAATAAGGAGGTACACTTCCCATTAGTAATTCCTCCCCCCACCCCACATGACTGGTAAGTGGTAGTCACTGCATCATAGATAATATGTAGAATAAAGAAACAGAAAACAGAATTTTAGAACATACCTTCCTCCCCGGCCTCAGGTTCGTCGATCAGTAGATCTGTCATACATTCCCAATCTTTCATCATATCATTGATATCCCAAAGACTGTCAACCAAGTAAGCACCATGCTCGTGTAACTGAAATTACAAATGGTGAGACTGTCAACCAAGTAAGTACCATGCCAGGGACCAGCCGAGAGGGCGACGTGGGCGAAGAAGTTTCCCTATTCTTGCTCACTTCGCCCTAATTTTGCAGCCGGGCGAAGTTTAAGTTGCCATGAAATTTCCGAAGTTGACCGACGAAAATCGGCAAAATAATCATCCTAATTTACTGCCAACATTGATTGAACCCAATTATCCATTGACACTGTCGTAGATAACACCATAGTTACTATTAACATCTGTATTTAATAATCTGATTTGGGAGCATATTCACACCCGAGTGTTGATTGCAGACAGCTGTGAATACATCATCAGATGTCCACTGTGAATTGTGATTTTGAGATTATCACACCTGAAGATTACAACTCTACACCTTACGTCAGATCAACACCTCTTTGTTAAATTCAATAAAGGCCAGAATAACTTTGAAAACAAATTAATTTTTTGCAACATATTAATATCTGTACCCAGGTTAGACACCTTTAATGGGTGAGAATGTTCAAGATTTCGTTTCGTTTTACCATTTTTTTCGTATTCATAAGCATTGCTTAATTTTTAATTTTTTTCGTATTCATAAGCGGTTGTAAAAATGCCGTTCTTCCAAAATTATTATATAAAATGCTACCATTCTCTCACAATTATGACTGGACATTATTCATAGTTATTAGAGTGATGATTTGAACATAAAGTTCCCACATTTGAACCATTGTTTCATCATTTTAATTTAAATATTTCATATCTCCTATTTTCGTTATATAGCCTATATAGGCGACTACAGTGCAGACTGATTTCAATTTTGCCAACACATTTCGCCCTGAAGAATGCCCACTTCGCCTTATTTTTGTGACAGGGAGAAGTCACTTCGCCCTGAAATCAGGTCTAGACTGGTCTCTGCACCATGCTTGTGTAACTGAAATTATAAACCAAGTAAGCACCATGCTTGTGTAACTGAAATTATAAATGATGAGAAATGTTTGGCCAAATAAAATTAATGTTCTTTTCTCAGACAACTGCGCACTCATAAAAAGATAGTATCAGATTGAAGTTCCCCAGTTCAATTTGGTGATGTTCACCCATTAGTCACCTAGATTATGCATTTTATCTTCTGCAAATTAGGGGAATATAGGGATCTGAACAGAAGGTAACAAGCAGTCACAGACGACGGTATCCCCCGCCGAATTGTGCAGTTGGGGAAGTGGATTCTCAATAATGTTTGCGTTCTCAGTATGTGCTAAACAAGAGGTGGGAGTTTGTCAAAAAGCCTGGCTTGCGAGGCTGCTTGCGAACTCATTTTAGGTACTGACATTTGTGGAAATTAGCCATGTCCAATAAGTCTGCTTAAAATATCCGGCCAGACCTGGTTTGCGAACTCGTTCTAGATACTGGTCAAGTGAACTCATATACCAAATATCTTTGAAATCCGTTGAGATTTGTGGAAATGAGCCCTGTGACGTCTTCTATTTGCTATTTGGTAAATTAGACAAAAATAATAAACAAAGTCCAATAACTCCGGTAAAATATCCGGCCGGACCTGGCTTGCGAATTCGTTCTAGGTAATGGTCAAGTGAACTCATATACCACAAATCTTTGAAATCCGTTGACATTTGTTTAAGTTATGACTCTTACAAATTCGGGACGGACGACTGACGGACGGATGGAACCCATTCCAATATCCCCCGCAAATTTTCAATTTGGCAGGGGATAAAAAGGAACTAAAACAATGATAATGTGAGACCATAGATACTCTCCCAGAAGATGAGGACTAAACAAAATGAGGTACCCCGAGGGTGAATTTAGTGATGCTATCCCACTGGAGACCTCATTTTGTTTAGTAATAGCCACTCTGCTTCAAACCGTTGCATAACTATATAAATTATTTGAAAATGACCTACCAAAGGTACATCTACCAACAACAGGCCACTGTTTTAGATTTTGACCCTTTACCCCACAGAAGGGCCCTGTGCCAATGCATTCTCTTATATATGCGAGTCGACCATAGGTCGCCTCGCATATATAAGAGAATGCATTGGCTTAACACATTAAAAATTATAAAATTGTTAAAGAATGTAAGAAAAAATGGTAAAAAGTGTTAAAAAAAAGATTTTTTTTAGGCCAATGCATTCTCTTATATATGCGAGGCGACCTTTGGTCGACTCGCATATATAAGAGAATGCATTGCCACAGGGCATAACTGTAACTATCACAATGTGGTCAAGGAGCCGGTTCCAATGATATCCATATTTGTATGGTTTTATTGAGACAGACCCAAGATAATTTAGGCTGTTGCAGCTTTATTTGGCCGTTTTTGACCGGTTTGTTGGGTAAAGGGTTAATAAATCCTGAAAATGGCTTGGAAACTTTACATGGTAAATCAGACTAACAACCAGATGCACAGGGATGGATCCAGGGATTTTTTGGGGACACCTGTTTTGGGACCATAATATGCCGAAGGCATATCCCAAGGGCCATAGGCCCGAGATGGGGGTAGGTACGGGAGGGGGTCGCCCCCCTCCCTTAGGTGCAGCATTAAAGATCACGCATAAGAAAATGCACTGGCTTACAAGGTCAAGATAAAGGCCAATGTATTATCTTATATATGCGATTCTCCTTAGATGGTAGACTCTCATTTATATAAGAGAATGCATTGGCACAGGATTTTTGCAAAATTTCAAGAAGCCCCAGTCATTAAATCCATTTTAAAGGGTTAAAATATTTCTCACTGGACACTTGATTAAGCAAATAAAGGCTCTATATCAACTGTATATTGATGATTTGCATTGCATGTTGTTGAATTATAATAGAAGATTTCCTTCAAAATATAGAAAATTCAGCTTTAATAAAACTATCCACTTGCAATTTGGGGACATTTAGGCCACCAGAGTTTGGGCGCCCAAACCTGTAACAGGTATCAAAAGAGCCCTGGATCCTTCCCTGCAGATGCAATATACATATTTTTCTGTTGACATACAAAGAAGGCCGACAGGAAACTTTAACTTGTTTACCTCACTCTCTATGAAGAACTGCACGAGATCTCGCAGCAGTGGTCTGTTACCACTGTGTTTCTTTCCTTTATTAGCCCGCATATTTAGCTGTACCTCCTCATCCTTCTTGAACAGTTTTGTATTAAGAAAATCTCCGGCCGCCTGTGCGACATGTCGGTTTGACGAGTATACCAGTTCATAAACATTCTCACAATCCTTATCACTCAGAATATGTTCACTGTTTCTGTGGAGGAAGTGAAGATGAATATTAGAGAGATAAATGAAATAACACACATCTGCAAATGAATTGTATTAAGAAACTATACCACTTTAAGCAAGTTTAAGGGCTCATGGTGACTGGACTCAGGGAAGAATCCAGAGATTTTTTGGGGATACCTGTTCTGCTTTTGAGGATGTCCCATTGGGATGGTAAAATATTCCGTATTGGACACTTGATTAAGGATGTCCTCATATAAATTGGGATGGTAAAATATTCCGTATTGGACACTTGATTAAAGATGTCCTCATATACATTGGGATGGTAAAATATTCCGTACTGGACACTTGATTAAGCAAATGAAGGCTATATTTCAACTGCACATTAATGATTTGCATTGCACGCTGTAGAATTATGGAAAATTCCCTTGAATATGGTAGAAAATTCTGATTGAATAAATGTTGTCAACTGCAAATTTGGGCTACACGAATCTGGGCACCCAAATTTGTAACAGGTAATGAAACAGCCCTGGATCTTTCCATGTGGTGACCTGAAGTCGCAAACTAGTATTTATTAGTATCTATTGCTTTTTTCACATTTCAAATTAGAACAATAAATACCTAAAATACTATTGACACTAAATACTTCGGAAAAACTTACAGAAGGCAAAATAATTATATTTAGAGACAAAAAAGTGGCCAAATTTTTTCTCCTTTGGTCATTTTGCACAAAAATTGCATGGCAAATTATATTAAGTATGAAAGCATGTTAATCAGCAAATTTCGTTGGAAATATTCTGATATCCATCCTCCCAATGGAGCACAGTAATAACTAGTCGGATCATGAACTTACTCTGAACATTAATGACTAGTCAGATCATGAACTTACTCTGAACATTAATGACTAGTCGGACATTAATGACTAGTCAGCTCAAGAACTTAATTAACATGTTGAATGACAACTACGAGTTATCTCGTACTATTTGCATGTGATTGAATGGGAGCCGGCACTCAAAAGTGTTAAGAACATTAATGACTCGTCAGATCAAGAATTTACTCGGAACATTATTGACTAGTTGAATCATGAATTTACTCGGAACATTATTGACTAGTTGAATCAAGAACTTACTCGGAACATTAATGACTAATTGAATCAAGAACTTACTCGGAACATTAATCATTAATGACTAGTTGAATCAAGAATTTACTCAGAACATTAATGACTAGTTGAATCATGAACTTACTCGGAACATTATTGACTAGTTGAATCAAGAACTTACTCGGAACATTAATGACTAGTTGAATCAAGAACTTACTCGGAACATTAATGACTAGTTGAATCAAGAATTTACTCAGAACATTATTGACTAGTTGAATCATGAACTTACTCAGAACATTATTGACTAGTTGAATCATGAATTTACTCGGAATATTATTGACTAGTTGAATCAAGAACTTACTCGGAACATTAATGACTAGTTGAATCAAGAATTTACTCGGAACATTATTGACTAGTTGGATGATGAACTTACTTGAGAACATTAATGACTAGTCGGACTGCTTGTACTGCGACCTCATACTCCTTGTCGAGCGTCATCTCCACAAATCGATCCTGTAAGATAATCAATTACTTATTTTATTAGAATTTGTAAGTTGTCCTGTTTGGTTTTGGGATTCAATTAAAATTAATTGTTAATTAATTATGAGATCTCGTCTTTATCTTGATTTGGATTGAATGGCTGATAAAGCTCTTGAAACAAATTTCTAGATAATCAATAATATTCAATCTTCGATTATGTGGCACAATCAATTGACAGGAAAAATATTTATTAATCACTGTAGATCTAATCAATACCAAAGAGTGACTATCAGAGTTGGACTATATATGGAGCAGTCATATGAAAATATTTTTAAAGAGTATCACAACATTAAATCAGCTAAAAAGAGACTGACCAACAACATAAAAGTTTTTGTTGCTTAGGTTCCTACGGTCGTTATGTTAATATATATGTCATGTTTCAAAGAATTTGACAAAAAATTAAACAAAAATAAGTTTTCCAGTATAGTAAATAAATATCTGTACCATGATTCCAATCATTAACAAATTAAAGGAATAACCGCTCATACAAATTTCTGAAAATGTGATCAATGATATCAAAGTTGCACAGGTTTCTAAGATGGTAGATATCTGTGTCAAGTTGTAAAAATTCATCCACGGACTGTCCATGGATGTCTGTCTGTGGATGCAATTTTTACAACTTGAGACCGAGCTGATTCAAGTATATCCCACCTCGCAAACTTGTTGGTATAATAAGAACAAAGCTAACATTTTGGCAGTACCACAATGTGTAACCCTCATGAATCATGTAAGCCTCAATTTCTATTAAGATTATATCATACCTTGAATCTGTCTGTGAATAACTCTAACTTTGGTGATAGTTCTGCATTATCGTACAATGGAGCCAAAGCCTTCAGACAGTTTAACCTCACATCGCCATTCTGAAACACATTCAGCAAGTTTTAACACAATTAAAGTTTACAATGTCATAACCATTCTAATTGTAAAACAGTATTTGTCTGACAAAAACAATGTGCCCTAATCTTGACTTCAGTCTTGCATCAGGTTCCCAACTCTAATTAATGTTTTGACGACAATTCGGAAGCTGGCTAGGAATGCAATGTGTCTCAAGAAATATATCCATAGACTATCCTCAGACAAATATATTGTAAATATATCATGGACAACACAAAGATGCCTAAATAAAGTGTTTCAGTTAATTTCTGCTGAAGTCGAGAAATTGACAAGATATGCCGTGTTCTTGGACACTGATTAGTAACTTGAAGTAAGGGAAATATGAACAAACCTCTTCTTCAGTGTGTTTATAATTCATATCATTTTCAGTTGCATACAAATCCTTTGAATATTTTCTAGTTCTGACTAAACAAAAGCCAATGATCTTGAAACTTGGGCTGATTGTCAAACGGCTTATATACAAACCTTATCATACAGCGTCCAACCAACATATTTGAGATAACTGTCATCGACGAACATATTCGGATACTTCTTCATCCATGTACCAATTTCACACATACAAATAGATCTGATTTCTGTCTGTGTGTCCCTGTAAGAGCCAATCAGAATGATAAGATCAGGATTTAAAAATATGCAAGCCAGCAAATAGTGTCCGTCATTTGCAGAATGAGGTCCCCAGAGGTTCAATTTAGAGACATATGGTTGAATTTGAGCCAGGGATGAGTGAAAAATACATATATGTGCTCTATGAACGATGCAAACCACATGGTAATAATAATGAAAATGAGTTTATAAACCAAAGATTCCCAATTATTGTCATAATTGGACAAGAATTAGATGTCAAACTTGTTGCATATAAGCAATGAGTCAAAGAATGCACTGACAACAAACAAGTTATTGTTATGCCTGAAGGCTTATTGAGGAGCCCTCCCCCAAGTCATTGTTGCTGTTATGCCTGAAGGCCTTTTTGAGGAGCCCACCCCCCCCCCCCATCCACCCCCCCCCCCCCCCCCCACATTTATCATGCTGCATAAATTGTTAGAAATTACATGTCCTAACTGAAATATTTCATGAAATGTTTCAAGATGTTTTAATTTGATAGTAGTGAGATATATATTTACATCCCATGTTGCTATAAATGTATTTCCATAGTCAATATTCAGTTTCTCCGGCGAGGGGTATTTTATTTTATTTTTTGTTTGTGGGGCGTGAGCTAACGAATCATTCCACCTCTGCATCGACTATCTCTGTGTTAAATAATATAATTAATTCAGCCGCATTTCATACCAATTAAAAATGTTCCCGACAGCTGGAACGCGTGTAAAAAGGTTGCATGCAAGGGATTTTGGGACCATGCACACGGGCCCGAGAAACGTGAATTTGACTTTGCGTGGCCTAATGAAATATTGGCCAGACTCACCTATATCTGTGAACAAACACACCCTTGAATATGTACGTCAACATGTTTCGGATTTCTCCCTGATTCTCTTCCAGCTGAAAAGAAAATGGAAACTCGAGTTAACAATTTGTTTATCTTCATAAAAAGAAACAATTAATTGGATCTTATAATTCCCATGTTAGAGTCTTGAGAAATAAATTCAAAGAAATCTCAAATATAGTTAGTCCAAACATTTTGCACCAAAAACATAAATATATCGGTGTTCATTGTTTTGTGATGTGTGAACAAATTCTCATTGTTATCAAATGGTTATAGATATTCTTATGCCAAGATCACATCAAGGTTTGGTTAAATAACTATCTAGTACTATAAATATAAAATCTTACCTCCTGTCGTTTGTTCATGAGCATTTCTAGCCTCTCGTTCGCTCTCTTCGACTGGTTCTTAAGTCTCTCAGACTCGTACTGTCTTTGTGTGTTGTCAAGATTGATACTCAAGTTTAAAGCAACATCGACAAGGGCTGTCATCAGCTTCATTGCTGAAAATAGACCATAATTAATTATCCATGCAATAATATTTACTCTCATTTATTCTATTTAGGCGAGAAAAAAAGAAGATGTGTTCTCAGGCAGTCCTGTTAACCAGCAGAAATTTGTCGAGACTAAAAAATTACCTATGGCAATAATTTGTCCTCGTCCAAATTTAAAAGCCTAGGTTTGGCATAGTTTCATGCTTTTCACATATAATTTCAGTTTACATTTGGAACTTAATCCATTATCATGGCAGACATTGGTTGGGTCTGGATTAAAATTGACCTTTATTACCACTTACAGGGCACTCACTAGACGGGATTTGGGCTGGTGCAATGTCAATAAAATTGATCAACATGCAGGTTTTAACCCTTTACCCAACAAACCGGCCAAAACCGGCCAAATAAAGCTTCAACAGCCTAAAATATCTTCGGTCGCCTCGCATATATAAGAGAATGCATTGGCCTAAAAAAATCTTTTTTTAACACTTTTTACCATTTTTTCTTACATTCTTTAACAATTTTTTAATTTTTAATGTGTTAAGCCAATGCATTCTCTTATGTATGCGAGGCGACCTATGGTCGACTCGCATATATAAGAGAATGCATTGGCACAGGGCCGTTCTGTTGGGTAAAGGGTTAATCCAATGTGGCGGAACCCGTGAAACAAAACAATTTTTTTATTTGGTCTAATATTATTAGCCTATGATGACTGGTCACCAGAACAAGTAAAACTTACCTGCCAATGTACTTGTGTGTCTGAACGCTCGTACTTGAGAGTCAGTTAGTCCGGTGAGAAGAGAGAGATTACATTATCCATCATATATATCATAGATGTACTGACACTGCCGAAGAAGTAAAACTTACCTGCCAATGTACTTGTGTGTCTGAACGCTCGTACTTGAGAGTCAGTTAGTCCGGTGAGAAGAGAGATTACATTATCAGGGATGTGCTCACGCCGGGCGGCGCCGGGCGGGGGCGCCCACCACTCAAAACAATCGCCCGGGAGTCGCTACGTTTTCAAACCAGTGCGCCCGGCACATTTTTACGATCACAACTGTACTCGCATTGTAAATTGTGCCGAGTTCTCTTGATGATAACGACGTCTTGCATGTCTGATAGCGACGACATGTTGCCGTCTGAGGCATTTTTAATGCCTCATATAAAGCACGTGGGGAGCCTTAATTAATGAGGTGTCAAAAGGTCTGCGATGACCGGTGAATGTTATTACAAAGAGCCGACATAATCAAATACTTTCCGCGCGTGCTGAGCCGTAGGCACGCGCTGGAGTTAAAAGTTCGGGGTGAATTTGAAACGTCCAGTTTCAATGATCCTAAGCCAAAACGATGTCGTTATTGAAATTTTTCACTCAAACTTCGAAAAGTAAAAAGCTGCCGGATGATGACAAAGCAAAACCTGTCGATACTAACGTGACTGCATCTGGTAGCTCAGAATGCGATGGTTCCATTCAGAAAGAGAAGAGAAAACCTGTCGATACTGTTGCACCAGATACCGTTAGACCAGAATGCGATGCTGTAATCCAGAAAGAGAAAAAGAGAAAGCTCCCAGAATCTGAACAGACAGAACCAAAACGATCGAAGCATGCCACGTCATTTAAAACATCATGGAACAAGGATAGACCGTGGCTACTGTACGTGACAGATGTGGGCATGTTTTGTGAATTCTGTCGGAAGCATGACATGCGGCCATTTGACCGCGAGACATGGAACAAACAGCCATGTAAACGCCTTCGCTTAGAGAGCATTGTGGATCACGAGAAGTCGAATGCGCACAAAATTGCATCCAAGCTTAGCGTCGATAAACACCAAACGGACGTCAAGGAAACTATAGTTCCGTCGCTGTCAATGAACGACATGAGCAGAACTTTCGCATGCCTGTACTTTAGAGCCCGAAGCCGCCATCGTACGCCGCCGCCGCCAGCCATATTGGCCACAAGCCGCCGCCAGCCATATTATTTCTAACGCCAGCCACATTTAAAAATCTCCGCCGCCGGAATTGTAAAATGGCTGAGCCATGTGCATGGGCTTATATGTCAAACACAACTGTACTGTGAATCGCAAAGAACTAAACCGCATTGCCTAATATTGGCATACTCGCATGGTTGTTATATTATCAGAACACCTGGCCCCTTAATGTGGAATAGACTATCCCAATGCATGCTTTCATATAACTGAATGGGCGCATCCATTCGGTATTGAATGGGTTAAAATATAAATTGTTTATATCGACAACAACCAGGATCAGACATCACTGGCATTTGTCAATATATACACATAAGAATAGAAAATAGTTTGAAATAGTATATATCATTACTATCCGGTTCATCATTCAATGATGCATGCATATATCGCAAGATGGCAGTGATGATAGCAGTCTGAAGTCGACAGAAGTCCCAATGTAACTACTTATACCGATTAGATGGGAAACTACATAGTATATCCATGCCAGTCCTTCGTGAATTTCGCCGTAATGGAAAAGCCCAACATCAAAAGATTACGTGTGGTCTGGAATTCTACGGGTTCACCACAAACGCTAAAAAAACGGCATCTTAACCGATAACAGTGGATTAGGAACATTTCGGAAACGGAAATACGCTGAATGATAACATCTCAGCCGGCTGAGCCGCCATATTTCGTCAGCCACGAACGTCGTGACTGAGCCGGCTTAGCTAGCTAACCAGCCACGAAAATCGGTTGAGCCAGCCATGAAAACTATTTGTCGTGGCTTCGGGGTCTACTGTACTTCTTGTGCAAACAAAGAATTTCGCATACAACAAACTTTGTACCTCTACTCGACCTCATGGACTATATGTCTCTGAATCTAAAAGAGAAAATTAGGATGGGGAAAAATGCACACTACACAAGCAGAAAGTCAATCCAGGAAATGTTAGCGTGCATATCGTCAGTAATCGAAGAAAACATCATGGAAAGACTTCGCTCATCAGTCAGTTATGCATTGATGTTTGACGAAACGACTGATTGTGCTATTCAAGAGCAGATGATCGTGAGGGCACGCTATGTACATTCAGGTGAAATTGTGACCAAATATCTCAAGATTATTCAGCCACTTGCATCATCCGATGGTTCAAACAAAGACCTCGTAGTTAGACTTGACGGCAAGAATATCGCCAAGAAAGTAACTGATTTCGTCAAAAGTAAAGATCTGTCATTCCAGAAATTGAGAGCCATTGGTACAGATGGGGCCTCGACCATGGCTGGAAAGTTCAATGGCGCAGTTAAGCTGATTATAGATGAACAAGAAGCTGACCAAACTAAATTTCCCGAAGTCGATCGTTGTAAGGCCATCGGATGTCACTGTGCTGCCCATAAGCTAAACCTGGCAGCGTCACAGGCAGGCGACAAAGTTCCATATATCAAGAAATTTAAGGACATAATTCGGCAATTATATGACTTCTACGACAACAGTGCCGTTCGTGCTGCTGGGCTAAAAGCTGTTCAGGATCTGCTAGATGAACCAGAACTAAAGGTGTTAGAACCCTCTTCAACACGATGGCTTTCTATTGGGTTATGTGTGGCTCGAATAAAGAAAACATTGGCCAGCATTATTATCAGCTTGGAGAGAGAATCTGAAGAACGAGGTGATGCCAAAGCTGCAGGTCTGAGCACGTTTATGTCAGACTTTCAATTTATTGCCACTCTACTTTTGTTCTGTGATATTCTGCCCAAAATCAACCGACTGTCCAAAATATTCCAGGACAGTGAACTTGATTATGCTCTTGTAGCTCCCGTTGCTGACGTGAAGATTCCCTTCATTAACAATATTATTTCAAACTTGGATAACAGATTTACCGATTCCGGTGTAATTACTTCATTCAGAATATTCAACCCTTCTCATATGGACAAAGGAGATAAAGATTACGGAAAGAGCGAAATTCAGACCCTCATCAACCAATTTGGCGGCTATTCAGTTGATGAGGCAAAGGAAGAATGGGATGATTTTCGGGAATACATGGCATTGAACATGAAGAAGATGAATACTCGAGATGTTGTACGTGCTTTGACGGGGCATTCGAAAAACCCACTGAAAATGGTTTATCCAATAACATCACACCTGGCTGAAATATATCGAGTGGTACCACCACATACCGCAGACGTTGAGCGTGATTTCAGCCAGATGAAACTGATCAAATCATGTCTCAGAAACCGCATGGTGGAGGAAACGTTAGACGCGGTCATGCGTATAGTAATTGAAGGACCGCCCCTGGAAGATTTCCCCTTCCACGATGCGGTTAAACTGTGGGCAGACGGAAAGAATAGGCGATTGAAAGTCCATTCCATGAAAGTGTGACGTAACTGAAGTTGTATAAACAAACATTGTAAATAGACGACACTGTGTATAGTAAAAAGAAGGAAATCACGTGGGAAATATGACATGACGCGATTAGTACTCAGGCATGATTGGCACGTGTTCGTGTGACGCTGTTGTTAGTTCTCGCCAAGACAGCCTTTGATATAATGCCGCCGTTTCAGTTTAGTGTACCGGATTAACCTGTTAAATAATTGGATTTATATAAAGAATATGCAGAGGATTCTTATACCGGGTGAGTTACACTGACTTTCAAATTATGTTCGCCCAAATTTAAAATATGAAATGTCCCTATTTTATGATAATTTGTCCGAGGCCTTGTGGTGCATTTTACACCCGAAATGCAAGGAAAACGCGTTTGCGGGCGCTAATAATCAAAATTTTCTTCCGATTGGGCGAACCATGGTCGCACAATCGGACCGATGACCCTCCCGCCCGGGACTATTTTGGGGATTGGCACATCCCTGCATTATCCATCATATATATCATAGATGATACTGTACTGACACTGCCGAAGAAGTAAAACTTACCTGCCAATGTACTTGTGTGTCTAAACGCTCGTACTTGAGAGTCAGTTAGTCCGGTGAGGAGAGAGATTACATTATCCATCATATATATCATAGATGATACTGTACTGACACTGCCGAAGAAGTAAAACTTACCTGCCAATGTACTTGTGTGTCTGAAATCTCGTACTTGAGAGTCAGTTAGTCCGGTGAGAAGAGAGAGATTACATTATCCATCATATATATCATAGATGATACTGTACTGACACTGCCGAAGAAGTAAAACTTACCTGCCAATGTACTTGTGTGTCTGAAATCTCGTACTTGAGAGTCAGTTAGTCCGGTGAGAAGAGAGATTACATTATCCATCATATATATCATAGATGATACTGTACTGACACTGCCGAAGAAGTAAAACTTACCTGCCAATGTACTTGTATGTCTAAACGCTCGTACTTGAGAGTCAGTTAGTTCGGTGAGGAGAGAGATTACATTGTCCATCATATATTGATCATAGATGATACTGTACTGACACTGCCGAAGAAGTAAAACTTACCTGCCAATGTACTTGTGTGTCTGAAATCTCGTACTTGAGAGTCAGTTAGTCCGGTGAGAAGAGAGAGATTACATTATCCATCATATATATCATAGATGATACTGTACTGACACTGCCGAAGAAGTAAAACTTACCTGCCAATGTACTTGTGTGTCTAAACGCTCGTACTTGAGAGTCAGTTAGTCCGGTGAGAAGAGAGATTACATTGTCCATCATATATTGATCATAGATGATACTGTACTGACACTGCCGAACGAGCGTCTGCACAAATTCACAGAAATTGAGCTTAAATTTCTTCCACTGTGGACCACTCATAATCAGAGGATAATCTCCACTGTCCTGTAAGGAAAATCCATTCAATTCATTTATTGTCATGTTGACAAAGAGTGCATACATATAACAGCAATTTTACATACAGCTAACTTCAATTACATAGTATTTGAAACACTCGAGCGTTAAGGTCTATAAGTTTATATGAGTAATACAGGGTAAGTTTTGTCCATATGATCAAAAATAGATGTTATACTAAAAAGGTATTCTCTATGCAGATTAACATTGTCAAGAAAGTTATGCACAATAAGTGAATGTTATTTTTATTCCTGAAAAAAAAAAAGAAGGGGATTAGGCCAAAAAAAAAAGAAGGGTTTTGATTCTCGGGCAATTTTTTTCTTCAAATCAATGAGGTAGGGAGGGTTTTATTTATATTTTTTTTCTGCGCATAGTAAGCATGGACAAAGATACCTTCCTCTGTCTAGTAATAACCAGAAATGTAGAGGGAACTATTATGCATATAAACTCATTTAATCTTATATAAAAATGACATTGTACTACCAGTGTATGACTGGGATTACCTAACATTATATAGTGCCCCTGACATTAACTACTGTTATTGTTGTCTAAAAACTGATACCTCCCCATTCTAATATGTGATCCTGAATTTAGTTATGTGCCTTTCAATTGTATAAAGTTACAATTAGTGTAAGTTAGTTCACAATGACTAATTGTAAAAAGAGCATGAGGATCAGCCTTAAATCATTTTCTTAATTGTAGTCATCTACTTCATGTTGTAAGCCTGCAAGTCACTTTTTAACACATTACATGTTAGAGCTCAATGCACACTATTATTCAACACATATCTGCTACGGACATTTTTGTTTTTTAATTTATTTTTACGTAAGTTTTTTTGTCATAACATCAGGCATTGCAATAAAAAGGCCTAATGCGGCCCTTTTTATTCAATGCGGCGGGGCCTGAGAACCAAAACATTTTTTTTTTGCCTTACTAGGCATAAAGACATATTATGGACTTACTTCAGTGAATAAAACCGATAAGTCAGTATCCAAACAGAAATTCCACTGGAAGCATGTAGCAATCAACTGAGAATGTCGAAAATTGCAACAACATCTACTGTACCACAGAAAACACAATGTTTGAACTAAACATAAATGTAATTATTTATTACGATATTCAGGATTATTATTGGGTACAAACATTACGGCAATGATTCCATCAACAATAGTCACTGCATGTAATTCGTTCATAACAATCATTTTTCTACCTATTTGGATATCAAATTTATGAAAATAACTTATTTTTTGATAATTATTTGTTATTCCTTTCTGAACTCCTCAGCGGATTATTTCACGTCACTTTATAATATAGGAGCAGATTAGTCAATTCTCTTGATGCACTTACCTCGTCAAACTCTTCTGTCATCTTCCTGATGATCTCAGCGTGTTCCATATTAGAATACATGTATGGAGTTATCTTCCCCTTACAGCCGGAGCATTGGATGAAGAACTGGATAAGATCGAGTAGAGCTGCATCTCTGTCATTCTTATATGCTTCTATCCAGTCGTCAATGACCGCCTGCAATACGTATATATATATCAAGGTAACTATAAATATCTATCTATCCAGTCGTCAATGACCGCCTGCAACACGCAATATATCAAGGATAACAATAAATATCTATCTATCCAGTCGTCAATGACCGCCTGCAACACGCAAAATATCAAGGATAACTATAAATATATATCTATCCAGTCAATAACCGCCTGCAACACGAATATATCAAGGTAACTATAAATATCTATCTATCCAGTCGTCAATGACCCCCTGCAACACGCAATATATCAAGGATAACAATAAATATCTATCTATCCAGTCGTCAATGACCGCCTGCAATACGAATATATCAAGGTAACTATAAATATCTATCTATCCAGTCGTCAATGACCGCCTGCAATACCGGTATATCAAGGACAACTATAAATATCTATTTATATGTCAGCAACATTAATCCAGAGTATAAAAGAAAGTGCTCATTTTCCAAGAGCATCAACAACGAAGCCTTGAAATAGTGTGTATATCATTTGTAGAATGAGGTCCAGAGGGAGAATTTAGTGATACTACCCTGCACAGCGGGTTAGCATTACCAAATTCACCCTCCGGGGACCTCATCCTGCTCTGACCTCATGTTCTGGAAAGTATCTAGTATAGTCTCAAATTAGCATTGTTTTTAGTTACCTTTTCCCTTCTATTCAGTTTCTATATCCCCTAATTAGGAGAAGGTAAAATGCATAATTGAGGTGACAAATGGGTGAACATCACCATCTTCAACTGGGGAACTTCAATCTGATACATGTTTCCCATAGCAGTTGAGGCCTCAGCAGAGTAAGCTTCCCAGAGGGTGAATTTTGTGTGTGGGATAGTGTCACTAAATTCAGACTCTGGGGACCTCATTCTGCAAATAAAGACACACTATTTTAAGGTTTGTACAAAATATAACTTTAATATTAAGGATGATGCCCAAAAACACAAGGGTTTATGAAAACAGACATTGGCTCTCAGTCACTGGTGATTGATTAAAATTTAGACTTGCCCATTGATTGAAATTTAGACTTACCAAATATAACGCACTGCCCTTATGGGCCGTCCATACCAGTATATACGTGCCTCTGTATGTTATAGTAATCAAGAGACAAGTGGAATGATAAGATTTCCTCCATAACTCGGAAAACTGACAAATTTAGCGCATTTATCTGAGCAATGGCATCAACATCATCATGGATAAATCGGTGATATCACCATGGGTGGATTGGTGAAGGATTCCTCTTGCAATTATCCCTTTCAATGTAAAAGCGGTGCTGGTGCAGCATTGAAGATCCTGTGCCAGTGCATTCTCTTATAAATGTGAATTTCCCATTGGGAGCCTTGCATATATAAGACAAATTCACTGGCTTACAAGGTCAAAGTAACAATTGTTAGGCCAAAGCATTCTCTTATATATGTGAGGCTACCAATGGGAGACTCGTAGATATAAGGAAATGCATTGGCACAAGGTTTTCATAAAATTTCCAGAAGCTACACTACAGTCATGGAAAGCTCCTCAACTTCATTTCTATACATAGCATTTAATAAATGTGTAAACACCGAATATTGTCTCCCAAGACCGTGAAAAATCCAAGAGCGTGAAAAATCCAGATAGATAGTACTCGGGCCAAGATGTCTTAAAATTTTGAAGAAAATCCACCCTACATTTATCAGCCTTCCTAATAAATCGATAAAACAAACAACTATTCTAGCACTCAGTGCTGAATTATCGGCTGATAAATTATCTGCGCATAATAATTAACACATCGCCAGTAAATAAAAATAACCTCATCTACACAATATTAAACACCATCGACGAGCATGCTTATTCTAGCCAACCAGCACACTCTGTTTTATAATCCAGGTCGGGTCATGTTGAATATAGCAACTTAGCAAGTGTCAAATATGATAGGGATAATAATCCAGTGCTTCACGTGTCTAAAATGTTACAGGAATCACAATACTCCAAGGCTTCTCGTGTCTAATATGTTATGGGAGATACAATACTCCAAGGCTTCTCGTGTCTAATATGTTACAGGAATCACAATACTCCAAGGCTTCTTGTGTCTAATATGTTATGGGAGACACAATACTCCAAGGCTTCTCGTGTCTAATATGTTATGGGAGATACAATACTCCAAGGCTTCTCGTGTCTAATATGTTACAGGAATCACAATACTCCAAGGCTTCTCGTGTCTAATATGTTATGGGAGATACAATACTCCAAGGCTTCTCGTGTCTAATATGTTACAGGAATCACAATACTCCAAGGCTTCTTGTGTCTAATATGTTACAGGAATCACAATACTCCAAGGCTTCTCGTGTCTAATATGTTATGGGAGATACAATACTCCAAGGCTTCTCGTGTCTAATATGTTATGGGAATCACAATACTCCAGGGCTTCTCGTGTCTAATATGTTACAGGAATCACAATACTCCAAGGCTTCTCGTGTCTAATATGTTATGGGAGACACAATACTCCAAGGCTTCTTGTGTCTAATATGTTATGGGAGACACAATACTCCAAGGCTTCTCGTGTCTAATATGTTACAGGAATCACAATACTCCAAGGCTTCTCGTGTCTAATATGTTATGGGAGATACAATACTCCAAGGCTTCTCGTGTCTAATATGTTACAGGAATCACAATACTCCAAGGCTTCTCGTGTCTAATATGTTATGGGAGACACAATACTCCAAGGCTTCTTGTGTCTAATATGTTATGGGAGACACAATACTCCAAGGCTTCTTGTGTCTAATATGTTACAGGAATCACAATACTCCAAGGCTTCTTGTGTCTAATATGTTATGGGAGACACAATACTCCAAGGCTTCTCGTGTCTAATATGTTATGGGAGACACAATACTCCAAGGCTTCTCGTGTCTAATATGTTACAGGAATCACAATACTCCAAGGCTTCTCGTGTCTAATATGTTATGGGAGACACAATACTCCAGGGCTTCTCGTGTCTAATATGTTATGGGAGACACAATACTCCAGGGCTTCTCGTGTCTAATATGTTATGGGAGACACAATACTCCAAGGCTTCTCATGTCTAATATGTTATGGGAGACACAATACTCCAAGGCTTCTTGTGTCTAATATGTTACAGGAATCACAATACTCCAAGGCTTCTCGTGTCTAATATGTTACAGGAGACACAATACTCCAAGGCTTCTCGTGTCTAATATGTTATGGGAGATACAATACTCCAAGGCTTCTCGTGTCTAATATGTTATGGGAGACACAATACTCCAAGGCTTCTTGTGTCTAAAATGTTATGGGAGACACAATACTCCAAGGCTTCTCGTGTCTAATATGTTATGGGAGACACAATACTCCAGGGCTTCTTGTGTCTAATATGTTATGGGAGACACAATACTCCAAGGCTTCTTGTGTCTAATATGTTATGGGAGACACAATACTCCAAGGCTTCTCGTGTCTAATATGTTATGGGAGACACAATACTCCAGGGCTTCTTGTGTCTAATATGTTACAGGAATCACAATACTCCAGGGCTTCTCGTGTCTAATATGTTATGGGAGACACAATACTCCAAGGCTTCTTGTGTCTAATATGTTATGGGAGACACAATACTCCAAGGCTTCTCGTGTCTAATATGTTATGGGAGACACAATACTCCAGGGCTTCTTGTGTCTAATATGTTACAGGAATCACAATACTCCAGGGCTTCTCGTGTCTAATATGTTATGGGAGACACAATACTCCAGGGCTTCACGTGTCTAAAATGTTACAGGAATCACAATACTCCAAGGCTTCTCGTGTCTAATATGTTATGGGAGACACAATACTCCAGGGCTTCTCGTGTCTAATATGTTATGGGAATCACAATACTCCAAGGCTTCTCGTGTCTAATATGTTATGGGAGATACAATACTCCAGTGCTTCACGTGTCTAATATGTTACAGGAATCACAATACTCCAAGGCTTCTTGTGTCTAATATGTTATGGGAGACACAATACTCCAAGGCTTCTTGTGTCTAATATGTTACAGGAGACACAATACTCCAAGGCTTCTTGTGTCTAATATGTTACAGGAATCACAATACTCCAAGGCTTCTCGTGTCTAATATGTTATGGGAGATACAATACTCCAGTGCTTCACGTGTCTAATATGTTATGGGAGACACAATACTCCAAGGCTTCTCGTGTCTAATATGTTACAGGAATCACAATACTCCAAGGCTTCTCGTGTCTAATATGTTACAGGAATCACAATACTCCAGGGCTTCTCGTGTCTAATATGTTACAGGAATCACAATACTCCAGGGCTTCTTGTGTCTAATATGTTACAGGAATCACAATACTCCAAGGCTTCTCGTGTCTAATATGTTATGGGAGACACAATACTCCAAGGCTTCTTGTGTCTAATATGTTACAGGAATCACAATACTCCAAGGCTTCTTGTGTCTAATATGTTATGGGAATCACAATACTCCAAGGCTTCTTGTGTCTAATATGTTACAGGAATCACAATACTCCAAGGCTTCTCGTGTCTAATATGTTACAGGAATCACAATACTCCAAGGCTTCTTGTGTCTAATATGTTATGGGAATCACAATACTCCAAGGCTTCTCGTGTCTAATATGTTACAGGAATCACAATACTCCAAGGCTTCTTGTGTCTAATATGTTATGGGAATCACAATACTCAAGGCTTCTTGTGTCTAATATGTTACAGGAATCACAATACTCCAGGGCTTCTTGTGTCTAATATGTTACAGGAGACACAATACTCCAAGGCTTCTCGTGTCTAATATGTTATGGGAGACACAATACTCCAAGGCTTCTTGTGTCTAATATGTTACAGGAATCACAATACTCCAGGGCTTCTTGTGTCTAATATGTTACAGGAATCACAATACTCCAAGGCTTCTCGTGTCTAATATGTTATGGGAGACACAATACTCCAAGGCTTCTCGTGTCTAATATGTTACAGGAATCACAATACTCCAAGGCTTCTCGTGTCTAATATGTTACAGGAATCACAATACTCCAAGGCTTCTCGTGTCTAATATGTTATGGGAGACACAATACTCCAAGGCTTCTCGTGTCTAATATGTTACAGGAATCACAATACTCCAAGGCTTCTCGTGTCTAATATGTTATGGGAGACACAATACTCCAAGGCTTCTCGTGTCTAATATGTTATGGGAGACACAATACTCCAAGGCTTCTCGTGTCTAATATGTTATGGGAGACACAATACTCCAAGGCTTCTCGTGTCTAATATGTTACAGGAATCACAATACTCCAAGGCTTCTCGTGTCTAATATGTTACAGGAATCACAATACTCCAAGGCTTCTTGTGTCTAATATGTTACAGGAATCACAATACTCCAAGGCTTCTCGTGTCTAATATGTTATGGGAGACACAATACTCCAAGGCTTCTCGTGTCTAATATGTTATGGGAGACACAATACTCCAAGGCTTCTCGTGTCTAATATGTTATGGGAGACACAATACTCCAAGGCTTCTCGTGTCTAATATGTTACAGGAATCACAATACTCCAAGGCTTCTCGTGTCTAATATGTTACAGGAATCACAATACTCCAGGGCTTCTCGTGTCTAATATGTTACAGGAATCACAATACTCCAAGGCTTCTCGTGTCTAATATGTTACAGGAATCACAATACTCCAGGGCTTCTCGTGTCTAATATGTTACAGGAATCACAATACTCCAAGGCTTCTCGTGTCTAATATGTTACAGGAATCACAATACTCCAAGGCTTCACGTGTCTAATATGTTACAGGAATCACAATACTCCAGGGCTTCTCGTGTCTAATATGTTACAGGAATCACAATACTCCAAGGCTTCTCGTGTCTAATATGTTACAGGAATCACAATACTCCAGGGCTTCTCGTGTCTAATATGTTATGGGAGACACAATACTCCAAGGCTTCTCGTGTCTAATATGTTATGGGAGACACAATACTCCAAGGCTTCTTGTGTCTAATATGTTACAGGAGACACAATACTCCAAGGCTTCTTGTGTCTAAAATGTTACAGGAGACACAATACTCCAAGGCTTCTCGTGTCTAATATGTTACAGGAATCACAATACTCCAAGGCTTCTCGTGTCTAATATGTTACAGGAATCACAATACTCCAAGGCTTCTCGTGTCTAATATGTTATGGGAGACACAATACTCCAAGGCTTCTCGTGTCTAATATGTTATGGGAGACACAATACTCCAAGGCTTCTCGTGTCTAATATGTTATGGGAGACACAATACTCCAGGGCTTCTTGTGTCTAATATGTTACAGGAATCACAATACTCCAAGGCTTCTCGTGTCTAATATGTTACAGGAATCACAATACTCCAAGGCTTCTCGTGTCTAATATGTTACAGGAATCACAATACTCCAAGGCTTCTCGTGTCTAATATGTTATGGGAGACACAATACTCCAGGGCTTCTTGTGTCTAATATGTTATGGGAGACACAATACTCCAAGGCTTCTCGTGTCTAATATGTTATGGGAGACACAATACTCCAGGGCTTCTTGTGTCTAATATGTTACAGGAATCACAATACTCCAAGGCTTCTCGTGTCTAATATGTTATGGGAGACACAATACTCCAGGGCTTCTTGTGTCTAATATGTTACAGGAATCACAATACTCCAGGGCTTCTTGTGTCTAATATGTTACAGGAATCACAATACTCCAAGGCTTCTCGTGTCTAATATGTTATGGGAGACACAATACTCCAAGGCTTCTTGTGTCTAATATGTTATGGGAGACATAATACTCCAGGGCTTCTTGTGTCTAATATGTTATGGGAGACACAATACTCCAAGGCTTCTCGTGTCTAATATGTTACAGGAATCACAATACTCCAGGGCTTCTTGTGTCTAATATGTTACAGGAATCACAATACTCCAGGGCTTCTTGTGTCTAATATGTTATGGGAGACACAATACTCCAAGGCTTCTCGTGTCTAATATGTTATGGGAGACACAATACTCCAGGGCTTCTTGTGTCTAATATGTTACAGGAATCACAATACTCCAGGGCTTCTTGTGTCTAATATGTTACAGGAATCACAATACTCCAAGGCTTCTCGTGTCTAATATGTTATGGGAGACATAATACTCCAGGGCTTCTTGTGTCTAATATGTTATGGGAGACACAATACTCCAAGGCTTCTCGTGTCTAATATGTTATGGGAGACACAATACTCCAGGGCTTCTTGTGTCTAATATGTTACAGGAATCACAATACTCCAGGGCTTCTTGTGTCTAATATGTTATGGGAGACACAATACTCCAAGGCTTCTCGTGTCTAATATGTTATGGGAGACACAATACTCCAGGGCTTCTTGTGTCTAATATGTTATGGGAATCACAATACTCCAAGGCTTCTCGTGTCTAATATGTTATGGGAGACACAATACTCCAAGGCTTCTCGTGTCTAATATGTTATGGGAGACACAATACTCCAGGGCTTCTTGTGTCTAATATGTTACAGGAATCACAATACTCCAGGGCTTCTCGTGTCTAATATGTTACAGGAATCACAATACTCCAGGGCTTCTTGTGTCTAATATGTTATGGGAGACACAATACTCCAGGGCTTCTCGTGTCTAATATGTTATGGGAGACACAATACTCCAGGGCTTCTTGTGTCTAATATGTTATGGGAGACACAATACTCCAGGGCTTCTCGTGTCTAATATGTTATGGGAGACACAATACTCCAAGGCTTCTCGTGTCTAATATGTTATGGGAGACACAATACTCCAGGGCTTCTTGTGTCTAATATGTTACAGGAATCACAATACTCCAAGGCTTCTCGTGTCTAATATGTTACAGGAATCACAATACTCCAAGGCTTCTCGTGTCTAATATGTTATGGGAGACACAATACTCCAAGGCTTCTCGTGTCTAATATGTTATGGGAGATACAATACTCCAGGGCTTCTTGTGTCTAATATGTTATGGGAGACACAATACTCCAGGGCTTCTCGTGTCTAATATGTTACAGGAATCACAATACTCCAAGGCTTCTCGTGTCTAATATGTTATGGGAGACACAATACTCCAGGGCTTCTCGTGTCTAATATGTTATGGGAGACACAATACTCCAGGGCTTCTTGTGTCTAATATGTTATGGGAATCACAATACTCCAAGGCTTCTCGTGTCTAATATGTTATGGGAGACACAATACTCCAAGGCTTCTCGTGTCTAATATGTTATGGGAGACACAATACTCCAGGGCTTCTTGTGTCTAATATGTTACAGGAATCACAATACTCCAGGGCTTCTCATGTCTAATATGTTACAGGAATCACAATACTCCAGGGCTTCTCGTGTCTAATATGTTATGGGAGACACAATACTCCAGGGCTTCTTGTGTCTAATATGTTATGCTTTTATGTGTAACCATATAAGGTAAGGGGGTGTCTGATCAGGTAGCAGAACTGTCAAGGTTAGCGACCCCACACCTAGCACACTAGAAAGACAGAGAAAAGTCAAAGTAATGTGCTGGCAGGTGGACCAGAAGGCCTTTTAGAAAGTCAACTAAAGAAAAAAGTAAAACGGCTAAGAACGCATTTGTCATAAGAATTTTACACACAATTGATACCGGTCGGTGCAAAATGTACGGTCTATATAAAGTGGTAGTATAGTCCCCCCGCAAGTTTGGAAACAATTACATATGCGTGACACGGAAAGGGTTATACAGTGTATTACATATAAAACGTAATATATATTAGTAAAACGCTATTTATATGGCCTTGTAATCTCAATGGGTTGATATATACGCGCCCATGCAAGTACAGTATCTATGTATATATATATAGGTATATGTGGGTATATGTGCTCATATACAACCCTGCGTTGTTATTTAAGTAATATATGATGCGGATCCCACCACATCACCACTCTTCATATTACAAACCGATAAGTGTCACATATATTTAACACGATCTTATAAGAGGTATTTAACACGAATCTTATACTAGTAAGAGGTATGCAAGTTGGAATGTACTTCCCAACAATTGTAGATGATTAGTATAGTATTCGGGAACATATATACATAGCGTTATCCAAGTTATCGTGTGTATGCGGTATGGGTGGTACACCATATAGTATTATAATATATACACGGTAGGTATAACTAGAGTTAAACGCTCTCTATATTATATTGTTAAACGCTCTTTATGTGACCAAGTTAGCTATATATAGCTATCATATCTGTCATCGTGAAGTATCTTTACATATTACAATCAGTATATGACTATGTGACATATAGGTGGTGGTTAAACACTTAAACAAGATTTCGAATAATTAATTTAGATGAGTACATGGGGTAATACATCTTATTGTGAGATGTATGCATGCTGGAAAGTACTCACTAACACCAGTAAATTATTACCTTAGGATTATGAAGCATAATATAAAGGGTTAGATTATATACTTAAGATAAATGTAAGTGAGCATTATATCTCACAAAAATTATTATATGGGTAGAGATAATAATATTATATATATACATATATATGCACGAAAAAACACACCTAGCCTTCCAGAATGACAATAAAAAGTCAGAATGGAGCATTGGCTGACGGACCTTGCGGCCTTTCCGTTTGTCAACATAAGTATAGTGAAAGAATTAACGGCTTTCAAACTATCTGTCATATAATTTCCCCACAAAATGAAGGTGGTTCACAAATGCATGGATGTCAAAAGAAAGGGGAGGTTGTCTGCTGTATTCATATTAAAGAAGATTTGAGGCTACGTGTGATGATGACCAAGGTCCCAATTTCCCGCAGACAATTTGCTCCTCGTTCTGATGACATGAATTTTGAGGTGGAAGCTGGACCCTGGAGCGGTTTATTAGAATTTTGAAAATAGTTTTAGAACGTACCCCATCGAAATAAGATTTATTTAATGCCAAAAGTAGAATTTCTAGGTTTTTGAAAAATTCTCCCAATGAGTTAAAAAGATGCCAGAATGTTTTGATAAGACCGTCTTCAGTTGCAGTTTGCTGACTATATGCCACGCTAAACGCATGTCATATCATGTTTCGACCCTTCTCGTGTCTAATATGTTACAGGAATCACAATACTCCAGGGCTTCTTGTGTCTAATATGTTACAGGAATCACAATACTCCAGGGCTTCTCGTGTCTAATATGTTACAGGAATCACAATACTCCAGGGCTTCTCGTGTCTAATATGTTACAGGAATCACAATACTCCAGGGCTTCTCGTGTCTAATATGTTACAGGAATCACAATACTCCAGGGCTTCTTGTGTCTAATATGTTACAGGAATCACAATACTCCAGGGCTTCTCGTGTCTAATATGTTATGGGAGACACAATACTCCAAGGCTTCTTGTGTCTAATATGTTACAGGAATCACAATACTCCAGGGCTTCTTGTGTCTAATATGTTACAGGAATCACAATACTCCAGGGCTTCTTGTGTCTAATATGTTACAGGAATCACAATACTCCAGGGCTTCTTGTGTCTAATATGTTATGGGAATCACAATACTCCAAGGCTTCTTGTGTCTAATATGTTACAGGAATCACAATACTCCAGGGCTTCTCGTGTCTAATATGTTACAGGAATCACAATACTCCAGGGCTTCTCGTGTCTAATATGTTACAGGAATCACAATACTCCAGGGCTTCTCGTGTCTAATATGTTATGGGAGACATAATACTCCAAGGCTTCTCGTGTCTAATATGTTATGGGAGACACAATACTCCAAGGCTTCTCGTGTCTAATATGTTATGGGAGACATAATACTCCAAGGCTTCTTGTGTCTAATATGTTATGGGAGACATAATACTCCAAGGCTTCTCGTGTCTAATATGTTATGGGAGACACAATACTCCAGGGCTTCTTGTGTCTAATATGTTACAGGAATCACAATACTCCAAGGCTTCTCGTGTCTAATATGTTATGGGAGACACAATACTCCAAGGCTTCTCGTGTCTAATATGTTATGGGAGACACAATACTCCAAGGCTTCTCGTGTCTAATATGTTATGGGAGACACAATACTCCAAGGCTTCTCGTGTCTAATATGTTATGGGAGACACAATACTCCAAGGCTTCTCGTGTCTAATATGTTATGGGAGACACAATACTCCAAGGCTTCTCGTGTCTAATATGTTATGGGAGACACAATACTCCAAGGCTTCTCGTGTCTAATATGTTATGGGAGACACAATACTCCAAGGCTTCTCGTGTCTAATATGTTATGGGAGACAATACTCCAAGGCTTCTCGTGTCTAATATGTTACAGGAATCACAATACTCCAAGGCTTCTCGTGTCTAATATGTTATGGGAGACACAATACTCCAAGGCTTCTCGTGTCTAATATGTTATGGGAGACACAATACTCCAAGGCTTCTCGTGTCTAATATGTTATGGGAGACACAATACTCCAAGGCTTCTCGTGTCTAATATGTTATGGGAGATACAATACTCCAGTGCTTCACGTGTCTAATATGTTACGGGAGATATAATACTTGCCTGTATAGCAGCTCTTCCACTCTTCACTATGTCAAAGAGGCTTCCGTCTGTCGCATGGATATCAACCTTTCGTGACGCAGCTTCTCTCTTTCCCCGTTTTGGTGCCTGAAAATACCAAATGAAAACATAAATAGAAATGCAATTCTACAAACATCAAAAATAATTGAAGCAACAAAGTTGGAATTGGACAGAATTCAATTGCCATAAAACTTGAAGATAGTTCTTAAAAAGATTTAATATCATATAATTATTGCATAGCAGAGACCAGCCTAGAGGTACAGAATTGGGAGAAGTCATTTCTCCCTGTTTGGTTAAATGTACTCAATCCGATTTGATGGTCCCAATATCATCAGATTCCAACAACAATTTTTTTTAAGATGGCGCTTCAGTTATCAGAATCGATTAATTGCCCAAAAATAATGCTAACCACAATCAACTACCGGTATTGTATAAAATTGCCCAAAATCTGTTATTTAGCAACATTTTGTGCAATGAAATTTTGCCTGTTTGCCAAATATCTGACACAAAAAAGCCACTTGATTTTAGAGTTATCCATCCTCATCTGCAATTTGGTCCGAGACCGTCTTCTTGTCGGACTATTACTGGGAAACTAAAATTATCGGTGGCAAGCCTTGAAATAGGGTGTCTGTCATTTGCAGAATGAGGTCCCCAGAGGATGAATTTAGTGATGCTACCCTGCATAGCGGGCTAGCATCACCAAATTCACCCTCTGGGAACCTCAATCTGCTGAGGTGTAAGCAGAATGAAGTCCCCAGAGGGTGAATTCAGTGATGCTAGCCCGCTATGCGGGGTAGCATCACTAAATACACCCTCTGGGGACCTCATTCTGCAAATGACAGACACCCTATTTCAAGGTTTGATCGGTGGTGAAAAATAATAGACTTAAAAAATTGATATCTGATCAATATGAGCTTTGATGGGTGGGTTCCTCGACTCGAATCAAATATTTTTTATCCCCCCAAGCCAAGGAAATAGTAATTTGCAAGCATTAATTCGGATTATGCATCCGTAACAAAATTTCAGGAAACTCCAGTCACAAAAGGGTTAATGAACAGAGAGATGCATTTCTATAATCCCCACCAAACTGTACAGAGCATTCAACCAAGTCTGGATTAGTGTGCCTGTAGAATGAGGACGCCAGAGGGTGAATTTAGGGACGCTACCCTGCACGGCAGGCTAGCATCACATCAAATTCACCCTCTGGGGACTTCATTCTGCTGAGGCATTATCTTCTGGGAAGTATCTGTTCAGTTTCTATATCGCCTAATTTGCAGCACATAAAATTCATAAACGAGTTGACTAATGGGAGAACATCACCAACTTCAACATGAAAACTTCAATCTGATCCTAGAAGTTGAGCATCACTAAATTCACCCTCTGGGAACCTCATCCAGCAAATATCAGACACCCATCTCAAACCTCACTGATGGAAGCATACACAACGGAGTGTTAGAGCCCGAAGCCGCCATCGCACGCCGCCGCCGCCAGCCATATTGGCAACAAGCCGCCGCCAGCCATATTATCTCTAACGCCAGCCACATTTAAAAATCTCCGCCGCCGGAATTGTAAAATGGCTGAGCCGTGTGCATGGGTTTATATGTCAAGCACAACTGTACTGTGTATCGCAAAGAACTAAACCGCATTGCCTAATATTGGCATATACTCGCTTGGACACGGCATGGTTGCTATATTATCAGAACACCGGGCCCCTTATATAATGTGGAATAGACTATCCCAATGCATGCCTTCATATAACTGAATGGGCGCATCCATTCGGTATTGAAAGGGTTAAAATATAAATTGTTTATATCGACAACACCCAGTCTCAGACATCGCTGGCATTTGTCAATATATAGGCCCACACATAAGAATAGAACATAGTTTGAAATATTATATGTCATTACTATCGGGTTCATCATTCAATGATGCATGCATATATCGCAAGATGGCAGTGATGATAGCAGTCTGAAGTCGACAGAAGTCCCAATGTAACTACTTATGCCGATTAGATGGGAAACTATATAGCCATGCCAGTCCTTCGTGAATTTTCGCCATAATGGAAAAGCCCAACATCAAAAGATTACGTGTGGAATGGAATTCTACGGGTTCACCACAAACGCTAAAAAAAACGGCGTCTATAACCGGTAACAGGGGATTAGGAACATTTCGGAAACTAAAATACGCTGAATGATAACATCTCAGCCGGCTGAGCCGCCATATTTCGTCAGCCACGAACGTCGTGACTGAGCCGGCTTAGCTAGCTAACCAGCCATGAAAATCGGTTGAGCCAGCCATGACAACTATTTGTCGTGGCTTCGGGGTCTACGGAGTGTCGTCTGCTCAAGTCTATTTTGGGCTCACTATGGGTTAGACACACTAGATCAAGGCTTGTTCAACTTACAGGTCCATCCATGTTTCTTTTCCTCTTTGGCCGAGACCTGCTTAGGCTAATTGGTGGTGCCTCAAAATCACTGTCATCGTCAATGTCAGGTCTAAGAAAAAAACATCAAAAGGTTTAATATAAAATATCACTGTGCTCATTAAGAAAACAAGAAATGGACTGCTGTCCAGTGCATACCGGCCAGGTATTACCCCCTATTACCCATCCTGTCGATGTTGTCATCATGTGTATGTGAGGGAGGGCTGACCGGTGCATAAAATAGTACCACATATAACAGTCTGACCCGATAATCGGTACATCATTAATGCGCGTACTCACAGTAATTTGTACTGGGAACGTAAATGTAATTCGTACCTGTATGATACATGATAATTTAATTTTTTTGCCATATCATTATTTGAGATCAATATCTCAATGTATACGATTGTAACAAGTTACACCAGTTTGTAATAGCTTTGCGTATAAACCTACTAGGGTTATCTCAACATATTGCAAGGGAAAAAACTACAGGTTATCTAAGCTGAAAGGGTCACTATCATCAGCCGACGTGCTTAATATTTCGTGTGGTCGAGTACCTCGCTTAGCGAATCAGTGGGGTTGAGTATCTTTTTTTTTTATGAAATCTCACAGCTAAACGAGATTCCCAATATCGTCTGCTAAATTTGTTTTATTTTTGGAGAATTCCAATGTCCAAAAGTTGAAAATGCAAGCTGGTCTGACATAAAAGTCTAAAGACGCACCATTTCCTTAAAATTAAATCGTTCGATGGTAGGCCTACATCAAATATCTTAGTAGTAGTACATCCTTTTATAAATAAATTAACTGAATTGAATCATGTGATCCCAGTCCGATATTATGTAAAGCGAGGTACTCAACCGAACTGATATGTTAAGCAAGGTACTCGCGGCACGAAATATTAAGCCGGGTATTTTTTATTTTTGCGATAGTGTACAACGGTCTCGAAAAGTCATCATATTTATGCTTAGACATATGTACTAAACTTGTTTCTTGAATTTAACTATTGTATCAACCAATGTCAGTATTACTAGTATTAAAATACTATATCTGGCCATTCAGGTGGCCCATGTCTGAACAAACTAAATTTGTATATTCCTCCCTTCTGACAGATGTTGATGATTAATATAGCAGAGTAAAGTCAAGTTAACACAATTTTAATTGTCTATCATATATAAATTAGAGATGGGCGGTTAACCGTGGAATCAGTTCGGTTTCGGTTGTCGGGAAAAACCGGAAATGACAACCGTGGTAAGTTGGGAAAACCCGTAGTTTCGGTTGTCACAACTTCCTGTAATCATGGCAGAACACGACGAACAAACGAGTCCTGTGTGGAAATATTTTTCAAAGAAAGATAAGAAATCTAAGTGTGCCGCCTGTAATATATGCAGAAAGGAGTTTGCATGGTGAAATCGCGCGACGAATTAATTACGTTGCTTCCGTGTACACCTATTTTCGCCGTAGTAAACACAACACAAGTCAGTTTATTTCTCATGTTATTTTAATCATTAAGGCCGTACAAATACTCTGAAAGGTGAATTTGATAACGAGGATACGATATGAAAAGGTATCAATGATTGTTACCTGCATTCCCTATTAGTTTTTATCACTGTTTGGATGTTAAATCGTCAAATATATTTGTGCGCCGTTGATTAAAAATGTTATGCCGGAATCGGAGCCGGAATGAATTATACCGTTTGTCGGTAAACTGTTGAGAAATAGCACTCATTCAGGTGACTTGTATTGGATGCATGTATACTGTATAGTGTGTACAATATTATGTTCCCTAAATATGGTAATAGGCATATAGCCAGATAATGTGATTGAGAGATTCTAGTCATGTTTTATTTTCATTTTGTTGTTTATTTCAAATTTTATTTTTCAAATCATAACTATACACATATATCTAGTCACACACATTAGTTTTATGCCAATATAAATGATCATTATATTATTTCACACTTATGATCATATGATGCTGAATTGCAGTCATATACAATACACAGACTCACTTGCATTCTAGCACTGCCACTCGACATGGACATTAACAATATACATGTAATAGTAACAATATGATACATAATTTAATATTATAAAAGGACATGTACCTCACAAGTTATGGTGATACAATTGGTGTGTTTTCTTTGTAATATGATGAAGCATAATTAGATTTTGTTCACATTAGTAATTTTTATTAATAAAAACCGAAACCGAAACCGAGACTCAACTCTTTTTCCACAACCGAAACCGAAACCGAGGCAAAATTTCACAACCGCCCATCTCTAATATAAATCAAGAACAAACGGTGAGAAACAAAACATGACTAGACAAACCTGAAAGTAAAAAGTTACATGTACCTTGTACAACCATACTGGTATTATTAACCTTATTACAAAGCCTCTGGTACGGGACACGATCACGATCTGACACTCAAAGTGGTATGATTCCCATCGATATACCAGAGAACATCCTTCATCGTATTTGTTTTTATCCAAGTGTATCCACTTTAATACTGTAAATTCCGACATTATGCTGTGTTAAACAATCTACTATGTCATTGTACACTTGAACTGTTGGCAATTGACTCATTATTGTTTATGCGGTTGAATTCCACGAAAGGCCAGAGACCCGATGTTTGTACGGGTAACATCTATTCTCGTTCTCCCAGCACGAATGGAAATGGCGGAAGTAACATCAATCGGTTGAGACCCATCCATTTTACCGACGCGAACAGATTAAACAACTCGCTATCTGCCACATTAGACCCATACCAATCTTAATTGTTCTTATTCCTTCAACTAACTTAATAATTACGAAGACCATTTCTATTTCAAATCGTTTGCGGAAGTTATGTACGGCATACTACTTTCCGAGATGTCGTAAAAATTGGAAATTCCAATCGAAACCGAAAAAACTATATTATAACAGGTGCGTTTTGCACGTAACATTTATTTATAAAAGTTTGATTTGTAGTACTATTCAACGCCGATTCTGTAGGTGTTACAATACTTATACAATTAAGAAAAGATACACGTAATGGTATGTCACATGACAACTGTTGTTCTCTAAATGACTTAAAACTAATTTGATTACTCACCTTAGACAATACATCGGTTAATCTTCAGTTTCTCAATACGGAATAGACGATGTTCTTGTGACCAAATTTGACTATACAAAAATTTGAAAATCGGGAGGCAGGTGCTAAAATCGGGCGGCGCCGATGAGAATCTATGAATTTTTTTATTTTGGCCTTAGAACTTACATAGATAGTTCTGATGATGGCTCCGCAACGTCTAACTGTGAGGCCGAAATTTGATCTTCCTCACGGAGAATTTTCCCACGCCTGGGTCTCGCTGTGGTTGAGGGTGTCGTCATCCCACCACTCAAATTTCTCGCTCTTCTTGCAACCATTTTGGATGGTTATCTGTGAAAAGAGAAAACATGTTGACACTACAAGACTAAATTAAAAGAGAAAACATGTTGTCACTACAATACTAAATAATTAAAGATACGTAAGTTCCTATATAAAGAGAAAACATGCTGACACTACAATACTAAATTAAAAGATAAGTAGGTTCCAATATAAAGAGAAAACATGTTGACACTACAATACTAAATTAAAAGATAAGTAGGTTCCTATATAAAGTTAATAAAATTAAAGGCATGGACAGCCCTCAAAATTGGCTATGGCAATCAGCAATGCCGAAGCTATTTGCTGAAGAAAATGGGCCATGATAAGGGTTGCTGAAGTTGATTGCCAAAGCCAAAGAATCTTGAATTAAGAGGGCTGCATGGATGGCCTTCGCGATGGATTTTGCAGTTAAAATAATCACATCCGTTCTAACCGCCATAAACAGAAAGAATGTTATTAAAAATATAGTCAAACTTTGTTCTTATACCAATGATAGATATCATGTAAATACATGTAGTATGTTTAAATATCCTCAAGCTTGTTTGATGTGTTATCAGGGTTCTTGCACCAATTTTGAAATGAAATTCAAGGAGTTTCCAGGAGTATTTGGGGCCAATTTTCCAGGAGCCCAATACAAAAAATTCAAGGGTTTTACATGAGTTGAATATAACGATACATGTACTTCCTTCAAGCATGGGACTAATTATTGTTCTTATATCATATTTAGATAATCATACACGTACTTGCACATGTACAACTAAATATAACGGTAAGTTTAAGCAGATATTATTTGGCAATCACATTAGTGCTGGGACAGTTGTCCGGATATCCGGTTACGGTTCGGTTACGCGTGTCAACCGGTTGGAGGAGGCAACAACCGGATAACCGTACTATTGATAACAATCGTACTATCATCATAGTACTCCATGTAAATGTTGCTGAAATCATTTACGGAAGTTTAAGTAAAGAGAGTAAGTAATAAGAAGCCGCTTAGAAGCGATTTGGACAGTTGATTGTGTATTCATATACCCCACAACACAAGCCCGTTTGATCACTGGCGGCTTTTCCAGACATGAAACCAACAACTACACTCTGTGTCAGTCTGCGAATCACTTGCTACACATTCAATGCCAATTTCCTTTGGCGGCATTACATGACGTTCCGGCTGCACGCGCACCGCGGCATACATCAAAGCAATCAAGTCTAGACTTTTACTACGTCATCAATAGTCGGTCTGTTTTCATGAAACTGTCCCCCCCCTTGTCATTATCATTAGTTCGTCTCAAAGCGATGGTAGAAGACCTACAAAAACAGAAATCAAACGTTTAGGGACATTTAGTTGAAGATGATGAAAAAAAAAAGAATGGGCGGAATGTAAGGCCTGCCGAACGCGATTCGTTTATTCTGGATCAACATCCAATATGAAGTCGCACATCCAGAAAAAACACATACCTGTAGACCTACTGGGAGTGGGAACTCTAGAGTATATCTAGTGATGTGTTCCAGTATACTCTCGGGATCCAAATAAGCATATATGTACGCTTAACTATTTTCAAGGAGAAATCCCCCCTGTACGCTGCTTATTTGGGACCCTACGATTATTAAATTTCAGCTGAATGTGTAAAAAAAAATATGAATTTATGTGCTTAAACCTAAGCTACATGTGTATGTTTGAAACACTTGAACATTCAGTTATTAATTGTTTGTACTTTAAATATAGCCTGCGATGTTTACATCGACAGCTGGGTACTCTTGAGTGCCTAATAAACATACAGGGCAGAATAAACATACAGGGCGGAATATTCCCAATTTTTTAATAAACATACAGGGCGGAATAAACATACAGGCTGGAAATTTCCCTAAATCTATTGAAATACTCATTTAAAATCCACCATAGCTCGTCCTATTATTGTACTAGTACTAATTTATATGTTATTACTACATTGTAATTCACTTTGAGAAATGGATTGTATATTCAGCAATAGTATCCTTACTAGTAAGTACTAGTACTAATACTAAATACAATTTGGGATCCAAGGATATACATGTATATACTACTAGTATAGTATATATACTACTGCGAGATACTTTAACATACTAGTAGGAAGGGAGACCCCTAACTGATTTTTGTTCAGCCTTAATACTATACAATTGTACCAGTACTGTAGATGTACTACACTTATCAGCAGACACTGCAACACTTGGAAGATAGAGTAAGGTGAGTATTTGGTAAGTATTCTTTTTTTTTTCAAAACAAATTGAACATTCATAACGGTGTATCATGTTTGTGTTACAGTACCCAAAAAATTCATTATAACTCCCCCAGTACTATCCATAATGAACCAACAGAATACTTTGTATAGTGTACCAGTATATAAATACACCATCCCGTTTTTATTATCAGGTACCAACAACAACTAAACATGGGTAAACTTGTTGCTCCCAAATAGAACCCGACAGGCGACAGTCACAGTCATTAAGACATAACTGGAGAGTTCGGACTAACCCATTATTTCAATGCAAAATGGGGGGCCGCAGGTTTACTTTTTAACATTCACGACTATCTTTTTCCCCACTGAAGTCTCATTTTTTAAACACTTGAATAGTGATGGACTAGTATATCTTTATATCGTACTAGTAAGAGGTTCAGATCAGATCTAATTTACGAGACATATAAAATACCTATTACATATATCCCCCCCATGTAATATTGTCACTGCGTGTCCAATACTAAATACCCGCGTACAGCACCAAATAACCACAAGTTCGGTGCTCCTTTTAGAAATTACGTCATTGAGCTATTCCGGGGGGCAATTATTATCAGATGTTTTGATTGGTTCAAAGAAAGTCTGTGATAGAAATAGCACCGAATGACCACGTGTTCGGGCGATGGTTTAAGAAATGACGTTGATGATACAAGAAGCGATTTCCGTGGGGACTAATATCGGATGTTTTGATTGGTTCAAAGAAAATCCTGTGACAGAAATAGTTTCGATGTGTAGATAACTGAGTCTTCGAACGTGCGTACGAATCAACACACACACGCTTTATTTGTTCAATAATCACAAATCATCCCTGTATACTTAGTAAAAAAAAGATTGGTTGACATATTTCGACTGCCAAATTTAATAAACGTTCAGGGCCAAATAAAAATCGTACAGGCGGGAATTTTAACTCAAATTTAACAATCGTACATGTACGTTTATTAGGCACTCAAGAGTACGCGCACATTTTACGTGAGAATCTGACGTCATTTTGTCGTGGGAACAGCGATCAGTCTATTTATATTTCATGTCAAACTGAATTAACATTGGCCTGAATTAGCGACAAATAACTTGCTAGCATTTAGTCAATAGTGTGTATTAGAGAAGTAACTGTAAAACGAAATGCGTACGTGTATAGGCAGTACATAGTATCAGTTTGCGCGAATAATATGTCGCAACCACGAGTGTACTGTTGAGGCGAACTTCCCTATAGAGCAGTAATGAATGCGTCCATGCACTGTGAGTTAGATTTCGGCAAGCATGTGTTCGCGGTGGTTCACAATGGGGATTGCAATAAACTGAACTGCTGGTACATTTAATTAGCACTGTAATCAGTGTTAATATTTTCGGGGTATTGTCGTCATTTATCGTTTTATTATGGCGATCGGTGAGCGATCGCATGTATTCATCTTCATAACACTAGCAGTCAACGCAAACACGCAATATTTTATCGACATCGGTCATCTCATAGAAAACACACATTGCACATGTTGTGACACCATTGATACATTTTGTTATAATTTATAAATAGAATAAGTACTTCTTCCAAGTTCTCGCCGAACGAGATTGAAATTTGTTTAAAAACAAAATGGCTGATGTTTTCCGGGATAAACATGAAAAATATATGTTGGAACAAAAAGATAAATTAGCAGAATTAGCAGACAAATACAAGAAAGAATATGAAACGAGCTTTCAAAAATGTGGGTGACACTTGGTATTAGTTCAAAATGAATTGAATACTTTGAACAATTATTAGGTTCAATTTTTCTCCAATGATCTCTGTATGACTATGAGAACATATGAAACTAACCACAATTGTTTACCCATACTTAGTGTTGATTTGCGAAAATCCCCCCCCCTGTACTATTATTGCGCCCCCGTACTATTATTTATATTAAAGGAAATTTCAACCCTGTACTATTATTCCGCCCCTACTATTATTTGGATCCCGAGAGTACCCACCTTCAGTACCTTGTAGTACACGTTTGGGCTAATCGTGTCCGGGATATACACGAGGAAGGAACTATATTTTGTCGCTGAAGATTTTGCAAGCAAGCGTTGTTTATGCGGTGCGGAACTCCCATAAACATATATATACTAGCGCACTACTCTTGAGTGCCTAATAAACATACATGTACGATTATTAAAATCGAGGTAAAATTCTCACCTGTACGATCGTTATTTGGTCCTGTACGTTTATTAAATTAACCAAAAGAAATAATTCACCAATCTTAAATTGTGTTATTCATAGATAAATGAACTCTGATTGTTGACAGTGATCAGCACACTGTAGATTCACAGACCTGGCTATCCATCGAAACTATTTATTGGGTGTATCCGGCTTCGCTGAATGATGCTTGCATTAAGTTGCATAAATCGCAATTATTACCTTATTTAAGATCAGCTCACGAATCCATGCTTGCAGATAATGATACATTCATTGATTGCAATCCATAATTTAATAAAACGGAGCGTACATTTCCTTATGTTATGTAATCTGTAGCGATTAGATTTTCCTCCATAAACAGTCGATCTGTGCACCAAACGAATGCTACTAAACGGGGGTTTCAAGGGATTAGTTTAAATAATCGGTAATACCGTATACCGCGGTATTATTTTAGGATTACCGCGGTATTTTTATGCTTAAATACCGCCAGCACTAGTATATAAGGGCATACTTCAGTTATACGAGATGCATCAGCTAGTAAAATTGAAAAAAAAATCTTTTTTTTTTTGCTTTATTTTGATGATTGACACAAAATTTCAGAATGCCTCATATTGAAAAAATAAACCACTACTGCCCGATATAATCCATTTTTGGTTTCAGTAAGGTCTATATTTGGATAAAATACTATAAGAAACGCTGTGTTTAACACATATACATATATATAGGAATCAGGGAGCTAAATGTGTTCTAGAGTCGGGGAACGAGTACACCGTGGAATGCTAAAGGTGAAGGTAACTGAAGAATGACCTTCACCTGATACATGCGACACGTTATTAAAGGATGACATCGTGTTTATTTGATTTGTACATCATATCTAAATAATTTAAACTAGTGAATGAATGGGGGAATGGATTTTTTTGTGAGCGGGAAATTTATTTAACTAGCTGCTGTAGTTCTGGATTTTTCCAGATCAAATTTGGCTGTGGGATAGCCCTGTCGTACACTTGGGGATTTATTTTAAAAAGTAAACACATGACCTATTATTTTTCTACCATTTTCGTGATCAACTAGTGTCAATCTCGCCGGGAAAACATCACTGATATGGCCTGCAGGCTTCAATTCAGTGAATTTGGCCGAAACGTTGACACTGTCGCCTATGGGAAACCATTTAGTTCCGTGATTCCTAGTTTGGTATACTTGCCATTTTCGCAGCGTAGTGTCTACTCAGTCCTCAACATTGGATTGGCCATAGCAATAAGTGATGGCATGTGAAATGTTATGGGTGACACTGTGGCAACAAGTGGAATCTAAAGCATTAAATATGGCATGGGATATTTTTCCAAATTTCGAGCCTCGAGGAATGTTAGCTGGAAGTTCCTGTGAAACTGGATCTGTCGCTGTGCAGACAACCAACAATTGACAAACAACAACGAAAATGTTGTACATGTATTGTATATGAAATTTTAACGTGCGAATCTTATTCTTCCATACACGACATTCAAGCATAGTCCCCTGATACATCGCGTAATACAAACGTTGTGCGATTACCGTGCGAATATATACAATGTAAACAAAGCCCAAAACATTTCCTAATTTCGATGCATGTCCATCAAATCTTTATATATTTCCTTTTGTGTGTGATAAAACATAAAATTAACCGGTCATATCCATCCGATAACCATTCATATGTTACCTGTTGTCAACTACGGTGAAGCTATAGGTCTATATTTTGCTAATGTTTCCACTTCATATCCCGTATGCGCTGCAATATTTTACAAATGGCGCCAAAGGATGTCGACAATTTTAGCGTTATCACGTGACTTGGTTGTTCCCCTTTTTCTTCCGTGGGGCACCTGTTCTATGCTACCCCAACAGGAACGTACAATTGGCAACATCAATCGCGGAGAGTTGTCTCTCTTACCATGGAACATGTACCACACAAAAATGTTATATCCGTTTTTGATCTTCTGCATGGTCAAGTATAAGCTCAATGTATCTAGTCTCTTAGTGATGGTAAAACTAAGGCCCAAATTTGTTGGAGGCCTTTTTCAAATTTAGTCCTGGGTAGCTGGACTTAGGCATACGTTTAGTACCTTGGACGTTTGGCACCTTCATGATAAAACAAAACACATGAGGATTTACCAAGCTCTACCGTGACTCTGTTAACCGTAAAATGTGGTAAATCAGGTTAACAGTGATATATATACTCCGGTAAAAGTCATGAAAACCCCAAGTAAAATGACATACCGGTACCCTAATGCATAGTAAAGTCGTGTTAACAATGCGTGATATACTCTGGTAAAACCCACGTAAAAACACATGTAAAAATAGGACTCACCCTTGTAACTTCCAAGTAAACAAGGGTACAGTCAGGTTTACAATGATATACTCAGATAAAAGCCGTGTAAAACGGACACACCCTTGTAAAATACAAGTAAATCGTGGTAAAGTCAGGGTTTTAGTGGTATACTCTGGTAAAAGTAACATAAAAGCCATGTATGTAAAAAGGACACACACTTGTACATTCCAAATAAAGACATGGTAAAGTCAGGTTAACAATGATATACTCAGTGGTGAAAGCCATGTAAAACCATGTAAAAGGGATACACCTTAGTAAATTCCAAGTAAAGATATGGTAACAATGATATGTATACTCTGCTAAAAGCCATGAAAAACGGCCATATACATTTAAATTGTAAGTAAATCATGTTAAAGTCATGTTAACAATGATATTCTCTGGTAAAAGCCAAGTACACTCATGTAAAAAAAAAAATCATACCCTTGTAAATTCCCAGTAAAGATCTGGTGTACCACACTTTACTCTCGTAAAATGCTGGCTACAACCCATGTAAATCAGAACATAATGTAGTAAATCACTTCCTCTGGAAAAACGCTCTTTAAAACGTTCTTTAAGTGTTTGTATTATTATTTTCATTTCTGAATATAATCAATATATCACTTATTTAGTTAATATAGACTTCTTCGAGAGAACTAAAAAACGCTCTTTTAAAACGTTTTACTTGAAAAGTCGTCAGTTACTTCAAAACATGGCGCTAGAAACATGTCGCTTTTATAGTTCGGGAGCCCGCATATGTTCCATTTACACTTTTGCGTACAAAAGGTTTGACCCCCTAAAGTTGGTACCAATAATGGAACATTCTGAAAAACCGATTTCTTAAGTTGCGCATTCCTGGGGTTTAGGGGCCGCTGAACCCAAAAAAGTGCCAAAAAATCACTTCTATTTACACTTCCGCGTACACAGATGAATTTTGGTTTGATGATACTCCTAAGTGCAATGATAAAGAAAACACAACTTAAGAAAGGAATTTTCCTGGGGTTTTCACATAAGAAAGGGGGTCCCATGCTGAACCCCAAAACGTGATTTTTCACTTTTGTTTACACTTTCGCGTACATCCATAATTTTTGGTCTCAAAGTACTTTGATATATACTAATTATAAAAAACACAACTTAAGAAGCAACTTTTCCTGGGGTTTTAAGATAAGAAGGGGGTGATCGGGTCACCCCCCCCCCCCCCCAAAACGTAAAAAATCACTTTTATTTAAAGGTTGCATTCGTCCAACGTGTGTGTATGTGCGTACACCCCTGGAACGTTGCACTATTACAACCAATACATCCCTAAATCGATACGATCAACTTAAGAAATATATATTCATGTCGTTTTCTGATAAGAACGAGACTTGTTACCCCCCCCCCCCCCCCCCCCCTCCACAACCCGATCCATTTTCTAGTACTATAAGTGAGCCAGTTTTATGAAAATTATACCGGGAAAATCTAGTAAAATTTATACAAATGTATAAATTTTCGTGAAGCTAAGACATAATGACACTTTTTTGGGCCAAAATTGAAACTCACCATCCAAGATGGCCGCCAAAATGGCCACCGGAAGTTCAAAATGACATTTTTTCACAAATATGTTCTAGATCAAGTCATGCTGTTTGGAACTGGTTGAGTAATGCAACTTTATTTTGTGTTTTTTATATTAACTGATCATTGGAGCAATTAAATATGCAATTATTGGTGTCCTAACCCCTTCCGATCCGTCAAAAATTCTATTTTACAGAACACAGTACAAAATTTTTAAAAAATCACAATTGGGATTCTAGTCATATTTCAACAAGAAATGAAAAGAACATTCTAATGTAAGTGAGGCATATCATTACCTATGAATATCCCAAATCTCTGGAACCATAAATCTTACCTTGGCTCAAAATTGCTGCGAAAATGGCCGCCAAAATATGGAAAATGGTAAATATTGCCCCAGGGTGTCCTGCAATCGCTTACAAGTTGTGGTTGATGTACACAATTGGCTAATCTGTTTTCTATACATTGCATACTAACATGTCTGATGAACCATGGATCATTTTTACTATTGTCACCACTGACATCACCAGAAATATTGGATTTTTCTCTCACAAACTTGACATAAATATCGGCAAAAATTAACTTTTCAGGGTTCGACCATTTGTTCAAGTAAAATGTAACTATCTTTGGATTGAAAGGTGTTTATTGTTTTGGTCTATCTTAAATGTGTCACACTACGGTGTTTATAGACTAAATTGCTCAAGATGGCTTCCAAAATGGCAACCAAATTTGTAAAAAGTTAAAAGTTAACATATCCCGAACATTATTTTCTGCAATATCCGAAAAAGGTAGCAAATTGTGACTCACTTGGTTATTGTACGTGTTAGTTACAATGCAATTAACTGACAACTACGTTCTATTATGTTTGTCCCAGTTCCGTATGGGGCATGACAATTTCATTTTAAAGTTGTAGTATGGAATATTGCGGAGAACCTCTTTTGTGATTCTGGCCATATTATTGAAAGGGAATGGGCAGAACTTTGAGACGGAATTGAGATGAACCATGATATGTGGGTATTCTGGCCCATTGTGATAAAAAATTATCAACTGGATACAGTGTTGAAGCCAAGATGGCAGCCAGGGAGTTACTATATGATCATAGATGAGGATAATAGGTATACACATAGTTATTGTATGGTCATGAATGATGTGTGGGTATAAAGGGAGTGCCCTGTTGGTAACGGTGGGACGTATATTTATATATGTTGTGGATGTGTTATCATTGGTGGTGTATGGGGAGTAGATTTATTATCATGGATGGCGTGTATGAGTATGGCAAGTATTGAACTTATGAGTGGTCGTATGTGCGGATATTGGTATATCTGGAAGGGATCACGATTGGTGATGTGCATATGTATACATGGATTGACTCTATGGTCATGTGTATGGCGAATAGGTATACATGTAGTGGCTGTATGGTCAATGGTGAGGTGAATATGTATACAATGAGTGACTGTATGATCGTGAATGTAGTGAATATGTATACATATAGTGACTATATGATCATGTGTCGGGTGAAGGTGTATGCCTGTGTTCATGCATGGTGACTCGTGGCTGTATCGTCATGTGTGGTATGTACGGGTATAACCAAGTATGGCTGGATGATCAGGTGCACTAGTACATGTACGTATAAAGTGTATACGTGGGTGACTGTGTTGTCATTTGTGTGGTGTTTATGTACATGTGGAGTGACTGGGGTAATGGGTTGGTTGTACATGTGTACCTTGGGCGGCTATCGCTTGCCACAATAATTCAAGGATATGTTATCAATAGAGAGGTCATGTCATATCGTGGAAAGCGATATCCACCAATTACCACACAGTCATTACATATATACATAAACAACACAGACATAACAATATAGTGACCCACTGTATACATGTACACCTGACCCATGACCACGGATGACCATACAGCCACGCGTCACAATGCAGGCACACCGGGTATACTCCTAAACATGACCCATAACCATATAGTCACTCCTTGTATACCCATTCATCTCACCATTGGCCATAAGGTCATCCCCTATATACCTATTCTCCAAACGCATGATCAAATATACAATCAATATATACATCAACACCACAACAATGACCATAAAGTCACTCCGGTATACATATGCACATAATCAATGGCCATATAGCCACTCGCTTCATGCACATACCCTCACCCATGTTACCTGGTATACTCCTTCACCTGACCTATGGCCATATAGTCACCCCGTATGTACCTATTCAAAACATTCATACACGATCATGGCCAATCCTTTTATACATATTCACCTCAACATTGGCCATGTCAATCATTGTATCCCTATTTGTCACACCATAGCCGAATAGCCACTCAAGATATACCAATACACCCAGCCATGCCAGTATAGTCACTCCATGTATGCATATGCACCTCATCCATGGCCATATAGCCACTCGCTATATACACATATCCCTCACCCATGACAATAAAGCAACACGTGTGTGTACCGGTATAACCTACACATGACGACACCGACACGAGTCACCAAACATGAACACCAGGTACATGTATACTCATACTCCTGTCACCCCCTGTATAGATGTTCATTACATTTATGATCATACAGTCACTACTTCACTACTTGTATACCTACATGTAATCATCTCACCATTAACCATACGGTCACTACCTGTATACCTATTCGACACTCATAGTCATATAACCACTCGATATACATATGCAGCCCACCCTAGACCATAAATTCACTCCAGGTATACATGCAAACCTCACTAATGGCCATTCAGCCCTTCCAGATATACAAAAAAAAACCTGCACATACCACCACTCAAACAATCCATACTTGCATATACACCTCACAGATAACAATTCAGCAATTCACTGTATAATCATACACGCCACCCATTATAATACAGCTAAGCCATATACACCCACCAATGATAATACATCCACGAGATGTATAAATATACATCCCACCCGTAACCACAAGGAGACTCCCCGTGTACCCACACGCTCGATAATGTCCACCCAGCTTACTCCAGGTATTCATATTCAATCATGACCGTACAGTCATTCCATGTATACCTATACACATTACCCGTAACCATAAAATCACTACCTATTTATCCACACACCCCATCCATGATCATACAGACAACGCATGTACATCCCACCATGACCTTACAGTCACTCCATATATACATAATCAACACATATATGACCATGTAGCTATATCCATACACCACACCAATGACCATACAGGCACACCGGGTGCACCCGTACTGGATATACACAATCATACACCATACAGTCACTCCATGCATACCGATTCACCTCACATCTGACCATGAATTCTCAATGTATACATAGATGCATCTTACCATGGACAACCCACAAACCATATAGTCACTCATTGTATACATACTCACATCAGTCATGACATACAATAACTCCCTGTATACCTATTCACCTCACATATGATCATAGAGTAACTCCCTGGCTACGATCTTGGCATCCACACTGTATCCTGTTGACATTTTTTTTTTTATCATAATGGACCAGAATAGCCAAAGATTATGGTCCATCTCAGTTCTGTCTCAAAGTTCAGTCCATTTCCTTTCAATAAATATGGCCAAAATCACAAAAGAGGTTCTCGGCAAAATTACATACTTTAAAATGAATTTGTCATGCCCCACACGGAACTGGGACAACTGTGAATAGAACATGTAGTTGTCAGTTAATTAACTAACACGTATAATAACCAAGTGAGTCACAATTTGCCACCTTTTCGGATAATGCAGAGAATGTTCGGGATATATGTTAAAAATTTGAATTTTACATTTTGGAAGCCATCTTGAGCAATTTGGTCTATAAACAATGTAGTGTGACACATTTAAGATAGACCAAAACAATAAACACCTTTCAATCCAAATATAGTTATATTTTACCTGAAAAAATGGTCGAAACCTGAAAACTGAATTTTTGCCAATATTTAGTCAATTTTTTTTTTTATAGAAAAGTCCAAATTTTTGACGATGTCAGTGTTGAAAATAGTAACAATTAACCATGATGCATCAGACATGTTAGTATTCAATGTATAGAATGCAGAATAGTTCATTTAATACATCAACACAACTTGTAAGCGATTGCAATACACGCTGGTGTAATATTTACCATTTTCCATATTTTGGCGGCCATATTGGCAGCCATTTTGAGCCAAAGTAAGAATTTTGGTTTCAGTGATTTGGAATATTCATAGGTAATGATATGCCTCACTTACATTACAAAGTTCTGTTCATTTCTTGTTGAAATAGAATAGAATCCCAATTGTAATTTTTTGTGAAATTTTATACTGCATTCTGTACAATATAATTTGATGAGGGATCGGAAGGGGGTTAGGACCCCAATAATTGCATATTTAATTGATCCAATGGTCAGTTAATATACAAAATACAAAATGAAGTTGCATTACTCAACCAGTTCCAAACAGCATGAGTTGATCTGGAGATATTTGTAAAAAAATGTCATATTTTCAACTTCCGGCGGCCAATTTGGTGGCCATCTTGTATGGTGAGTTTCAATTTTGGCCCTAAAAAAGTGTCACTATGTCTTAGCTTCACGAAAATATATACATTTGTATACATTTTACTAGATTTTCCGCTATATTTTTATAAAACTGGCTCACTTATAGTTCTAGAAAATGGATCGGGTTGGGGGGGGGGGGGGGGGAGGGTAACAAGTCTCGATCTTATCAGAAAATGACATGAATATATATTTCTTAAGTTGATCGTATCGATTTAGGGATGTATTGTTGTAATAGTGCAACGTTCCAGGGGTGTACGCACATACACACACGTTGGGCGAATGCAATCATGTAAATAAAAGTGATTTTTTTACGTTTTGGTGGGTGACCCGATCACCCCCTTCTTATCTTAAAACCCCAGGAAAAGTTGCTTCTTGAGTTGTGTTTTTATAATTAGTATATATCAAAGTACTTTGAGACCAAAAATTATGGATGTACGCGAAAGTGTAAACAAAAGTGAAAAATCACGTTTTGGGGTTCAGCATGGGACCCCCTTTCTTATGTGAAAACCCCAGGAAAATCGCTTTCTTAAGTTGTGTTTTCTTTATCAGTACACTTAGGAGTATCATCAAACCAAAATTCATCTGTGTACGCGGAAGTGTAAATAGAAGTGATTTTTGACACTTTTTTGGGGATCAGCGGCCCCTAAACCCCCGGAATGCGCAACTTAAGAAATCGGTTTTTCAGAATGTTCCATTATTGGTACCAACTTTAGGGGGTCAAACCTTTTGTACGCAAAAGTGTAAATGGAACATATGCGGGCTCCCGAACTATTATATGGGGTTGGTTCCAGTCAGATTGTCAGAGATGTATTTTGTGAATAACTGGCCATGGGTTCTACAGTCCCTAGTATTAATGCTATGTGGCAGCTAATAACACATCCTTTGATTTGGAATGAGATGAGGTAATGCTATACAATAATATACAAGTAATACAAGGTAAATGCTACTATAAATCTTAGTCCTATTTCTAGACTAACGTGTGGGCATTTCAGACTTACACTACCGATACTATATACAAAACATATTTTAACCAGGGACATGAATGCAGGGTTGATGTTTTTTTATAGCATATTTAAGTCCAAAAATGTTTAAAACTCTTCGAGGTGGAGACCAATCAATCTAACAAATTGCGGTACTTATGCTCCCATGTTTGTATGCAATGGTACGTGATATACCAGGATTTACCATAGTATAGGTGGATTACACCATGCATTTACATGGAATTTACAAGGGACATAATTATCCTTTTTACATGGCTTTTATATGTTTTCACATTGCCTCTCTCTATATATATATCTATTATATATTTTGGAAGATCTGTGTGTCTGTCTGTGTGTTCGCGATGGACTCGAAAACGGCCGAACCAATTTCGATGAAACTTGGCATGTGGGGGTATTTTCGACCGGGAACTGGCATATGCCTATTAATTTGCCCGTGCGACGTGACATTGACCTTGAAATCGGGTAATTTCAAGGTCAAACGCCCGAATATCTCGGGATTTACGATGAAACTTGGTATGTGGGGGTATTTCCGGCCGAGGGGTGACATGAGCCTATTAATTTGCCTGTGCGACGTGACCTTGACCTTGAAATATGGTCATTTCAAGGCCAAACGCCCGACTATCACGGGATTTCGATGAATCTTGGTATGTGGGGGTAATTTTCGGGGAGTGGCATAGGCTCAGTAATTCGCCCGTGCGACGTGACCTTGACCTTGAAATCGGGTCAATTCAATGTCAAATTTTAATGGGATTTCGACGAAATTTTATACATAGGGTTACTTTTGTCCACTGTGTGTTTTGGACGGGTCAAATCGTGACCCTAACCTGACCTTGACTTCAAAATGATCAATTGAAGGTCAAATCGGGTAAAACCGGATGGATTTCGACGAGCACGTTTGTCGGGTACTTTTGTCCGGGCAGTGTTTTGGACTGGTCAAATCGTGACCCCACTTGACCTTGACCTTCAAAATGGACAATTCAAGGTCAAATCCCGGACGAAGTGCGGTCATTTCTAGTATATATATATATATAATATATATATATATATATTAAATATATATATATATATATATATATACTAGAAGGTGACCCGACTTCGTCCGGGCTTTGACCTTGAATTGTCCATTTTGAATGTCATGACCCGATTTCAAGGTCAAGGTCACGTCGCACGGGCAAATTAATAGGTTTATGCCACTCTCCGACCGAAGATACCACCAAATACCAAGTTTCATCGAAATCCCGTGATATTCGGGATTCTCACAGTGTCATTATTATGACTGGCATTTTATAATTCGCGCTGTTTCGAATCGATTTGTAAGCACCGAACTCAAATGAAAGTCCCGTAACACAGCGTAAAAACAGATTTGACCTCGGCACGTGAAAAGTTTACCTCGAATCTGAAAATTAATATGCCTATGCCACTTCCCGACCGATAGTAACCTCACATACGAAGTTTCGGAGTTCATCGCGAACACACACACACACACCGGACAGACACACCACACACACACAGACAGATATTCCAAAATATCAAATTTCGTCGAAATCCCATCAAAATTGGCGATTTGACCTTGAAGTTACCCGATTTCAAGGTCAAGGTCACGTCGCACGGGCAAATGAATAGCTTTTGAGACTCGCCATAAGAAAGTACCCACCACATACCAAGTTTCATCAGGCGTGATATTCGGGCGTTTGACCTTGAAATGACCCGATTTCAAGGTCACGTCGCACGGGCAAATTAATAGGCCCATGCCACCCCCCGGCGAAAATACCCCCACATACCAAGTTTCATCGATATCGGGTCGGCCGTTTTCGAGTCCATCGCGAACACACCACACACCGGAACACAGACACACACAGATCTTCCAAAATATATATAGATATATATATATATATACTAGAAGGTGACCCGACTTCGTCCGGGCTTTGACCTTGAATTGTCCATTTTGAAGGTCAAGGTCAAGTGGGGTAACGATTTGACCAGTCCAAAACACTGCCCGGACAAAAGTACCCGACAAACGTGCCGGTCGAAATCCATCCGGTTTTACCCGATTTGACCTCGAATTGATCATTTTGAAGGTCAAGGTGAGGTCGGGGTCACGATATGACCCGTCCAAAACACTCGGTGGACAAAAGTAACCCCATGTATAAAATTTCGTCGAAATCCCATCAAAATTGGCGATTTGACCTTGAATTGACCCGATTTCAAGGTCAAGATCACGTCGCACGGGCAAATGAATATGTTTATGAGACTCCTCGTACGAATGTACCCCCACATACCAAGTTTCATCGAAATCCCGTAATATTCGGGCGTTTGACCTTGAAATGATCCGATTTCAAGGTCAAGGTCACGTCGCACGGGCAAATTAATAGGTTTATGCCACTCCCCAGCCGAAGATACCCCCACATACCAAGTTTCATCGAAATCCCCTGATATTCGGGCGTTTGACCTTGAAATTACCCGATTTCAATGTCAAGGTCACGTCGCGCGGGCAAATTAATAGGCCTATGCCCGTTCCCGGCCGAAAATACCCCCACATACCAAGTTTCATCGAAATCGGGTCGGCCGTTTTCGAGTCCATCGCGAACACACACACAGACACACACACACACATAGATCTTCCAAAATATAGAATAGACTAGCCGATGAGCCCGACGTTGTCCGGGCTATTCAAAAACCAAATTTCAAGTCGATAGCTCCACCCGTTTCCGAGATCTGGTCTGCGCATGGGCGAAGCTGGCGTCGCACGGGCTCGGCGACCCGATAAAATTCGTATCCGGGGCAAGATACATTCACATACCAAATTTCAAGTCGATAGCTCCACCCGTTTCCGAGATCTCGTCTGCGCATGCGCGAAGTTGGCGTCGCACGGGCTCAGCGACCCGATAAAATTCGTATCCGGGGCAAGATACATTCACATACCAAATTTCAAGTCGATAGCTCCACACGTTTCCGAGATCTCGTCTGCGCATGCGCGAAGCTGGCGTCACACGGGCTCGGCGACCCGATAAAATTCGTATCCGGGGCAAGATACATTCACATACCAGTGAGCCCGACGTTGTCCGGGCTACGTTGTCCGGGCTATTCAAAAACCAAATTTCAAGTCGATACCGACGTTGTCCGGGCTAAGTTGTCCGGGCTATTCAAAAACCAAATTTCAAGTCGATAGCTCTACCCGTTTCCGAGATCTGGTCTGCGCATGCGCGAAGCTGGCGTCACACGGGCTCGGCGACCCGATAACATTCGTATCCGGGGCAAGATACATTCACACACCAAATTTCAAGTCGATAGCTCCACCCGTTTCCGAGATCTCGTCTGCGCATGCGCGAAGCTGGCGTCGCACGGGCTCGGCGACCCGATAAAATTTGTATCCGGGGCAAGATACATTCACATAGCAAATTTCAAGTCGATAGCTCCACCCGTTTCCGAGATCTCGTCTGCGCATGCGCGAAGCTGGCGTCGCACGGGCTCGGCGACCCGATAAAATTCGTATCCGGGGCAAGATACATTCACATACCAAATTTCAAGTCGATAGCTCCACCCGTTTCCGATATCTCGTCTGCGCATGCGCGAAGCGGGCGCCGCACGGGCTCGCCAATACGACAACGTCCACCGCCTGGTCAAACTACACACACGTACCAAGTTTGGTCCCGATCGGTCGAGAATCGTAGATTTGTATAAATGACAAACATACAGACAAACATACAAACATACAGACAAACAAACAGACAGAGGTCTTCAAAATATATGAGATATATATATATATATATATATATGTCAGAGTTATGGAGGCACGGACTCAGTATGAGTGTTCATTGCTTCATATTTGCGTGAACAAATTCTCATTTCTTATCGAAATAGCCATGTGTCGATCGGAATGGCACATCGAGATGTTCCCCAAACCAAATCAAGCTTGAAAACCGGTCCCGATTTTCATCCATGCCGGGGTTCGAACCCGCGCCAACCTCGTCTAGCCCAGACTGTGATGATCTTATCCACGACCTAACCACCTCGGCTACGGGGACATCCTTAAAAAGGAAGCCCTTTCACCGAGAGTTAGGAAGCGTATCAGTCTGAACATGGGTTCGAACCCACTACCTTTCGAAATTCTTGATCTGCCATTCTGGAAACATATATGTACTAAAGTGAAATAATATTCAGAACGGGTGTAGTCTGAGAGAACACTGACACAGAAATATGATAATATAGGTACGGGTGATGTATGGTTTATCATGGGTGATATGGGTGTTGGGCCGCCTCCATACCTTTAAATCACACTGAGGAGCCCAAACTTACGCAAATATTCAATATTCTTATATATATATATATATATATATATATATATATATATATATATATATATATATATATATATATATATATGTAAAATAGAGTTATCACTTATGTTTGGGACCATGGTGTTACGGCTCTTCAATTATTCCACGAAGAGTTCAACAGTGTACACCCTAACATTAAAACACACCGTCATCCTTATATATTAATTAAATTAAATGACTCTCGACGGCGAGACCGTATGTGTTGATTCGTTTATCGCAGATAGATGCGTCCCGAATCGAGATATAAATTGAGCGTATAGTTCAGACGATGTTTTCTGTACAGTTATGAGGTCGATTTCTTCGACATTTTCGACGATGTTAGCACAGTATGCTACATTCCCCACGTTGGCATATATATATATATGGACTGAATACCGGTACTAACTCATCAATTTTCACGCAAATGAACAAGTCCATAATATGTCTTCAAAATAACAGAACAAACTATTTTCAATCTGAATTTCCAGCTGATGTTGATTCCAGAAGAAATATCGAAGTTAGCAGGTGACCCCTAGCCCCATTTCGATCACGCGTCCCTGCATGTTATGTTGTTGAAACGAAAATTTTATATGAACCCAATATAACACCGAATTGTTTATAATTGTTAACCGCCTCAATTTAGGAGAGCATATATATACAATGACAAGTATTATCATGTTATATAAGTATGCATGCTAATGTTATACTAATCAGTACTAATCACAATATTAATATTACAGTGTCTACGCCATGTCACACGTATGCGGCCATGTTCTGACATTGTCAAGTGTTAGTGAGGTCGGTGATAATTTAATATATAATTTAGAAATGGGAAGGCATACATAGAGGTGCCAGAATGCCAGTTGCCATTTAAAAACCCGATTAGCAATATCACATGCGTGTGATCGAGCGAAATAAAATATTCAAATAAAATATTTAATGGACATCAAAGTTGAGTATTGGAACTTTAGAATGTGTGTCGTCATATTAACTTCTCGAGTGAAATTAGACGAAGGTTTCAGACAACGAATTCAGAAAGTAGCATATATCTCATGAAAATGGCCTATTTAAGAAACTGGAAATAAATTAGCAATATCACATGCGTGTGATCGAGCGAAATAAAACTTCCAAATAAAATATTTACTGGACGTCAAATTTGAGTATAAGAAATTGAAAATGTGTGTCGTCATATTACCTTATATCGAGTGAAATTTCAGACGTATCGCATTCAGAATTATATCACATGAATATTGCCTATATTTAAAACATATAGCAGGTATAAAAACGAAACGACCAATAGGTAGGCCCACTACACGACAAGGTGCCAAACTTAGTGGTTATGTTCATACTTTCCGGCGGTTAATTTTTTGTTTGTTAACCGAAAGGACAATCAGTTGGAAAATTTCCAACCATATAATTATATCACCATCAGTTGGTCAACGTGTGAGTGATGTCTTCGTGAACTGAATCAATTTAAGTTTAGGGGGAATCTCTGCATATTGATTTGTATTTGCGCTTCAGAGCAAATGATTTGCCCTCAAGTGTAAATGAATTACGCTTCAGCGTAAATATGTGTTATTTGCGCTTCAGTGCAAATGATTTTGGCATGCCACACTTGTGGGTAAATATTTGCGCTTATAACCTTTCATTTGGTCCGGGGCCGGTCTTACTCCACAGGCCTATAGGGTAAGTTCTGCTAAATTTTTCAATTGGTGAGGGGGGTTCTTCACAGGCCTATATGGGAGTTCTGCTAAAAATTAAAAATTAAAAATTGGTGGGGGGGGGGGGGGTGTGTTCACGGGCCTATAGGGTGAGTTCTGCTCTAATTTTCAATTGGCAGGGGGCATGCTTCACTGGCCATGCATACAGGGGAAGTTCTGCTCAAATTTTCAATTGGTGCATGAGAGGGGGTCATTATTCACAGGCCTATATGGGAAGTTCTATACAAATTTTCAATCGGTAGTGGGGTGGACATGCTTCACCGGCCAGCACCTGTGCATGTAGGGGAAGTTCTGCCAGAGAGGAGGTGGTGGGGTCATTCTTCACAGGGCAGCACATATATATAGGGTAAGTTCTGCTAAAACACCAGAGGAAAGAGATCTCGGTATACCGGTATTATAATTTTCACCAGACATTATGTGTCAGACTACTCCAGACACGCGGACTATACGGTAAACTGTATAATTATATTTTGATAATCATGAGTACCATAATTATGCTACCATTCCTACTTTACAAAATCACCTATACATAAACCTACTTGCAAATTATGAGGGTCTATAAACCCACGGTGGAAGGTAATACTAAAGTCCTGGTCTGAAAGGTACACAAACTGATAACCCTATTTGCAAACGTCCCGAGACGGAGAAAAATGGGGAAAGTTAAAATTTTAGTAACGTATTATGTAGGTAACGTATGTTATCGGACAGAAATAGACATTTGCCTCTGAATTATTTTAGAATTACATATGCCGCTTCGATTTGTTTCTTGTACACTATCTGATTGAGCTATCAACTAACTAACTTTACCCGAAAAGTTGATGAGAACGTTGGGCGATATACGAACGTTTATGTTGGTACCGTAACGTATTATGTCGGGAATGTCCTTTTCCATTGTGAGAGGAGGTTCTGATCTCCACTCCAAGATATGTGGACAGGTAACATGCATGCAGTTGAACTACACATATTTTGGGCGGACAGGAGTTCCCCAAAAGCAACTTTTGCACAGTCATAGCCATACTCCGTTAAACATTGGTAACGTATTCTGTCGTATATTTGCGACAGGTATATTTGACCGCAAAACCAGGATATAGTTCGCCGCGATAACGCTATTAAACTGATCTGAAATATCGCCTGTAATTACTAGTTTGTTGGGAATTGAGAACTTGAGTTTGATTTGCCCATTTCTGTGTGAGTAGCGTCACGGACAAATTTCCACACTAGCATTGCGACAGAGGTTTTAAGGTGGATTTGGGGGGTTGAAGGCAGCCATATCAAAAATATATAGTCGCAGTCCTCCCTGAAAATTTAACTTATTTTTTAGAGTAGGGGTAGAATAATTAGTCAAAGAACCCAAAATCCAGCCAAGTAGTAATTTTCTTCCCAATAATCGCGAAAAGGATTATGGGGTGGGCATTTAAATGCAATAGGCCTATAACAATTTGTTTTAAATTTTCGTAATTTTTATACTCATATCCACTTTAATATGTTCACGTTCTATATTTAGGTTTAAAAGCAGCTGTTGATCTGACACATGCGCAGTGAATCACATATCATGGTGCCCTCGCTGAAAGACAAGAGAATATTCTCCCGTTAACGTAATGTGCAAATAGCGCCACCTAGGTGCGGAAGCAGGTGCCCGTTTATTAACATTTGACCTGATTGACCAATGAATGAATTCCATTCACCACCGCCGCCAAGCTTATTTCTTCGTGGAAATTATGAACTTGCATTCCAATTAACTGGATTAAACAATTATTTAATCCGACAACTAGCGGTTGCGCGATGCGCCGCATGATATATCATCAAAACATTACCCGTGTGAAGCAAAATCACAGCTGATCACTCGGGGTTCTTTGTTTATATCGAAAAAGGGATAACTCGAATTTTACAGACGCCATTTTGTTGATGAACTTTCTAAACAATCCAGGCTCTTTATCTCCCCAAAATATTGATAGATATTCGTAATTTGCATTCATCGTGCAAGATGCATCTGCAGGATTAGTTCTTTTCTAACATATTTGACGGAAACGGAAGAATGGCTAATCCGAATACGACGCTAGCCAGTTTATGGATGGAAGATGGTAATTATTATGAAAGTGGAATTCCTGTAAATCCTGAGATGTTCTAGTTCTACTATAAAGTATAATAGTAATTAGTATACTATATACTGCTGCAAGTGATCACTCAATCTCACATCAGATGCTGCAGTGTCTGATTTCCTTTTCCAAATTCCAATCCTGAATCTCAGTCCCTAAAACCTAAGTCATGACAAACTTGTGTACATATACCCAGCTAATACATGATTGTACAAGAGAAGTGGGCCCCATATCATGAAGTTAGTTCTATCATGAACGTAGTGCGTACCCTTCTACGTTCGGACGAGTGCCGTTATAAAGTACCCGGTGTTTGCTCAAAGCAGCAATCTGCGAAAGCAGTCATGTTGACCTACATACAAAGTCGGCCCCATACAAAGTCGTCCCGACCCCAGACTCCAGAGAATTTGGGCCCCATATATAACAGAACTTCAGAATCATTGTTTTAAACCATTATTTATTTATATTCGGATATGAAATATAAACAGAAAAATACCACAGTTGTCAGCCATTAATGCATTATAAATAAAATAATTTTTTTTAATTGAATTTTTTTTCACACCGTGCTCGAGCTCCAAGCTGTATGTATGATATTTTGACAACCGAGTGGCCATATATACTAGTACAGTTATAATTTTATTCCAAAATAGAGGGAAGGAACATATTGACACACATTGATATTAAATGGATAGATAATTAGATATACAACATTGATGGATTACACTCCCCATTAATTGTATTCAGTATTAAAATATAAGTGTCAATATTTATCAGCCCTCTTAATTCAGATAGTTTGGCCTCGGCAATCTGCTACAGCAACCCCTTGTCGTGGCCCTGTTTGCTTCAGCAAGTGGCTTCAGCATTGCTGATTGCCATAGCCAATTATGAGGGCTGATTTATTGTTTTCCCAATACCAACATCAGAACACCCATCGCATACACAACTGACACATCATTCTGAAGGCCGGTGTATGCAATCACGAATTCTAGATATAAATAAGACAATCCGGTCGGCCATGCTGCCCAATGAATATCATGGCGTAAATCAAACTCTACTCTGGCAAGTCACTTCAGAAATCCCCTCGTCTTTTGTTTAAAAATTAGCAGTGAAAAGCACATGCTTTTTGGCAGGAAAATGACTGTCCATATTCCGTAATCAGCCTTGGGAATTAGCATCGGCAAATGATAATGCCGAGATGAAAGTCGAAATTGCCGTCACCATTGACCAGAAGAAAGCATTATCCAATATGCATAGGCATCCTTGAGCATTCACAGAAACCTGAGTTTAACTAAGAGACTGAAAAGACTGCGGAAACAATGTTGCCTGCCATTGGCTAGCTGCTAATTGTCTCTGGTTGTTTGGTCTAAGGTTGGGTGCTACATAAAAGACAGAGATATAGTGAGTGGGTGCAAGGTTGGGCTATGGGAGAATATGAGTGGGTGTCAAATAAGAACAGGACTTAAATGTTGGAACAGGAATGGAGTTAGACGGAACCACGCAAATGGAACTGAACCAAGCAGGCGAAATGAAATGATTACGATGTGGCTATAAGATATATGTTAGTGAGTTATGTTTTATAACTGAGTTAATATACATATGTAGTATCTACGCAACAACATTAAAGGCACATACTATTTACCACGGCTGAGTAACTTTATAACCCGTTGGTGACTCAAGTAGCGTTCTTTAACAAGGCGTGTACATTGGTCAGAATGACCACCAGTCCTTCGAATTTGGAAAACGTAGGTGCGCGATATATCGCTCGGAGCTTTTGGGATTTGCGCGCGCCTTTTTTGAGGGAGCACAATTCAAATTAACATCGATGAAATGATTACTGAATAAAGACAAACGCAAGTATAATGATACACACGTATAATTCCAAGTGTGGCAACAGAAACAGAAATAAAAACATATGTTTATATTGTACAATAGTCCACATGATAATAACATCAACAATCTGGCAATCCCGGTGAATCTGATCACGGTAATTAGTTGACTTCCGCGTCTGAGAGCGCATGCTCATCAGACTCGATTAAAGCTTCAAACTCAGAAGTGGAATCCGATTCGTTACCGCAATCAGATTCACCGGAATCAGATTTCCAGGGAGCAAATTATACTTTTAAAATTTTGATTAGTATAGCATCCATTCCGAATTGAATAGCCGAAGGCAGGAGCTGGGGTTAGTACGAAAGGGGTGTCCTTTCGCTCACAATATTACACAAACCCTCCGACTTTCCTGCGTATCGTCATGAGATCTTGTTGAGTCACTATCCGACATGAATGATGATACAGTTAAACCCTAATCTAGTATTAATCAAATGAATCGGCGAATCCCGCATGCCGAAACATCAAACGAGGCCGCCAAAGAATTGACACTCTTTTTGTGGGAACTCGCACGTGCAGCAGTTATGATGAGGTGTCACCCCAATTATTGAGTGCAAAAGACGCTGCTTTGATCTTTGCTACCAGGTTCGTAATCAACGTCATCACTGCTGAGAAATATACATGGTGAATAGTCTTGTCGGCGTTTAACCATTGGTGTGTTGTTTGTTAAAATCTCGTTCACTGGTTGCAAATTCCGAGGCGGGCATTTGAAATTTTCGGCGTGCGCATTTAATAACTCGCTGGTTTTTAGATCCGCGCGTCCCAAGGAGCACAAGCGCAATTGCGCGCCTCAAAATCGAAGAACCTGACCACGGTACTATTACCAGCAGTATATGGTATCCACAAAGGTCTGGAGAGGGTCACTGCTTTTGAGATACGGTACCTATTAGCGATTATCGCACCAAAAGTTGAAAAAATAGTACAACCAAAAGGATCTTATTAAAAGTTCCACAGATGCATGTATAAGATGAATCACTAAATTTTATTTTTGTGTAATGCCAATCAATGCGGCGCGACACCATGCGATGGGTGGAGTTTATAAATTGACAGCCGAAACAATGTCGGCAACTTCAAAGTTGCGTTAAGTTCATGGCATGCTAAATTTACTTGACTTAATCTCAGGCACATGGAAAATTAGGTAGGTACGCAGAGCGATAAATAACACCAAGCCATAAATATCAACCCGGTATCACGAACCACATGACCGCATGCATTGTGTTGTATGCGCAGTTTAGAAGTGGTAATAAGCGGTAACCTTACCACACTGTTAGAGGTTACCACAGTATAATACAACAGTATTACCGGGGTGAGACCACGTTGTATATGGTCGAAGTAATCATATTCACTGAAATAATGTTGATTGCTACAAAGTGGCCAATTCCTTAATAATGCTGAAGTGATTAGTGTGTAGCTGTGGGTTTGAGAGATACAGATCAGGGACCAGCCTAGATTTTCAGGGCAAAATTGACTTCTCCCTGTCACAAAAATAAGGCAAAGTGGGCATTCAATAGGGCGAAGTGGCCTTTAAAAAATTTAATCTCACCTATATAACGAAAATAGGAGATATCTAATATCTAAATTAAAATGATGAAACAATGGTTCAAATATGGAATAATTATGTTCAAATCATCAATCTAAGAACTATGTCCAAACATAATTGTGAGAGAATGGTACCAATTTATCTAATAAGTTTAGGAGAACAGCATTTTTAGCTTATGAATTCCAAAAAAAATTTAAACAATGCTTATGAATACCAAAAAAAATTGCTAAACGAAATCTTTAATATTCTCACTCATCAAAAGTGCCAAAGCTGGGTACATGTACATATATTAACATGTTACAGTTACACAAATGAATTTGTTTTCAAAGTTGTTCTGGCCTTTACAAACTTTAACAAAGGGGTGATGGACTGACACATGGTAAGGTGTATGTTGTTGTTGTTTTGGAACATCCCTCCTTTATTTATGAGGAGCACCCCACGTGTGGGTTAAAATAAATATAAAACCTAATCTTGGTTGTGAGACAGTAATATGCAGCCCTCTTAATTCAGATTGTTTGGCTTCGGCAATCTGCTACAGCAACAGTATGCTGTGGCCCAGTTTGCTTCAGCAAAATGCTTCGGCAATGCTGATTGCTGTAGCCAATTATGAAGGCTGAATATGTGAGGTTAAAATGTAATGGTTAAGATTGTGTTACTTATGCATGAGTTGTAATCTTCAGGTGTGATAATCTCAAAATCATAAGTCACTAGACACCTTAGGCCATAATTAAAAGGTATTTGTTTGTCCTAGTCCCGACCGACTCGATTTTAACACCTGACTGGAAATTCTTTTATTCAGATTGCTAAAAAAAAAAAAAATTAAATTCCGGTTTCGTTCGGGTTTGTTGTTCGTTTTCATTCCGCGTTTTAATTCGAGCACTACCGGCGGCCATTATGGCGTCTGAACCGAAAAAAATAAAAATAGACCTGAAAACGTTATGTTTGTACGGTTGTTCAGATCGGAAATGCCACAGGAGCATCACAGAATAAAAATTAATTCACAATAAAATCAGTGAGTTGAATTCTGATGAAACCTGGGAGGAATGTTTGCGAGGTATTTGCAAAGATTTTTGTGCGACTTCAATTATGCTGTTCTGCCCCAATGGAATTCCCATATTACAGTGCGGGATGTAATGTCGTGAATGATATATGCGCCTACTGTGCAGCGTCGGGAGTGGTGACAGACAAGGAATTATCAAAACAATATTGTGTCGTGCTGCCTGTTTGCAAGGCCTGCCTTGATAAGGGCAAAGAAATTCCAAAGAGGAATCCAATCAAATAATTTCATCTCCTATACAAATTCTCATTTAAATAACGGGATTGAAGTTTATGAAACATGTTCTTAGAAAATTTAGTTATTGAACATGTCCACAGTTGCTGTAGTTTCTGACATAAAATGAGCTTTTCTGACAACATACCGGTACTGAGATACCCTGCTGGACAAAACAAGTGTCCACTTAACCGCACCGCGGTTAGCGTTGCCACTGCGGCCGAAATGCAACTACACCGCAGCTCCATCGGCTAACTACAGTTGGGCCGCAGTGTACTTTCCATTCAGCCATGGTGTAGTTGCCGCGGTGTAAATTCATTAAACTGAAAAAGACGATACAAACCAGAAATCTAACCACGGTGTGCATGCCATTTGGTCGCGTTGTAGTTGCCTTTCGGCCAAGATGTGCTTGCCGTTTGGCCGCAGTGTACATGCCGTTCGGCCCGCGGTGCTCAACTGCGGTTGCAAACTCTGACACCGCGGCTGAACGGCAAATACACCGCGGTGACACTGGAAACTTGTTTTGTCCAGCAGGGTATAACATTTACAATAATATTGACAAGTTGTGTAAGCACCATCATGACCGTGCGACAATCCGACATGAGTGGCATTGAGCCATTACGTTACACCGCTCCGACATGACAGATTGTCGCGGGGTGCTTACACTACTTCATTATTATTGTTATATCTCAGTAGTGGTATGTTGTCTGAGAAGCTCATTTTCGGTCAGAAACTTCAGCAACTGTGACTGAACAGCATAATTATTTATTGTTCTTGTTGTGTTTTTCCAACTATTAAATTTTTAATTTGTTATCAAATTAATCCCTCAGTGACTATTTATTAATATTGATATCCTCGGCCTGCACCATGGAGGGGACCCTTAGTATGCCATTCCACCTTTAAAAAAAAAAAATCCCTACCTACCTACCTACCCACCTGAAAATATTTGGGTAGGGGTGTGGACAAACAAACAATTTATTAATTTTGGCCTTACAATGTATTCACAGTTGTCTGCAATCAACTCTCAGGTGTGAATATGCTCCCAAATCGGATTAATATAGATGTTAATAAGAATTATGGTGTGTTATAAGACCCTGTTCATGGATAACTGGGTTCAATCAATGTTGGCAGTAAATTAGGATGAATATTTTCCGATTTTCGTCGGTCAACTTCGGAAATTTCAGGCGACTTAAACTTCGCCTGACTGCAAATTTAGGGCGAAGTGAGCACGAATAGGGAGATTTCTTCGCCCACCTCACCCTCTTGGCTGGTCTCTGATACAGATGCGCTCAAGAATAATCGCGTATAATAAGTTCCCAACCAGGGGTTTTATTCACTTTTTTGTGGCAATAATCATGAAATTACTGTGGATATATAACAAAATAAAATATTGCATGGTGTATACATCCATTGGATAAAAGCGTCACATGGGTCAATAGGGATGAAGACAAAATCGAAGTACTCGCAGTTCGTGACTTGGATTTGCCACATGGATCGGGCATATTACACTTTTATTTATCGCTCATTGGGGTAAAAAATTGTCACTCGATGAAAAAAACTAATAAAATGTTATAAGCAATGTCATAAATCTCACATTTTTGGAAGCAAGTCAAAGGCCAAATACACACATATAAAACAGTATCCATATGAATCTGAGAGTATGTTTACAAAGATTGGTTAAAGGCAGAAATGTTCTATAGAATTATTCTAAGCTGCCAACATCCAGCTCATCTAATATTCATACGGTCATATCGTAGTTTGGAATTTATCCAAAACTACATGCTCCAGTGCATATTATGTTGACACATTTACGCAAAGAACTGCCAAGAAGGGAAATAAATTACTCATTTCTCAGTTATGTGTGTCAAAGTAGACCACCTTAGAAAAAAAATATCGGTAAGCTCCTCCCGCAGCCAACCAGATCGAACGCAGAATAAAATCTCCCAAACTAATCCTGGATGATTGACAGCTGTATGCCGATGTGATAGCACAAGATGCATGACTTTATTTTTAAATGCCAACATTTGCCAGTTCTATTTAAAATCTGCGTTATCGATGAAAAATTGGGGTAAAATATAATTGTAGTTAGGCATAATGACTGAAGTCGAGATTATATGCAGAAATTTTATATTATTAAAATTCCTTCTATTAAAAATACTTACCTGCGTATATAAAATACTTGTTTTTTTATTAAAATTCCTTCTATTAAAAATACTTATCTGCATACATAAAATTCTTGTTTTAAACTAAACAAAAAGACAATACATACCCTGCTGGACAAAACAAGTGTCCACTTAACCGCGGTGCGGTTAGCGTTGCCACCGCGGCCGAAATGCAACTACACTGCGGCTCCACCGGCTAACAACAGTTGGGCTGCGGTGTACTTGCCATTCGGCCATGGTGTAGTTGCCGCGGTGAACGTTCATTAAACTGAAAAAAGATGATACAAACCCGAAATCTAACCATGATGTACATGCCATTCGGCCGCGTTGTAGTTGCCTTTCGGCCATGGTGTACTTGCCGCTCGGCTGCAGTGTACTTGCCGTTCGGCCACGGTGCTCAACTGCAGTTACAAACTCTGACACCGCAACCGAACGGCAAATACACAGCGGTGCCAATGGACACTTGTTTTGTCCAGCGGGGGTACCAGCAATCTAACCCCTGTGTACATGCCATTTGGCCGCGGTGTAGTAGTTGCCGTTCAGACGCGGTGTACTTGCCGTTCGGCTGTGTAGCTCAACTGCAGTTTAAACTCTTGACAAACGTCATGTATACCTCGGTCACAGACTCACAGTGTACACTTTTTGTGTCAACCGGGGTAGTTGTTGCTGCAAGGGGATTAACTTTACCCCGGAATGCAGAAGAGGTATACATGTATCTTAAAATATTTCAATCAAATTAAGTTGCAGACTTCACAATTAGCCTACCGGTATATGTAAGCACTTTCTCAAATCAAATTACATGTACGCCACTTTTGTCTTTACCCGAACATATAATTAAATTGAACTCATAACAGTATTCATTGGAGCTTATGGTTGAAGTAGATTCTGACACCTGCTTGACAATTTTTCTGATGTCTGCTCAACGATTTTTATCACATCGTGATATTAGAAGATTGTTGCTGCCCTTGTACACATACATGTACATGTATGTGCATGACATTTACATCAGGTATTTCTGTAGAGTTTATATGTTTCACCTTGTTCTTTTGTTTTCAGTACAAGGTAGCCCAACAAAGTATACACCAGAAACTCCGAGTAAATTGGTAATGGGTGGAACAGAGCTGCGAGAAGACATTGTGAAATTCTACAAAGACACTGGCCTCGAATCGATGGCCAAGGAAGTAGGCTTGCTCGATGCTAACGGGGACGTTGCTGGATTCAAAGATCAAATGATTGCCACAAAAGCTCGTAAGTTTTATAAAAATATGTGTCCAGTATGACTTACCCCGCTGGACAAAACAAGTGTCCACTGCCACCCGCGGTGTACTTGCCGTTCGGCCTCAGTGTCACTTTGTGTAACCGCGGTTGAGCACCGCGGCCGAACGGCAAGTACACCGCGGCCGAACGGCATGTACACCGGGGTTATATTTCTGGTTTGTATCGTCTTTTTTCTCGAGTTTAAAACATGTTTTTTATTAGTAGAAATATACGAAGGTTAGTATTTTTAATTAAAGGAAATTTAAATCCGTACATAATATCGGCTTTAAGGTCATTATGACGAATCACATTTATATTTAGCCCCTCTGTTTCAATGATCTAACGAAGATTTTAATGGAACTTTGTTGTCAAATATAAAAAAAACTTAAAAGTCATGCGTCGATCCCGTGCATGCTATGATTGCTATCACGTCGACATACACCTGTCAATCATCCAGGATTAGTTTGTGAGATTTTATTCTCTGCTTTAATTGGTTGGCTGTGGGAGGAGCTTACTGATATTTTGTTCTAATGTGGTATGCAGACCGTATGCTTTGACACCATTACCGATAATAAGTAAATAAAATTAGTCCCATTTTTATGTTTACCCATACCATGTATGGTAAACATAGTGTCGTTGTCCGGATTGACCACTCGTCGTTCGTCCGTCCGTCCGTCCGTCTGTCCGTCCGTCTGTCCGTCCGTCCGTAGACACTTTACGTGTAATGCGATAACTCAAACATTTTCTACCTGATCAAAACCAAATTTTGTATATGGGGTTTTCAGCCCAAAATACAGATCGAGTTCGAATATGGGTTTGATCCGACTTTTTTTTACAGAGTTATGGAACTTTTTCGACTTAGAATTCACGCATTCTTCCATAACTCAAACATTTTTTATCTGATCGGAACCAAATTTGGTATGTGAGTTTCTCGGCCCAAAATACAGACCGAGTTCGAATATGGGTTTGATCCGAGTTTTTTTTACAGAGTTATGGCCCTTTTTTTTTACTTAGAATTCATGAATTCTGCCATAACTCAAACATTTTTTATCTGATTGTAACCAAATAAGGTATATGAGGTTCTCAGACCAACATACTGATTGAGTTCGAATATGGGTTTGATCGGATGTTTTTTAATGGAGTTATGGTCCTTTGACATATAGTTCACACATACTTCGATAAAGCAACCATTTTTCATCTGATAGGAGCCAAATTTGGTATATGAGTTTCTCAACTCAAAATACAGAACGAGTTTGAATATGGGTTAGATCCAATTTGTTATACAAGAGATATGGCCCTTTTTCAACTAAGAATTTTTCCAATTATAACCCAAGTAACTTACAATTAATGAATACCTCAGCCTCACAGCTTCTCTGTGAGAGAGATAAAAAGACATGGTTTATTGAGAGTTATTTATAGCCCTCATATGTTCCCTCTGTATAAGAGACACAAATTAGTGAATTATTGGATAAATTGATTTAGCTATCTTATTAACCACAACTTAATGTGAATTTATTTAACTAGACCAATGGAGCTCTCTAAGTCCTTGGATGATGGGACTACATTGGATCAAACAGGGCAGAGATAGGTGATTTAACCCCTTTTACCCATTCCATGTCTTTTAACCTTTTCCATTAAATAAATAATTATATTATTTTGATATCTCACATGGCAATTTGCAACAACATGAATAGAACTGCTTACACTATGATAGTGGTGACAGGCTCTAGAGTTTAGATGTTATATTAACCCTTCTATATTGACTCATACATTCCAATAATTTGTGTTATTACTGGTTATTATGTACATTTGCCATATACTACTTTAGATCATAACAGTATACTCTATAATTCAACATTAAAAGATTATGATTCTGATTATAACAATTTACTATCGCCAAGGGATGGGTTAAACATCTGCCGATCGTGATCGGCCTCTCGTTTGTATTTGAGTTGCTATTATTTTTTTTAAATATGGTCAAATGAGCATATTGAATAAAAGTGTAATATTCTCAATCCATATATGTGGCAAATCCATTGCCAAGTGAAAATTAACTGCCAGCGTCAGAAACTGGAAATACGCGACATTTTACGCTTTGCTCTATAATTACACGGTATTTGCCACCCGAGGATGGACTGAATAAAGATTACACAAACAATATGTGTTGAAATTTTTTTTAGAATTGTGATGGGACACGTGTATAAGGTCAAAAGGAATAATGCACACGTTTCCCCGAACGGACACCCCGAAATTAGGGGCGGGCGGTATGCGTTTCAATTCATTTAATTTTTCCGTTTTATTATGCATTAACAAGCTATTGAAAATACACCATTTATTGTATTCTCTACCAACATTCCTACAGATAAGATTTTAGTCATCATATTCAAATAAAAATTGTCATGTTGACAAGTTATGAAAACCACTAGCCCTGATCAGAAAATGCAGATAATTCGGGGAAAACCTTGCGTGCACAAACAACCACGCGGTCAATACATGTACGTCATGCATGCATGCGTCTATTACTGGTATAATTTATGTAGGAATCTGGATTTTAAAAACCAGACAGCTATGACATACATGTATATTGACAAGTATAGTATCTCAACAAACATGCTTACTGTAATTACTTCATTCAAGGGTGAAAGAGAAATAGAGTTTCGTAAATAAATAAACATTGGAATACACATTGGCGCCGTATACGCCATTAAAAAAACCGGAGAACCACGATACTTTTGTTTTCGCAACGGAAGTACATTCTCATATATTCCTGTTTCGTTGAAGTGATGCGCTCTGGTGCCGTGTTTCCCGGAAAGCCGATTAATTTAGCACAATTCTAATCATCCCATGATCTCCCATATCCGATCTATTGCAAATCCACATAAACGAACCACGTGGTCTCTTTTATTCAATGGATGTATAAACCATGCATGCATCATTAAATTTTTATTTTGTTATATATCCATTATAAAGTATTGTTTACGTATATTGCCACAAAAAAAGTGAGTGAAACCCTTGATTGGGAGTTTGATAATCGTCGTTAATTTTGCGCACATCTGTATATCTCAAATGCCAGGTGCACGCGAATTACAATTAGGCCAAAACAAAAAACTTCTCTGTTTCCGATAACAATGGGATAATTTTCCAGACAGGCAGGCAGGGATCTTTTTTTTTTTACAATTTTTTTTTTTTTTTAAACCTTTCAGCCATAAGTGATATAATAGTGTAGTTACAGTCCCATGGAATATGGTAGATCAATGTGCATTGAAAATGAGCCAATCATTAGGTAAAAACATGCTGTCCCTTGAATTCATTCACTCTGCAGTATGATCTCTACCAATAACTGACTTATTTTTGCTTTTGGGATTGGGGAAAAAACAATAAATATTCACATTGACACTGTAACAGGTAACTTTTGACTAGCCTTCTGGAGAAAATTGAAAAAAAAAATTGAGGCATGCAAGAAAATCTCAGCCAGGCAGGGTATCAGAAACAAAGAGGTTTTTTGTTTTGGCCTTAGTGAACGTCAGCATTATTCAGAAATTTGGCGCAAGGACTGTAGCAATCGTCATTGTTTGCTACATCGTTTTAAACTGTTTGAGTTAACATGATTGTGACATGTCACTTTCTCCTCGATATTCCCTTTCAAGTTTTATCAAAGGTCAACTGGCATGCTGCCGCGGTCTTGTATTTAAAGTAACTACGGTGTTGAAAGGATTTGAATATTTAGGTTCATAAAATCTTCGCAGGCGAAAAATACCTTATCACGCACAAACGCTCTTTATTGTTCATTCTGAAGAAAATTCTGGCACAGATTTTTATACATTCAATGGACGGCAGTAAATTCCAAAATGAGGACCACATGGGTGGATGTAGTCAGTATATAATTCAAACCAAATAATAGTTTAAATTAATGTAAAAAAAAAATTTGAACAAGAGAAAACAACATCACAATAACAAATATTTTAACATGGGCAAACAAACAGTTCAAATTAGGATGCGACAACAAACCATAATCCTGCCAAATCTAGATGGAGTCTGTTGTCGGCAACATCTGCATCACACTTCCGTGTCGCCTAATAATTAACAGCGGGAGCCTTTTCTAATCAGGGTGGATTATGACACCTTGATTTTATGACAGTTTACTGGTGGGACGTTGACTACTTAAAAGATTATCACACCTTGTCACCAGACAGATTAGCCCTCAAACATATAATAGATCGTCTGGCGGACGGTATTTAGACAATGGCCTCAATCAAGCCTCATTTATGGTGCCCTCTTTGTACACCGCGGCCGAACGGCAAGTACACCGCGGCCGAACGGCAAGTACACCGCGACCGAACTGCAGTCAGCCGGTGGAGCCGCGGTGTAGTTGCAGTTCGGCCGCGGTGGCAACGCAAACCGCACCGCGGTTAAGTGGACACTTGTTTTGTCCAGCGGGGTAATATATTTGTATTTTTTTAAAACACTTCCATGACTGGAGCTTCCTGAATTTTTGTGAAAACCCGATGCCAATATATTCTCTTATATATGCGAGTCTCCCAAATGGAGCATCATATATATATAAAGAGAATACATTGGACTAACAATATTTACCTTGACCTTGTAAGGCAGTGCATTCAGTTATATATGCGAGGTTCCCCTGTGGGAGCTCGCATATATAAGAGAATGCACTGGCACAGGATCTTTAATGCTGCTCCAGTGCAGCTCCCGTTATGAAAGTGTTAGCTATTTCTTCTTGAGCCACAACAAAGCGAAGGTGGAAGTAAAAAGAGACTCTGCCCTCAAATATTTTCTTCACAACTCCCATAGTGAGCCTCACATATATAAAAGAATTTGCTGGCTTAAAAGGTCAAGGTAAATTTTGTGAGGCCAATGTATTATCTTACATATGCGAGGCTCCCTATGGGAGACTTGCATATATAAGAGAAAGCATTCGCAAAATATATGGAAGTGTATACTGGTTTTCACCTGTCCATCCGTGCATCTGTACATACATCGTTTTCCATTCTAGTGTTATTGATCTTTGTTTATCTGGAAACAGTAGTGTTTTGGATCCCAATAAAATTTGGTATTGTATGAGGACATTCAATGGAGTTTTGTTTAGGTTTTTCATTCCATAGTTATTCATTCATTTTCATTGAAAATTACCTAGTTTATCTACCTACCCTAAATATTTATTACCTTAACTAGTTCACCACATCACATTTGCTTGCAATAGGTGCAAGGGTCTAGGAGAAAAATCACGAACAGACAGATATACAGTTCCTACTCTTTTGTACAGCCCTCGAAATTAGGAAAAATGTCACATGGCAAATTTAATGATGTGGCATGTTAGATCCAAATGTTCCCACAGCATTGATTATTGCTGTGGCCAATTTCGAGGACTCTTTTATATTTAGATAATACCTCTATTTACAGCTGTGCAGCTGATTGCAGTTCCTATAGGATCCCCTGCAAAGATGTCTCCTCTTAAAGCTCAACAACAGGTAGGTAAAATCTCCTCTCAAAAGTCTCTTCTCAAAACTCAACAACAGGCAAAATCTCTCAGAAATCTCTCAAAACTCAACAACAGGTAAAATCTCCTAAAAAAATCTCCTTCAAAACTCAACAAAAGGTAAAATCTCTCAAAAATCTCATCAAAACTCAACAAAAGGTAAAATCTCTCAAAAATCTCCTCAAAACTTAACAGATAAAATCTCCTCTCAAAAATCTTTTCTCAAAACTCAATAACAGGTCAAATCTCCTGTCAGATCAACAGGCAAAATCTCCTCTCAAAACTCAACAGGTAAAATCTCTTCTCAAAAATCTCCTCTCCATGCTCAACAACATGTAAAATCTCCGCAAAACTCAACAACAGGTCAAATCTCCTCTCAAAGCTCAACAGGTCAAATCTCCTCTCAAAACTCAACAACAGGTAAAATCTCCTCAAAGATCAACAAAAGATAAAATGATGATTATTTTGTCTGAAACAAAATGTCATTGTGCAGGCCTGGCAATATGGCGCGAGCGATTTTATCGCTCGCGCGTCGCCCGCGCAATTTCAATTTGGCGTGGGCGATATATCGCTTGCGCAACATTCACTACCCAACATACTTTTGCAGTCGTAATTTTGATGAGTTATCCGTTTGAAAACATATAAGGCAACCCGACATCGCATCTTTGAAGCAGGAGACACATGCTATGTTAACAGTCGGCTGCCACCGGTATATCTAATTAGGTCAAACCATGCTACACACCCGTCACCAGTGACAGACTGACGATTACATGACCTAACTGTGAACGTGCAGTGCTACCCACAAATCATACCTTACCTACAAGGTAGTTTGATGAGCGCTGTTGACAGCGATGGGTGGGGCTACGAAGGAATCCGCCAATCGCGCAACAGTGCTCGCTGACATGTAAACAAATGAGGTGAATGAAGTGACGAAAACAAAGAATAAATATCGCGATATCGTGCTATTAATTACATGAAATGAGTGATTTATACATAGCACGGATGGGTTATGAGATGATACAAACATAGAAGTGATTTAATTTATGATATGTACGGAATAATGTATGTTTTGACGCGATAGAAGTGGACGAAATTTCACAAATGTACGGAAGCCGCGAATGTACCGATGGATTATATAGATAAAAGTATGGAACAAATAAATGCATGATATGATGATTGGTCACTCAGGTATAAAGGAACAAACACAAACATATCATGTACAAGTACATTGTATGTACAATATATGCATGGCATAATGATTGATTCTGGTTAACATACAATAATATCTTACCATGATGTCACCTCATACATGTATTATACAGTATAACAGCATGTAATATATGATATAAATATATTATAATGATTGATTGATTCTGGTTAACCATTAGGTCACTTAGATCAGTCATAAAGGAACAAACACAACAATACCATATATGCAAGACATGGTATAACATTTATAAAAGTACTTTATTAAACATTAATAAGTTATACAACATTCATTGATAATTTCACAATTAATATATGATTATAAGTTAATTAAATTTAAATATTATCACTTACCACATAATAAGTTATATGCAATATGACATATGTCAGTTTACTTGTATTACATATGTTACAACAGAAATTGCCCCATGCAAAATATTTTACACTTTCACATTCCCATAATTTAATAGAGACGGGACAGGATCTATGTAAACTTTCAAATAGTTCCAACATTGATTCGAAGTATGCAGTCACCAAATTAAGCAAGAGGGACGAGTGCAAATTTTACTATTGGCACCTGTAAATCGAAGGACTAAGGCCAAAAAAAAGAAGAGTTTTGTTTCACGGGCAATTTTTTTTTCAAAACAACGAGGGAGGGAGGGTTTTATTTTTATTTTTTATTTTCCACAAGCATCTCATACTGGAAAACTTAAAAAACTAACAAACAGGCTAGCTATTGACTGTTGGGGGTAATTAAGAAAGGTTTTATGAATTGCTGGCTTTGTCAAATTGTGCAGCACAGATGCAGTTTGTTCCACGGCAAATTATTTCTTCTTATTTAATACATTTTCTGTGCAAAAGTGCATCTTTGTTGCACAATACAATTTAATATCTGTCTCAAAAGCCAACCCAATAACCAATTATCACCTCACCCCCCAGGAAACAAACGGTGGTGATGACAAAAAAAACAAAAACTTTGAGAATCGGATCCGGAACATTTATTGTAAACTTAGTCATTTGATGTTTTCAATACCAAATTTGCAAATATAGAATTATTTTAGAGTTCCAAACAGGTAGAGCGTGATTTAGGTTAGTATTCTGGTACATGGCCCAGCTCAAATGTATGAAATTGAGTGCTATGTCGCTCTTTGTCATGTACCATTTAATCCAGAAAATTGATTCCAACTTTTTAAACAACCAATCGAATACTTTTTTGCATATAAATAAACTCCTTTTCTGGCAATTTTCCCGGTTTTGTTTGTGGAATACTTACACTCTGAATCCAGTTGTATGACACATTTACATAGGTAATAAACAAGACATAATATATATATATATATATATATCCTTTATAGACTCGAAAACGGCTCGACCGATTGAGCCCAAACATGCTATCTAAGGGTAAAAAGCCACGAGAAGTGCCATCGCACCGCTTCTAAGAACGTCCGAGCACTCCTTCGCCCTGCCACCGTCGTTGGAATTGATGGGTTAATGATTAAGGAGCATTTGTATCTGTGGTGTCGTTGTTAAAGAGCGTTTATACACACGAGTATAAATACGGCTCAATCGACCGTCTCGGAAACTGGGGATATCGAGACGAAATTTCCTACTTAGGGCTTCCAAGGGACGGGGGAGATTTTCGTCGGATCAGTTTGTCCGCCTGAGGTGACCTTCACCTTGAAACGGCTACCCAAAAATGACCTTGGGCGATATCTCGGTCGTCAGCGGTGACATCGACGTGAAATTTGTTATGTATGGTCAACTCGGGATGGGGAATATTTTTGTCCACCCAACATGACCTTGAAACGGGTACCCGCAAATGATAGCATGCTGTCGGCGTGCCTGTACGGGGTTACCTTGAAAAACAAAAATTAATGGATCGACCAAAGCCATGGGACCAATCCCGCCAGTGGCGGGCTAATCTGCTAGTTTTGTATATTTTGCAATGGAAACTTATAACTACTGAGGGTGAGGTTTAAACTTTTGGGCCATCTTTACTCCATTTTCATCTTGACAACAGGTGATGATAATTTTGTATGTTTTTGAATGGTAAACTTGTAACCACTGAGGGTGAGGTTCAGACTTTTGGGGCATGTATTTACTCCGTTTTCATCTTGACAACAGGTGATGATAAATTTGTATCTTTTGGAATGGTAAACTTGAAACCACTGAGGGTGAGGTTCAGACTTTTGGGGCATGTCTTTACTCCGTTTTCATCTTGACAACAGGTGATGATCAATTTGTATGTTTTGGAATGGTAAACTTGTAACCACTGAGGGTGAGGTTCAGACTTTTGGGGCATGTGTCTTTACTCCATTTTCATCTTGACAGGTGATGCTGCCACATCATGCACAGCAGGGTTACCAGGGTAGTCCGAAACCAGTGTCCCTAGTGACGAATGCAGAGAACTGGTCTAACAACAGGAAACGAGTGGCACCACTCACAGCGGAAATCACACTCGAAGCTGATTTCACAGACAGGTAGGCCAGGGAGACCCCCATTCTAATTTATTATACCCACCCATGCGAAGAGAACTGGTCCAATAACATGAAACGAGTGTCTGTCCCCTCAATTCACTATAGCAATTAGTAACTCGCGTTACTACTGTAACGACCCTTTGATGATCAGGGTTCAGCAGAAGTTGTCGGAAAATGCACAGTAAATTCGGACTGTTTGTCGTGATGGTGTACATATGTTAGATACTGTATTATAATTCAATTCACATGCATTGGACTTAGATGATTGTGTAAAAAAAACTTGTATCAACAGTAGATTTTGATTCCTTTAAATACTAGTATCAGCTGTAATTCGAAGACAATGCTAATGTGAGTATTAGATTTTTAACTTCTAATGTCTAACTGTTTAACAGCGGCCGGGACACATCTAGTTTTCGGCATTGCACCACCCCTATTCACTATTTAAAAAAGTCATGGAATTTTGATAAAATGGTTATTGAAAGTCGTGGAAAAGTCATGGAATTTTGTTTCCAAAAAGCTGCAGGGACCCCGATGATGCTGACCAATCTCTACCAGAACGCACCAGTCCTATACTTCCTTTCTGACTCTGTCACTGGCTGGGTAACTGGTCTGAGGTTTCTATATTGAGCACAGGGTTTTTCAAACAAAATGGCGAAAACCGATGGCCCCGAAGTCAAACTTCCTATGTGTTTTGAGAACAATTCCCGCACTAAAAACTTAATGACAGAATGGAAGATCAGAGCTGTAGTTTTGTTGACGATTTTTGCAAACAACTCTTCAAAATTGGAGCAAATTAGAACTCTTCTGCCATGAGTTTTGTCGGCACATTGTCGTCCATGTGCGTTCAGACTTTTGTGTTGATAATCAGAGAACCAAATCACAATGTTTCAAAATATAGTTCTTTGGTTCTAGTGGGACTTTCCAAACTTAAGGTACGAAACCACACAAATTTTGTTCTATATTTTGTCTGCTTGATAAGGGCAGCATTTTGCTCTGCTCGTTTTAATATCGTGGAAGTCCACCAAATGTGGGTAAAATGTCGCCGATAGCAGCAGTCTTACCAGGTCACCAAGGGAGGTAAACCATGCATGGAGTTTGGATGCTGACATGCTGCCACGATGTTTATTATTATGTAGCACATGTGCGCTTATGCAGAACTCAGCATCTTTCATGTTTGATTTTTAATGTTTCAGGCCTGAAAATATGGTGCCGGACATTTGCAGAATGAGGTCCCCAGAGGGCGAATTTTGTTACCCTACTCAGCACAACAGGCTAGCATCATTAAATTCACCTTCTGGGGACCTCATTCTGCTTAGGTCTCATTTTCTCTGGAAAGTATCTTTATTATAAAATTAACATGTTTCTTTAGAAAATTTATTTTCTTTTTTAGTTTAGCAGTTTAAATTGGCAGTGAAAACAATGTATAATCAAGGTTCACTATAGGTGCACATCACAATATTCAAGTCCTATCATAGTATATATATGATGCCATGCAGAATGCGATCCCCAGAGGATGAATTTGGTAATGTTAGCCTGCTGTGCATGCGAGAGTCATTAAATTCACCCTCTGGGGACCTCATTTTACAAATGTCCGGCACCATTTATTCAAGCTTGTCTATGAGCATTCTGGCGAAATAAAAAAATTTATTCATATTTCGCTATATATTTTTTTTTAGCAAACGAAACAAAAGGGGAGAAAAGGGAGGCAAGGGGTTGAGACATTTCTCCATGAAAGTTTGTGAGAAAGTTCAACAAAAAACTGTGACATCGTACAACGAAGTAGCAGATGAACTGGTCTCTGAGTTCACAGATCCAAGAAATCTTTCAAACTCCGCTGATCAGGTGATTATGAATTTTTGTTTTCATATTTCAGAAAAAGTCATTTAATTATTTCAACTTGACTAAGTCGAGCTCAACTTGATGACAGCAGACATGACGTTGTAAACATTGAACTGACATTCACTATCCTATGAAGTTCGTTGCCTTGGCCACTGATGCAATGCACTGTCCATGGCCTGTCAGTTGTATAATACCTTGGCCCAAATTGGCTATGAAACTTGCGAAATATAATTTATACGTATCAGATGGCAAATTGGCATGATATAGAATTTGAATCGATTGATTTCATGGATTCCTTTGGATTGCTTGGTTTATTTCTTCTCGAAATATGGAACTGTATCTTCATGTCGAGGAGTACAATTACTATAGGAGGAAGTCTTATGGATTGTTTGTAAACTGTCAATCACATCCAGTTGAGCAGCTCTTTCGCAGATTCTATTGTCTATAGCATGATTTTTTGGTCTGTCAATTAGACTGAGGTTATCCTCTAAATTGTTTTGATAATTTACAGACATGTTTAGGTTCACTGTGTGGAATTAATACAAAACACAAGCATAATACAGATCATGGCATTGCTAATGCTTCAACAATCATCCATTTCACTAACTAATTGAACATGTCTTCATTTATATGACTGGGCTAAAAAAATGCCGAAGCAAATTCATTTCACGTCGGCTTTTGCCTCTGTACTGCCGATGCTAATTCCCAGGACTGAGGTGGCTGACAATCAGACATCTAGTTAGGTATGGTTGATATCTAGGGTAGGTCTGGTTAACATCAACGATAGGTGTGGTTGAAATCTAGGGTAGGTGTTTTTGAAACTGGATATTTGAACAGTAAGCCAATAAATATTCTCTATTGATGTACCGATTATCAGTATTTGCTAACTGATCGGGCAGATATATGTGGTGTTGGCAAATTATGGGCATCGGAAAAATTTAGTCTCCCAACCGATATGGACAACCGATATATGTCACGTCCTTTGTGAATGTTGTGACACCAATTCCTACTTTAATATTAAATAAATGACAGCAAAAATCGCTACTATTTTATGCACCTGTCAGCCCTCCCTCACATACGTGATATACCCATGATGACAACATCGACAGGAGACTTGATAGTACACTCATGACCCAAATATAGTTTGCAAAACATACTGTAGTACACAACATAATAGGTTTACCAGTTTAGCGGTACATCAAGCGTGCTAAATCACTGAGGCCTGGAAACTTACGACAATGTTTTATTGTCTCGAGCCAGAAAGATCACGTGTTAACAACATTTAACTGCATGTGTGAATTTTGATTCAAATTGATTGACGTTCTGGTATACGATGACTGAAGACGGAGGAGCCATCCGAAGCAATCGGAGTGCTGTATGGGCGGGATTTGTATCAGCTGTCCCGGGCAAAGAAAATGTCAAAAATTGATATGGGACAATGCGGATGTTCTTATTAAACACAAGATCAACTTCTGAAAGATCAAATTTGTTTGCAAATTGAAATTGACTCAAATCGATTATTGAGTGATTTCGTAAGGGAGTCGAACAAATATTGAGGAAATCTTTCAAATGCAATGGAATGTTATTTAAATCATTTTGCCAGGGTTTTGGGAATGATGTAAACTAAACCGTTTTTCGGTCCAGCATATCCATTCTTTGCCGATAATACTTTCCAATTTAAAAGACAAATTGATACGGAAATATTTCTCCCAAACTTTTGTCGCATACAAGACTTACCTGTATCGGATCGGCTGATAATTCTATCGAAAATATCGGTTATCAGCTTTTACCGATAACCCCATAAAGTCATATATTTTATATTATATACATAAACTATTTTATCATTGGGTGGCAGTTCTCGTATGTGGATTGGCCTTGTCATGTAACCTGGGGACCATGATGGAAATAAATGAACCTAAGTCCGATTTTCATGTTATCCCCGGTAACATCTGGTCACATGTCAGTATCAAATCACGATACTAAATGTATAAATGTATAAAAATATACATCAATCCATGATACTAAATGTATAAAGGTATAAAAATATACATCAATCTATGATACTAAATGTATAAATGTATAAAAATATACATCAATCCATGATACTAAATGTATAAAAATATACATCAATCCATGATACTAAATGTATAAATGTATAAAAATAAACATCAATCCACGATACTAAATGTATAAAGGTATAAAAATATACATCAATCCACGATACTAAATGTATAAATGTATAAAAATAAACATCAATCCACGATACTAAATGTATAAAGGTATGAAAATATACATCAATCCACGATACTAAATGTATAAAAATATAAAAATATACATCAATCCATGATACTAAATGTATAAAGGTATTAAAATATACATCAATCTATGATACTAAATGTATAAAGGTATAAAAATATACATCAATCCACGATACTAAATGTATAAAGGTATAAAAATATACATCAATCTATGATACTAAATGTATAAAAATACCAGCAGGCCCCCCCATTGGAGATAATTAATTTATAAATTATATATTATACTTTATGTGCGGCAATGTGATTGATTGTGTATGTGTATTTATGTGTTCAGATGTTATGAAAATCGAATCAAATCAAACCACTGTATCGTTACATCACTAATTTTCTCTATTCCACAGGGTTTTGGCTTTCAAGCGTATGATCAAAAGAACATTCGGCGGCGAGTATACGATGCTTTAAATGTTCTCATGGCTATGAACATAATTTCTAAAGAGAAGAAAGAAATTAAGTGGATAGGTCTGCCAACTAATAGTGCTCAGGAGTGCCAAAATTTAGAGGTTGGTAATCGTTAATTTGTTTTATTAGAATGTGTGGAGGCACTGGCTCAGTATAATGATAAAAACTCGAAGATGATGTCTCTATTGCGATGAGTAAAATCAGGCCTCAGCCTAGGGGTCCAGAACAGGGAGACTTGAAGTCTCCCTCCAGGAAATTTAGGGAGACTTCAGGCAATTTAGGGAGACTTCAGGGAGAAGTGGGGAGACTACCAAAAATTGACAATTTTCAAATATGGCTTTATTTTATAACATCTGACAATAAAAATTTTAAAAAGATAAAATAAGAAATAAAACTAAAAAAAATTGACTTTATCTGAAATTAGCTTAATTAATTGTTATTATACATTTAAAATTTTTGGAAATGTTTTGTGTAGCTATCATTTAAGCAAGACAATTATCAAGTTACAGTAGTAGTTAATTTTTTAACTAAATGAAAGTAGTATTATTTCCTAGACTGCAGCTTGGAAGACACGTTTGTACAGTCTGAATTAGGATGCAGGTAACTTTGTAAGTTAAATTTGGTCACGGCTGTAATGTGGGTGTCCGCTAAAATAAACAATAAGGACTAACTAACAAAGGAGTTGCAAAAGCTTTTATTAATTAATGGCCTCCCTTAATTAATGCCAACATCACTGGTATAATCCGATTAAAGCAATAAACTTGACATTATTTTATTTACGGAAGCGGGTCTCTTCAAAAAGTCCGACGCGGTCTCTTCAAAAAGTCCGACGCGTTACCGAAACGAACTTCCGAAGCGCCTGGTACATACTCTGATAATCATGATAATGTCGTAATTGTTTTATATCTGAAAAGCGGGACGGCGGTCTTTTAAGTTAATTAAAACATTTATTTGTGACACTCACGATGGTCAGTAACAACACAGATGCGAACATCTCATCGTGTTTTCAGCGTGTCAAAACATTCGTGATTAACATTCATTACCACAAAGGGATCGAACAAAGGCGACTGAATAACAACACAAAAACAATAGGTCATATTTTATTTTTTATTTTAAACACTTGGGTCTTTGTCTCTGTATCGTCTGTTTCTTTTTTGAGATGGCCGCCACAATTCATCTGTATACGGACATGTCCGGAAAAAAAAACTAGAAAAGAAATTAATAAAAAAAAAAAAAAAAAATTGCCCCTAAAATTGAGAGCGACGACAGGGCGAAGTCAGCGACAGTAAGGCGACAATCTCGCCTGAGTCGCCTTGTGAGCTGAGGCCTGAGTAAAATGAGTTATGGATATATCGTGTGTATTCAGTTTTCCAACAATAGTGGGAAACTTGCCAACACGTCATTGACATCTGATATGTGAAGTGATGTTATGCCATAAACAAGCCTTGAAATAGGGTGTCTGTCATTTGCAGAATGAGGTCCCCAGAGGGTGAATTTAGTGATGCTACCCCGCATAGCATCACCAAAATGAGCTACATAGCCTGTTCTAGACGTGTGCACGACTTGGCGAAGTTAGGAGTCTTAATTTTCAACACACAGTTGCTTCGATCAACGTATTTAGAGCTTTTAGAAGTTTTAGTATGAGTTGAGGGACATTTTAATGTGCTTTTCTGATTGTAACATGGCCACTTCGATAAGAAGTAATATTTTGATTCCTCATATATGAAACAATCAGAAAAGCACATTAAAATGTCCCTCAACTCAGATGAAGCTTGAAAATCGGTCGTGATTTTCGCCCATGTCAGGGTGTGAACACATGCTTATTCTTGAGTTGAGGGACATCTCAATGTGTCATTTCGATCGTAACATGGGGAGGGACATCTCAATGTGTCATTTCGATCGTAACATGGGGAGGGACATCTCAATGTGTCATTTCGATCGTAACATGGGGAGGGACATCTCAATGTGTCATTTCGATCGTAACATGGGGAGGGACATCTCAATGTGTCATTTCGATCGTAACATGGCCATCTCAATGTGTCATTTCGATCGTAACATGGCCATTTCAATAAGAAATTATATATTGTTCACTCACATATGAACACATCATACTGACCCAGAAATTGACCACTTAACCACAGCAGAATTATGGGTAATTTTTCAGGATTTAGTTGGAAATATGGCTTTATTGCCATTCATCGGAAAGCTCTCGCCGAGAGCTTTCCGATGAATGGCAACAAGCCATATTTCTGACTAAATCCTGAAAAGTTACCCATAATTCTGCTGTGGTTAAGCAGTCGATTAATTAGGGCATTACTGTACATGTTACAGTATAAATGAAATAGTGGGAATTCCATTACCCATAATTCTCCTGTGGTTAAGGGGTCAATTACTTTGGGCATTACTGTACCTATTCTGATATATCGATATGTCAGTAATTGAATGGTTACAGTTCACAATTTCAGAGTAAGTACATTGTGCTGTTCTAATAACAGTTGATCCATTCCAGGCCTTAAAATTGCGAGAATCAAAATATAGCATTTCTACAGCAAATCAACTGTGTTTACGGGAATCAGACTAAGAATCATGTTTCTGATGCTCATCAGAATTATCATAACTTGAACAGTAGTGCTCGGATCTCAATGAAATTAGGTATGGATGTTCACTGCTATGAGGACGTTAAATAGAGGGTTCCATCGTTTTGTTAGGATTTTCTATTCTAGAGTTATTCATCTTTGTTTATCTGGAAATGTTGGCTTTTTGGTCCGTCTGGTGTCTGTTCATGTCGTAACTTCAACAGTTGTGCTGGGATCTCAATGAAATTTGGTATGGATGTTCATTTTGGTCTAATTTCCCCTTATTGCATTATGAATTTGCTGCATATATATTTTATGTAGGCTATTTCATTTAATTTTTCAGGTATATATTTGTTATATTTGTCATTTAAATTTTCTCCAAATGCTTTACAGTCTGAAAAACAGTCGAGAGAAACGAGAATTCGACACAAGACTCAACAGCTGCATGATCTAATTATTCAGGTTCGTATTCATTATCAAGTTCATACACGTATAGGTTCATACACTTATCGATAGGTACACAGTCTGAAACGCATAGTAGTGAATCCCATCAGGTTCGTATTCATTATCAAGTTCATACACTTATGTTAACTTAAACTTATCAATAGGTACACAGTCTGAAACGCATAGTAGTGAATCCCATCAGGTTCGTATTCATTATCAAGTTCATACACTTATGTTAACTTAAACTTATCAATAGGTACACAGTCTGAAACGCATAGTAGTGAATCCCATTACATGATCTGATTATTCAGGTTTGTATCCATTATCAAGTTCATACACTTACGTGAACTTAAACTTATCGATAGGTACACAGTCTGAAAAGCATAGTAGTGAATCCCATTACATGATCTGATTATTCAGGTTCGTATTCATTATCAAGTTCATACTCTTATCGATAGGTACACAGTCATTATTCAGGTTCGTATTCATTATCAAGTTCATACTCTTATCGATAGGTACACAGTCATTATTCAGTTTCGTATTCATTATCAAGTTCATACTCTTATCGATAGGTACACAGTCATTATTCAGGTTCGTATTCATTATCAAGTTCATACACTTATGTGAACTTAAACTTATCAATAGGTACACAGTCTGAAACATGATCTGATCATTCAGGTTTGTATCCATTATCAAGTTCATACACTTATGTGAACTTAAACTTATCAATAGGTACACAGTCTGAAACATGATCTGTTATTCAGGTTTGTATTCATTATCAAGTTCTTACACTTATGTGAACTTAAACTTATCAAGTTCATACACTTATGTTAACTTAAACTTATCAATAGGTACACAGTCTGCATGATCTGATTATTCAGGTTTGTATTCATTATCAAGTTCATACACTTATGTGAACTTAAACTTATCAAGTTCATACACTTATGTGAACTTAAACTTATCAATAGGTACACAGTCTGAAACATGATCTGATTATTCAGGTTTGTATTCATTATCAAGTTCATACACTTATGTTAACTTAAACTTATCAATAGGTACACAGTCTGAAACATGATCTGATCATTCAGGTTTGTATTCATTATCAAGTTCATACACTTACGTTAACTTAAACTTATCAATAGGTACACAGTCTGCATGATCTGATCATTCAGGTTTGTATTCATTATCAAGTTCATACACTTATGTGAACTTAAACTTATCAATAGATACACAGTCTGAAACATGATCTGATTATTCAGGTTTGTATTCATTATCAAGTTCATACACTTATGTGAACTTAAACTTATCAAGTTCATACACTTATGTGAACTTAAACTTATCAATAGGTACACAGTCTGCATGATCTGATTATTCAGGTTTGTATTCATTATCAAGTTCATACACTTATGTGAACTTAAACTTATCAAGTTCATACACTTATGTGAACTTAAACTTATCAATAGGTACACAGTCTGAAACATGATCTGATTATTCAGGTTTGTATTCATTATCAAGTTCATACACTTATGTGAACTTAAACTTATCAATAGGTACACAGTCTGAAACATGATCTGATTATTCAGGTTTGTATCCATTATCAAGTTCATACACTTATGTGAACTTAAACTTATCAATAGGTACACAGTCTGCATGATCTGATCATTCAGGTTTGTATCCATTATCAAGTTCATACACTTATGTGAACTTAAACTTATCAATAGGTACACAGTCTGAAACATGATCTGATCATTCAGGTTCGTATTCATTATCAAGTTCATACACTTATGTGAACTTAAACTTATCAAGTTCATACACTTATGTGAACTTAAACTTATCAATAGGTACACAGTCTGCATGATCTGATTATTCAGGTTCGTATTCATTATCAAGTGCATACACTTATGTTAACTTAAACTTATCAATAGGTACACAGTCTGCATGATCTGATTATTCAGGTTTGTATCCATTATCAAGTTCATACACTTATGTGAACTTAAACTTATCAATAGGTACACAGTCTGAAACATGATCTGATCATTCAGGTTCGTATTCATTATCAAGTTCATACACTTATGTGAACTTAAACTTATCAAGTTCATACACTTATGTGAACTTAAACTTATCAATAGGTACACAGTCTGCATGATCTGATTATTCAGGTTCGTATTCATTATCAAGTGCATACACTTATGTTAACTTAAACTTATCAATAGGTACACAGTCTGCATGATCTGATTATTCAGGTTCGTATTCATTATCAAGTTCATACACTTATGTGAACTTAAACTTATCAATAGGTACACAGTCTGAAACACATAGTAGTGAATCCCATCAGGTTTGTATCCATTATCAAGTTCATACACTTACGTGAACTTAAACTTATCAATAGGTACACAGTCTGAAACGCATAGTAGTGAATCCCATTACATGATCTGATCATTCAGGTTTGTATTCATTATCAAGTTCATACACTTACGTTAACTTAAACTTATCAATAGGTACACAGTCTGCATGATCTGATCATTCAGGTTCGTATTCATTATCAAGTTCATACACTTATGTGAACTTAAACTTATCAAGTTCATACACTTATGTTAACTTAAACTTATCAATAGGTACACAGTCTGCATGATCTGATCATTCAGGTTTGTATTCATTATCAAGTTCATACACTTACGTTAACTTAAACTTATCAATAGGTACACAGTCTGCATGATCTGATCATTCAGGTTCGTATTCATTATCAAGTTCATACACTTATGTGAACTTAAACTTATCAAGTTCATACACTTATGTTAACTTAAACTTATCAATAGGTACACAGTCTGAAACATGATCTGATCATTCAGGTTTGTATTCATTATCAAGTTCATACACTTATGTGAACTTAAACTTATCAAGTTCATACACTTATGTTAACTTAAACTTATCAAGTTCATACACTTATGTGAACTTAAACTTATCAAGTTCATACACTTATGTTAACTTAAACTTATCAATAGGTACACAGTCTGAAACATGATCTGATCATTCAGGTTTGTATTCATTATCAAGTTCATACACTTATGTGAACTTAAACTTATCAAGTTCATACACTTATGTGAACTTAAACTTATCGATAGGTACACAGTCTGCATGATCTGATTATTCAGGTTCGTATTCATTATCAAGTTCATACACTTATGTGAACTTAAACTTATCAATAGGTACACAGTCTGAAACACATAGTAGTGAATCCCATCAGGTTTGTATTCATTATCAAGTTCATACACTTATGTGAACTTAAACTTATCCATAGGTACACAGTCTGATTATTCAGGTTTGTATCCATTATCAAGTTCATACACTTACGTGAACTTAAACTTATCAATAGGTACACAGTCTGCATGATCTGATTATTCAGGTTTGTATTCATTATCAAGTTCATACACTTATGTGAACTTAAACTTATCAAGTTCATACACTTATGTGAACTTAAACTTATCAATAGGTACACAGTCTGAAACATGATCTGATTATTCAGGTTTGTATTCATTATCAAGTTCATACACTTATGTGAACTTAAACTTATCAATAGGTACACAGTCTGAAACATGATCTGATTATTCAGGTTTGTATCCATTATCAAGTTCATACACTTATGTGAACTTAAACTTATCAATAGGTACACAGTCTGCATGATCTGATCATTCAGGTTTGTATCCATTATCAAGTTCATACACTTATGTGAACTTAAACTTATCAATAGGTACACAGTCTGAAACATGATCTGATCATTCAGGTTCGTATTCATTATCAAGTTCATACACTTATGTGAACTTAAACTTATCAAGTTCATACACTTATGTGAACTTAAACTTATCAATAGGTACACAGTCTGCATGATCTGATTATTCAGGTTCGTATTCATTATCAAGTGCATACACTTATGTTAACTTAAACTTATCAATAGGTACACAGTCTGCATGATCTGATTATTCAGGTTTGTATCCATTATCAAGTTCATACACTTATGTGAACTTAAACTTATCAATAGGTACACAGTCTGAAACATGATCTGATCATTCAGGTTCGTATTCATTATCAAGTTCATACACTTATGTGAACTTAAACTTATCAAGTTCATACACTTATGTGAACTTAAACTTATCAATAGGTACACAGTCTGCATGATCTGATTATTCAGGTTCGTATTCATTATCAAGTGCATACACTTATGTTAACTTAAACTTATCAATAGGTACACAGTCTGCATGATCTGATTATTCAGGTTCGTATTCATTATCAAGTTCATACACTTATGTGAACTTAAACTTATCAATAGGTACACAGTCTGAAACACATAGTAGTGAATCCCATCAGGTTTGTATCCATTATCAAGTTCATACACTTACGTGAACTTAAACTTATCAATAGGTACACAGTCTGAAACGCATAGTAGTGAATCCCATTACATGATCTGATCATTCAGGTTTGTATTCATTATCAAGTTCATACACTTACGTTAACTTAAACTTATCAATAGGTACACAGTCTGCATGATCTGATCATTCAGGTTCGTATTCATTATCAAGTTCATACACTTATGTGAACTTAAACTTATCAAGTTCATACACTTATGTTAACTTAAACTTATCAATAGGTACACAGTCTGCATGATCTGATCATTCAGGTTTGTATTCATTATCAAGTTCATACACTTACGTTAACTTAAACTTATCAATAGGTACACAGTCTGCATGATCTGATCATTCAGGTTCGTATTCATTATCAAGTTCATACACTTATGTGAACTTAAACTTATCAAGTTCATACACTTATGTTAACTTAAACTTATCAATAGGTACACAGTCTGAAACATGATCTGATCATTCAGGTTTGTATTCATTATCAAGTTCATACACTTATGTGAACTTAAACTTATCAAGTTCATACACTTATGTTAACTTAAACTTATCAAGTTCATACACTTATGTGAACTTAAACTTATCAAGTTCATACACTTATGTTAACTTAAACTTATCAATAGGTACACAGTCTGAAACATGATCTGATCATTCAGGTTTGTATTCATTATCAAGTTCATACACTTATGTGAACTTAAACTTATCAATAGGTACACAGTCTGAAACATGATCTGATCATTCAGGTTTGTATCCATTATCAAGTTCATACACGTAAGTGAACTTAAACTTATCAATAGGTACACAGTCTGAAACATGATCTGATCATTCAGGTTTGTATCCATTATCAAGTTCATACACTTATGTGAACTTAAACTTATCAATAGGTACACAGTCTGAAACATGATCTGATCATTCAGGTTTGTATTCATTATCAAGTTCATATACTTATTATGCCCCGGATCTCCGATGGAGATTTGGGGGTATATAGTGGAGCCCTCCGTCCGTCCGTCCGTCCGTCCTTCCGTCCGTCCGTCCGTCCGTCCTTCCGTCCGTACGAACGTTTCAACTCATAACTTTGGTTTCGCCAACTCAATTCAGTTAATCTTTGGTATGCTAATAGACCAGCCGGGGGGGACAAGATTTCCCCATAGCCGTGGTTTCGTCCGCCCATTTTTTCCAGAGTTACGCCCCTTTTTGGACTTAGAAAATTGTCCGTACGAACGTTTCAACTCATAACTTTGGTTTCGCTAACTCAATTCAGTTGATCTTTGGTATGCCAATAGACCAGCCGGAGGGACAAGATTTCCCCATAGCCGTGGTTTCGTCCGCCCATTTTTTCCAGAGTTACGCCCCTTTTTGGACTTAGAAAATTCAGGTTTTCTGCTACTTTTTTTGGTTTCCAGATGATAACTTGATTTTGGATTGTTTACTCATGAATAACATAACTTTACAAAGTGCCATTTAATAAGCATTTGCATAAAAATAAGAAAAATCCTCTCTGATTGTACAGTCGGGGGCGTTGCCTCCGCCCAGCGGTGCACTTGTGTTAACTTAAACTTATCAATAGGTACACAGTCTGCATGATCTGATCATTCAGGTTCGTATTCATTATCAAGTTCATACACTTATATGAACTTAAACTTATCAATAGGTACACAGTCTGAAACATGATCTGATCATTCAGGTTTGTATCCATTATCAAGTTCATACACTTATGTGAACTTAAACTTATCAATAGGTACACAGTCTGAAACATGATCTGATCATTCAGGTTTGTATTCATTATCAAGTTCATACACTTATGTGAACTTAAACTTATCAAGTTCATACACTTATGTTAACTTAAACTTATCAATAGGTACACAGTCTGAAACATGATCTGATTATTCAGGTTCGTATCCATTATCAAGTTCATACACTTATGTTAACTTAAACTTATCAATAGGTACACAGTCTGCATGATCTGATTATTCAGGTTCGTATTCATTATCAAGTTCATACACTTGTGTGAACTTAAACTTATCAATAGGTACACAGTCTGCATGATCTGATCATTCAGGTTTGTATTCATTATCAAGTTCATACACTTATGTTAACTTAAACTTATCGATAGGTACACAGTCTGCATGATCTGATCATTCAGGTTCGTATTCATTATCAAGTTCATACACTTATATGAACTTAAACTTATCGATAGGTACACAGTCTGTTAACTTAAACTTATCAATAGGTACACAGTCTGAAACATGATCTGATTATTCAGGTTTGTATCCATTATCAAGTTCATACACTTATGTGAACTTAAACTTATCAATAGGTACACAGTCTGAAACATGATCTGATCATTCAGGTTTGTATTCATTATCAAGTTCATACACTTATGTGAACTTAAACTTATCAAGTTCATACACTTATGTTAACTTAAACTTATCAATAGGTACACAGTCTGAAACATGATCTGATTATTCAGGTTCGTATCCATTATCAAGTTCATACACTTATGTTAACTTAAACTTATCAATAGGTACACAGTCTGCATGATCTGATTATTCAGGTTCGTATTCATTATCAAGTTCATACACTTGTGTGAACTTAAACTTATCAATAGGTACACAGTCTGCATGATCTGATCATTCAGGTTTGTATTCATTATCAAGTTCATACACTTATGTTAACTTAAACTTATCGATAGGTACACAGTCTGCATGATCTGATCATTCAGGTTCGTATTCATTATCAAGTTCATACACTTATATGAACTTAAACTTATCGATAGGTACACAGTCTGTTAACTTAAACTTATCAATAGGTACACAGTCTGAAACATGATCTGATTATTCAGGTTTGTATCCATTATCAAGTTCATACACTTATGTGAACTTAAACTTATCAATAGGTACACAGTCTGAAACATGATCTGATCATTCAGGTTTGTATTCATTATCAAGTTCATACACTTATGTGAACTTAAACTTATCAAGTTCATACACTTATGTTAACTTAAACTTATCAAGTTCATACACTTATGTGAACTTAAACTTATCAAGTTCATACACTTATGTTAACTTAAACTTATCAATAGGTACACAGTCTGAAACATGATCTGATCATTCAGGTTTGTATTCATTATCAAGTTCATACACTTATGTGAACTTAAACTTATCAAGTTCATACACTTATGTGAACTTAAACTTATCGATAGGTACACAGTCTGCATGATCTGATTATTCAGGTTCGTATTCATTATCAAGTTCATACACTTATGTGAACTTAAACTTATCAATAGGTACACAGTCTGAAACACATAGTAGTGAATCCCATCAGGTTTGTATTCATTATCAAGTTCATACACTTATGTGAACTTAAACTTATCCATAGGTACACAGTCTGATTATTCAGGTTTGTATCCATTATCAAGTTCATACACTTACGTGAACTTAAACTTATCAATAGGTACACAGTCTGAAACATGATCTGATTATTCAGGTTTGTATCCATTATCAAGTTCATACACTTATGTGAACTTAAACTTATCAATAGGTACACAGTCTGAAACATGATCTGATCATTCAGGTTTGTATCCATTATCAAGTTCATACACTTATGTGAACTTAAACTTATCAATAGGTACACAGTCTGAAACATGATCTGATCATTCAGGTTTGTATCCATTATCAAGTTCATACACGTAAGTGAACTTAAACTTATCAATAGGTACACAGTCTGAAACATGATCTGATCATTCAGGTTTGTATCCATTATCAAGTTCATACACTTATGTGAACTTAAACTTATCAATAGGTACACAGTCTGAAACATGATCTGATCATTCAGGTTTGTATCCATTATCAAGTTCATACACTTATGTTAACTTAAACTTATCAATAGGTACACAGTCTGAAACATGATCTGATTATTCAGGTTTGTATCCATTATCAAGTTCATACACTTATGTGAACTTAAACTTATCAATAGGTACACAGTCTGAAACATGATCTGATCATTCAGGTTTGTATTCATTATCAAGTTCATACACTTATTATGCCCCGGATCTCCGATGGAGATTTGGGGGTATATAGTGGAGCCCTCCGTCCGTCCGTCCGTCCTTCCGTCCGTCCGTCCGTCCGTCCGTCCGTCCTTCCGTCCGTACGAACGTTTCAACTCATAACTTTGGTTTCGCCAACTCAATTCAGTTAATCTTTGGTATGCTAATAGACCAGCCGGGGGGGACAAGATTTCCCCATAGCCGTGGTTTCGTCCGCCCATTTTTTCCAGAGTTACGCCCCTTTTTGGACTTAGAAAATTGTCCGTACGAACGTTTCAACTCATAACTTTGGTTTCGCTAACTCAATTCAGTTGATCTTTGGTATGCCAATAGACCAGCCGGAGGGACAAGATTTCCCCATAGCCGTGGTTTCGTCCGCCCATTTTTTCCAGAGTTACGCCCCTTTTTGGACTTAGAAAATTCAGGTTTTCTGCTACTTTTTTTGGTTTCCAGATGATAACTTGATTTTGGATTGTTTACTCATGAATAACATAACTTTACAAAGTGCCATTTAATAAGCATTTGCATAAAAATAAGAAAAATCCTCTCTGATTGTACAGTCGGGGGCGTTACCTCCGCCCAGCGGTGCACTTGTGTTAACTTAAACTTATCAATAGGTACACAGTCTGCATGATCTGATCATTCAGGTTCGTATTCATTATCAAGTTCATACACTTATATGAACTTAAACTTATCAATAGGTACACAGTCTGAAACATGATCTGATCATTCAGGTTTGTATCCATTATCAAGTTCATACACTTATGTGAACTTAAACTTATCAATAGGTACACAGTCTGAAACATGATCTGATCATTCAGGTTTGTATTCATTATCAAGTTCATACACTTATGTGAACTTAAACTTATCAAGTTCATACACTTATGTTAACTTAAACTTATCAATAGGTACACAGTCTGAAACATGATCTGATTATTCAGGTTCGTATCCATTATCAAGTTCATACACTTATGTTAACTTAAACTTATCAATAGGTACACAGTCTGCATGATCTGATTATTCAGGTTCGTATTCATTATCAAGTTCATACACTTGTGTGAACTTAAACTTATCAATAGGTACACAGTCTGCATGATCTGATCATTCAGGTTTGTATTCATTATCAAGTTCATACACTTATGTTAACTTAAACTTATCGATAGGTACACAGTCTGCATGATCTGATCATTCAGGTTCGTATTCATTATCAAGTTCATACACTTATATGAACTTAAACTTATCGATAGGTACACAGTCTGTTAACTTAAACTTATCAATAGGTACACAGTCTGAAACATGATCTGATTATTCAGGTTTGTATCCATTATCAAGTTCATACACTTATGTGAACTTAAACTTATCAATAGGTACACAGTCTGAAACATGATCTGATCATTCAGGTTTGTATTCATTATCAAGTTCATACACTTATGTGAACTTAAACTTATCAAGTTCATACACTTATGTTAACTTAAACTTATCAATAGGTACACAGTCTGAAACATGATCTGATTATTCAGGTTCGTATCCATTATCAAGTTCATACACTTATGTTAACTTAAACTTATCAATAGGTACACAGTCTGCATGATCTGATTATTCAGGTTCGTATTCATTATCAAGTTCATACACTTGTGTGAACTTAAACTTATCAATAGGTACACAGTCTGCATGATCTGATCATTCAGGTTTGTATTCATTATCAAGTTCATACACTTATGTTAACTTAAACTTATCGATAGGTACACAGTCTGCATGATCTGATCATTCAGGTTCGTATTCATTATCAAGTTCATACACTTATATGAACTTAAACTTATCGATAGGTACACAGTCTGTTAACTTAAACTTATCAATAGGTACACAGTCTGAAACATGATCTGATTATTCAGGTTTGTATCCATTATCAAGTTCATACACTTATGTGAACTTAAACTTATCAATAGGTACACAGTCTGAAACATGATCTGATCATTCAGGTTTGTATTCATTATCAAGTTCATACACTTATGTGAACTTAAACTTATCAAGTTCATACACTTATGTTAACTTAAACTTATCAATAGGTACACAGTCTGAAACATGATCTGATTATTCAGGTTCGTATCCATTATCAAGTTCATACACTTATGTTAACTTAAACTTATCAATAGGTACACAGTCTGCATGATCTGATTATTCAGGTTCGTATTCATTATCAAGTTCATACACTTGTGTGAACTTAAACTTATCAATAGGTACACAGTCTGCATGATCTGATCATTCAGGTTCGTATTCATTATCAAGTTCATACACTTATATGAACTTAAACTTATCGATAGGTACACAGTCTGTTAACTTAAACTTATCAATAGGTACACAGTCTGAAACATGATCTGATCATTCAGGTTCGTATTCATTATCAAGTTCATACACTTATGTGAACTTAAACTTATCAATAGGTACACAGTCTGAAACATGATCTGATCATTCAGGTTTGTATCCATTATCAAGTTCATACACGTAAGTGAACTTAAACTTATCAATAGGTACACAGTCTGAAACATGATCTGATCATTCAGGTTTGTATTCATTATCAAGTTCATACACTTATTATGCCCCGGATCTCCGATGGAGATTTGGGGGTATATAGTGGAGCCCTCCGTCCGTCCGTCCGTCCGTCCTTCCGTCTGTCCGTCCGTCCGTCCGTCCGTCCGTCATTCCGTCCGTACGAACGTTTCAACTCATAACTTTGGTTTCGCCAACTCAATTCAGTTAATCTTTGGTATGCTAATAGACCAGCCGGGGGGGACAAGATTTCCCCATAGCCGTGGTTTCGTCCGCCCATTTTTTCCAGAGTTACGCCCCTTTTTGGACTTAGAAAATTGTCCGTACGAACGTTTCAACTCATAACTTTGGTTTCGCTAACTCAATTCAGTTGATCTTTGGTATGCCAATAGACCAGCCGGAGGGACAAGATTTCCCCATAGCCGTGGTTTCGTCCGCCCATTTTTTCCAGAGTTACGCCCCTTTTTGGACTTAGAAAATTCAGGTTTTCTGCTACTTTTTTTGGTTTCCAGATGATAACTTGATTTTGGATTGTTTACTCATGAATAACATAACTTTACAAAGTGCCATTTAATAAGCATTTGCATAAAAATAAGAAAAATCCTCTCTGATTGTACAGTCGGGGGCGTTACCTCCGCCCAGCGGTGCACTTGTGTTAACTTAAACTTATCAATAGGTACACAGTCTGCATGATCTGATCATTCAGGTTCGTATTCATTATCAAGTTCATACACTTATATGAACTTAAACTTATCAATAGGTACACAGTCTGAAACATGATCTGATCATTCAGGTTTGTATCCATTATCAAGTTCATACACTTATGTGAACTTAAACTTATCAATAGGTACACAGTCTGAAACATGATCTGATCATTCAGGTTTGTATTCATTATCAAGTTCATACAATTATGTGAACTTAAACTTATCAAGTTCATACACTTATGTTAACTTAAACTTATCAATAGGTACACAGTCTGAAACATGATCTGATTATTCAGGTTCGTATCCATTATCAAGTTCATACACTTATGTTAACTTAAACTTATCAATAGGTACACAGTCTGCATGATCTGATTATTCAGGTTCGTATTCATTATCAAGTTCATACACTTATGTGAACTTAAACTTATCAATAGGTACACAGTCTGCATGATCTGATCATTCAGGTTTGTATTCATGATCAAGTTCATACACTTATGTTAACTTAAACTTATCAATAGGTACACAGTCTGCATGATCTGATCATTCAGGTTCGTATTCATTATCAAGTTCATACACTTATATGAACTTAAACTTATCGATAGGTACACAGTCTGAAACATGATCTGATCATTCAGGTTCGTATTCATTATCAAGTTCATACACTTATGTGAACTTAAACTTATCAATAGGTACACAGTCTGCATGATCTGATCATTCAGGTTTGTATTCATTATCAAGTTCATACACTTATGTTAAGTTAAACTTATCGATAGGTACACAGTCTGAAACATGATCTGATTATTCAGGTTTGTATTCATTATCAAGTTCATACTCTTATGTTAACTTAAACTTATCAATAGGTACACAGTCTGAAACATGATCTGATTATTCAGGTTCGTATTCATTATCAAGTTCATACACTTATGTGAACTTAAACTTATCAATAGGTACACAGTCTGAAACACATAGTAGTGAATCCCATTGCTTTCGGAAAGTATCACTGGGCCGGCCAACTAAAATTGCGGACATTTGCGGCTGCCGCCAATCAGAAGAGTCACTTGGAATTTTCATTGTGAAGCGTGGGCTTTGAAGTCATATTGTGAGGAAAGTCCTGCATAGCGATGGTAATACTTAGGAAACATCAGTATGTTTTGGACTATCGAATGCGTAGCTCAGACTGAAGTTTGACTTGAGCTGAACCTGAGGTGACCAATTTATTCCACCCCCACATAAATATCAGTTGTTTAGCTTTATATCTGAAAGAATTGATGCCGCTAATTTCCATGTATAGTATCCCTGACATCCTTTCTGAATTATAGCTACTACTGGATTTCAAAGGCAGATTTTTCATACCCCAGAATTAGGTGACATGTTTTTGGACGGAAAAAATATTTCTTAAAACTAAATTAAATAAAACTGTAATTGACTCCTTACTAAAAGCACAGATCTGGATTAATAATTAATTTCTTTTTCAGCAAATTGCCTTTAAAAACCTCGTACAAAGAAATAGAGAATTAGAGAAAAGACAGGGTGCCCCTGCTCCGAATTCTGCTATCCACTTACCATATATTATTGTCAACACAAGCAAGAAAACGGTGATAGATTGTAGTATATCTAATGATAAGTAAGTAGTTCTATCAATTCTGTTGTCCACTTACCATATATTATTGTCAACACAAGCAAGAAAATAGTGATAGTGATAATGTTCACCTCCTTCACACACCTGTGTAGTTCTGTGTTTATTATGCACCATCAGTAAATATTATTTAGCATCAATTATTTCCGAATTGTTTCCATGCTAAATAGTCACCTATTCAACCCAAAACGGGGTTGAATTATTGTAGTATGCAAAGAAACGGGTTGGAGTTTTCTTGCATGATGCTATTATGTCACACTTATTAAACAGAAAAATACCAAGAAGTGTGTAATAAATAGAAATATTTAGGTTATACAATAAGGATTGATACAGTGATCATGAGTGATGTTTAATTATCAACAGTTTCATGGACATCAACGTCTGTTTTTGGCGTGACGGTACCTGCTTTCAAATTTCGCAATCTCAACTCTCTTTACTTTATAAGGAAAAAGTTACGACAATTGCTCTATTTGTTCCTAGACCTAGATCTATCAACAGTGACATGTGGAATCCGTTCATTGTTTGATTTTTTCATTTTCAGACATGAATATTTATTTAATTTTGACAACACGTTTGAAGTACATGATGATATTGAAGTGTTGAAGCGGATGGGGATGGCTTTAGGCCTCGAGAAAGGTGAATGCAGCAACGAAGACCTCGAGAAAGCTGTTAAAATGGTCCCCAAGTCATTTCAAAATTACGTTGTTGGTAAGTTAGAAAGCTGTTAACACTTTCATCCCTGAAAACAAGCCTTGAAATAGGGTGTCTGTCATTTGCAGAATGAGGTCCCCAGAGGGTGAATTTGGTGATGCTAGCCCACTATGTGGGGTAGCATCACTAAATTCACCCTCTGGGGACCTCATTCTGCAAATGACAGACACCCTATTTCAAGGCTTGTTTTCATCCCTGAAAATACGGATGTAGATGTCCCAGAACCCTGTATTATCAGCTTACCTAAGTAAAATGATGTCTCCCTGATGTATTTGTTCAATACTACCTTTAGAGTGATGTCGGGTTTTTACCCTGTGCCAATGCATTCTCTTATATATGCGAGTCGACCATAGGTCGCCTCGCATATATAAGAGAATGCATTGGCCTAACAATTTTTTATCATGTTTTTTAAATAAATGTTTCTTACAATTTTTAGGACATAAAATAAAAAACATCCATTACCCTGCAGGGAGCCCCACACATATATAGAAGCATATAGAAGAGTGTCGTCTGCTCATGTTTGTCTGGGGCTCTGTATGGGTGAAATTATAGAAATGTTTTATGATCGTTAGTAAGTGACCTTCAATTTGTGTTTTATACCAGTTGGTGGCGTCACATCAAAATGAATGATATATCAGGTGTGTACAGGTGGGAATCGAAAAGGGACATTGAACCCCAATATATACTATAGTTGCATGTATCACCTCTATCTGGGATATCAACTTCGCATAACAATGTTTCCCCACCACTACATACATGTATGCAGGGTTTCGGGTAGGGGAATGGGGCGGTAGCCGTCAAGGGGAAAAATCCAGGTAAAAGTAGCCTGTTTTAGCACTGGTTGAACTACTTTCGTTATATCGGCCAATAGAATCGTGTGAGAGTAGAAATGGCAGATTGTTTTGTTCCATTTCTGCCCAAGTGCCAAGCTATCAAACCTTATACATGTACCTGTAACTTTAAAACAGTAAATTTATTAGATATAAATTAATTTACGAAGTACAGAACACCAGTAATTTGGATCCCGAGTTAAACGTGCTCGTTAATGTTAAAAGACTCACTGTGGAAGACCCAGCAGATATTTCGGATGCATAACGTAATCGGAATATATTTTAGCAGCTGCAGTGTAAATATAGAAGGCTGATTACATATCTGGCCGATGAGTATTCTTTGTGGGCAGTGGTAAGATGCCTTGATGCCCGGTGTGGCTACTCCCACATTTCTCTCTCGCTCTATTACAAAGTGAACAGTATATTTTGCGGTATAAAACATGACCGGTACGATTAAAATACTGCTCATAACATAACCGGGTACTAACTGCAACGTAACTAACCAGCCTCAAAGGCATAGCTTCTAGCAATGTCAGTTCCGATCACTTCCTGTTTCAATTTTCTGTATAACAACGCGTTTAGAGTGTGTACACTCACAAAATATAAAATAAATTCACCTTTTAAAATTCCTTAGTACTATTCCAACAAAATTCAGAAGTTTTAAACATCTATATACCTTTATAGACATGCAGTATGTCCTGGGGTATGGCAGGAGGGGAAAACTTGGCGAGGGGAACGGGGCCGTCAGGGGACCCCCTGCTGGTATAGCGGAAACCCTGATGTATGTTATCAAATCTTTGCAAGTGTGGCATATATACATGGTTGTGAATACACCATGTATGAATACACCATGTTTCAAATGTTTTACCAATCGGTACATTGAACCTAATTGCCTTATCAAAGCCGAGCAGACCAGTTCTAATCTATTATGACCAAAAAGACTTTATTTGACCGAATTGACATATATCCCCACATTTAGCAATTTTAGGCCTACATGGATTTACTTGTCAGCATGCTGAGGAATTATGAGTAACATTCCAAATAAAACAACAGCAAATATCCTGATCGGATTCCCAAAATGATTATGAATGTCAATGACATGTTTATAACATGCATGCGCAATTTTATGATTGAAGTCACACGGTTGCGGCATGGTGAATTTCATAACATTGCGTCAAAAATAGCACATATGACGGATACCACAAATTAAACATCGTTAGAAAGGTCATTATCATCTTTATTTCATAAACGTAATAATAATGTTATCAGTATTGTGTTTGGGATAAGCAATAATAAACCAAATGTGACTCAAAACACCACACCTGTCGACGATATTGTGTCAACAATTTTTAGGAAACCCCAAAATAGTAATTGTGACGTCATACATGTGCTATCTATATTTAGGCCTGGAAAATCTTTTAATGGCATACATGTTAGGTATGCGTACTCACCAATCAATTAGTATTGATACCAAATATCGCCCAAAGGATATACAAGTCGCTAACAAATAAAATCATTTGTATATCCCTGGGATGGACATAAATTATGTCAACCGTGGTTGAAAGAGTTAAAATGGTCCCCAAGTCATTTCAATATTAATACGTTGTTTGTATGTTAGAAAGCTGTTTAAATTGTACTCAAGTCATTTAAAAATTACGTCGTTGGCAAGTTATAAAGCTGTTAAAATTGGCCCAAAGTCATTTCAATTTTACATCATTTGTAAGTTAGAAAGCTGTTAATATGGTTCCAAAGTAATTTTAAAATTAAGTCGTTGGTAAGTTAGAAAGCTGGTACAAATTTTAAATGGTCCCAAAGTCATTTCAAAATTACATCGGTAAGTTAGAAAGCTGTTAAAGTTGTCCCCAAGTCATTTCAAATTGCGACTTTGGAAATTAGAAAGCTGTTGGAATGGTCTCAAAGTCATTTCCAAATTATGTTGTTGCTATGTATTAAATTATCTGAACATAGAACATTTTTACCCATTTATTTAAATATTTCTGATTATATAATGGGCCACTAAACATTGTAGAATTAATTTTCCATTAAAGATTGCGTATCTCTTCTGTACAGATTCAATAAATGTGACTCATTGAAAGCAGTCAACAGAAGTTTGTCAGGAGATTATGGGGTGGGGTATATGGGAATCAGCTTGTCTGTCTGTCCGTGAGTGTATGCAACTTTGTCCACACTTGCATTATTTTCAGTAAATTTGTTTAAAACTTGGCACAGATATTTATTACCATGGGAACCTGTGCGCCTGCGATTATGAGGTCCAGGGAGGAAGGCAATTTATTTTGTTCTCAAAATCTAGAAAACATACTCCAAACACAGAACAATTCATTTTCGTTGTTCAAATCCAATATTTCTAATAGGAACTACTGAAAAAAATGTTTTGATATGTCTAAAAAAACATGGAGAAAGCCAATAGTTAAGTCAAATTTTTTTTTTTAAACAGAAATGGCGAACAGTAAGCTATCAACAGGCAGCATAGTCCGACCTGGCATAGCACCAGGTGTGTCCTGTGTGGGGACGGCACAGTCAAGGTAATAATCCTTCTATTCATTATTATTGACATTTGTAGAGCACCTATTTCACAAGAGTTGTGTTCATAAGCGATGTTTACTGTTTCATAAAATATCTGATAAATTATATATACAATAAAAGAACAGCATGCATTACTAGGATAAAGAAAGATGGCAAATTCTAAAAAAAACACAATTGTATATTTGTAGTTAAAGTCATTCTGAGAGAAATTTGAACCTAAAGAATTCCAGGCAACAGTCTGTTACCAGTTTCAATTAAATCCATGGGCGATTTTAAACAGATTAGTATGTAAAAGTTTGCAATATTCTAAACGATTAAGAGTTTGTTCCACTAAAGGCTTCCAGTTTTCCATTCTGATTGTAACATGGTAATTTCGATAAGAAAAGATGATTTATTTTAAGCAAATGTACGGAGCCAGTCCCCCCCCCCCCCCCCCATTTCTAATATAGTTATTTCTTTAAGAAATATAGCTTTCCCTGTTTCTAAAAAGTAAATGTCTTGTAAAAGCAACCTTATTGGAAACGTGTGGCAAACAGCTTTCTATTGAGCAGATTCAGTTATAGGTCACATGGAGGTCTATGGACAATATTGTCAGGCAGAAAAATAATCCATTGGCAAAATCAGCCATGATTTCTCTATGCTCTTTTCATGCAGGTCTGTGCTTGCACTGAATCAAACTTATATCTAGGATGCTAAATCATGAATTCACGATCAAGCCTTGAAATAGGGTGTCTGTCATTTGCAGAATGAGGTCCCCAGAGGGTGAATTTAGTGATGCTACCCCGCATAGCGGGCTAGCATCACCAAATTCACCCTCTGGGGACCTCATTCTGCTTACACCTCAGCAGAATGAGGTTCCCAGAGGGTGAATTTGGTGATGCTAGCCCACTATGCGGGGTAGCATCACTAAATTCACCCTCTGGGGACCTCATTCTGCAAATGACAGACACCCTATTTCAAGGCTTGTTCACGATGTTGCTGAAATTAGTACAGCTGATTTACATAGAACATATTATTACGATTTTAATTGGAGTATATTTCGCACCATACAGCAATGGGTAGATCTCAAATTCCATGTCAGAAGATGAAAAGACAGGTCAGTTGTGAATTTATGTTGAAATTAATGCATTTTCGCCAATTATTTCGGTTTTCAAATTATTACTTTTATTATTTCTACTCATACAATTCAGTTTTAATCTTTCTAAAAACTTGATGTCTTGCAAAAGCCAAATATTCGAGGGATGTGTGGCCACTTATTCGAGGGATGTGGGTCCCTTATTCGAGGAATGTGAGGCCATTTGATGGATATGGGGTCACAAGGCCATTTATTATTATACTTCCAAGCCACTTATTGGACAGATGTGGGGCCACTTATTGGAGGGGTGTGAGGCCACTTATTGGACAGATGTGGGGCCATTTATTGGACAGATGTGGGGCCATTTATTGGAGGGGTGTGAGGTCACTTATAGGAGGGATGTGGGGCGACACAGCCATTTGTTATTATACCCCCAAGTCACTTATTGGACGGATGTGGGTTCACTTATTGGAGGGATGTGGGTTCACATATTGGAGGGATGTGGGTTCACTTATTGGAGGGATGTGGGTTCACTTATTGGAGGGATGTGGGTTCACTTATTGGAGGGATGTGGGGTCACTTATTGGAGGGATGTGGGTTCACTTATTGGAGGGATGTGGGTTCACTTATTGGAGGGATGTGGGTTCACTTATTGGAGGGATGTGGGGCGACACAGCCATTTGTTATTATACCCCCAAGTCACTTATTGGAGGGATGTGGGGTCACTTATTGGAGGGATGTGGGTTCACTTATTGGAGGGATGTGGGGTCACTTATTGGAGGGATGTGGGGTCACTTATTGGAGGGATGTAGGACCACAAGGCATTGTCAGAATGAAATTTGGTTTGGAGGTTCACCATCATGACTGCTTCCATAAGAGGGGCCAATGATGTTCACGATTTCTAGAGTTATACTTCTTTGTTTATTTAGAAATCTTTGTTTTTTGTCCATCCGCACAGATATCTCAGCCACGGTTCCATGAATCAGGGTCCGTATGCAAAAATGAAAAGTGCTTAAATTTCGACCCACTCTTTTAAAAGTGCTTATATAGATTTATGCCATCAGTGTATGCAGTTGCTTTTCAACATGGGCAACCAATACTGCAGTTTAACACATTTCCTTCCTGAAAACACCTGCCGGAAAATACGTTTTTAATCACATTTGGGGGGAAAAGTATGCATGGATTAGAGCTGTAAAAGGAAATAAGTATAACGAAGAGTGTTCACTATGCAGGAAGGAGATAGACGGGAGTTCATTTCACCATTTTGTTGAACACTGTAAACTTATGTAGATTTATGCATTTATTGCAGGTTACGATAGTCATTAAAACTCTTTAACCCCGTCCTCAATAAGTGCTTAAAAATTGCTCAAATTTGAGTGACTTCGAGATTAGCTGCATCCAGAGATGGGACCTCGAAGTTAACGATGGCCAGGATATGTGACATCACGTTTCCACCAAATCCTGCCGATCATTTCCAATGGACAGTGAATGAAATGGGGGCAGGGTTCGCGCTGCCACTTGCCAAATTTGCCAATGGCAAAAATAATTGACATTTGGCAAAATTATTTTCATTTGGCAAAAGTTTTGGCAAGTAACTTTTTAATTCCTCAAGAAATATTGGTCAATCAATACCATTCATTTCAGGAAACTCTTACAACATATTATATTAGTGGTGTTTTATAATGTTTAGCAAAAGTTAACACCTCTATTAAGATGCAGTTAATCTCATAGCATTAGTACTGATGGTTGCATGGAGCGGTTACTAGTATTTAGTGCGGTGGTGTTTACATAGCTAAGCCTCCTGTGATATGCCCTTCTGATACCATTGTATTGTCTGGTGATTGGCTTATTGTTGTATGACAAACCACAAAAGAGATGCGAGTATAATTAATTTTTAACTGTTATATATCGATATCAAAAGTCGTTTAAACTGCGAGTGTCGAAACATCAGACTTAAGGTTGCATAAAATGATACTATCAAAGATAGCATTTGGAAAATGCTAAAATAATTTGGCAAAAACTATATTCATTTGGCAAAAATAGATTTTGGTCTAGCGCGGACCCTGAATGGGGGAACAATGATTGAATTAGTCCACCAAAGTTGATTAATCGGATAAGAGATATTTTAATAGTTGGACAATTAATTATTATTATTTTTAATTTGGATTTCCATCATGCCCATGTTTTTTAACCCTTTCATGACAGGAGCTGCGCTTGTGCAGCATTAAAGATCCTGTGCCAGTGCATTCTCTTATATATGCAAGTCTCTCATAGGGAGCCTCGCATATATAAGATAATTCATTGGTACAGGGTTTTCGCAACATTTCAGGAAGCTCCAGTCATGGAAGGGTTAATTTGGCACCATGTTGATATTCCAGCACCCGAGATGCAAAATCTTGCTAAACATGGGTCTTGTTTCAGGTACAAACCGATCACTCCTCAAACGCCACTCATAGCTCCAGTCAACATGCAGCACTCGATCAGTGATAACACTGATGTGGAGGTAGCCATGACAACGGGCAAACTCTCGAGACAGTCATCATACTCAGACATGTACTCACGGGCAGCAACAGAAACGCCATCAGATAACTTCTCAGACAGTGATTCTGATCGATCAAGTCCTATTGACATGAGCTAGTTTTGTTATAATTCTCTTTGTTGTGTAATTTCCCTGACCTGGAAATAATTAGATTTTATCTCTTTCTGTACTGATTCTCCCCCATTTACTGAGAGCTTTCCGATGAATGGCAACAAGCCATATCTCCAGCTAAATCCTGAAAAATGATCCATAATTCTGCTGTGGTTAACCCTTTGAGTGCCAGGGGCCGATGTCATCGGCCCTAAACCTACAAAATAAGTCTGTTAAAGAATATAAGAATAAATTATTAAAATTGTAAAAAATTGTAAAAAAAAAAAAAAAAAAATGTTAGGCCAATGCATTCTCTTATATATGCGAGGCGACCTATGGTCGACTCGCATATATAAGAGAATGCATTGGCACAGGGTATATGGGTTGATACAAAAATCAACCTGGCACTCAAAGGGTTAAGAAATCGATTAATTAGGGCATTAATGTACAATGAGTCCCCAGTTTATAGCGGAATTTACAAAACAAGTCTAGTAAATTTGGTCTGGACCGAGCCTTAGAAGAGGTCCAGACCTGATTTACTGGAAGAGTTTTGTAAATTCTGCTATAAACTGGGGACGAGTTGTAGATTCTATTTCTTACATGATCCAAAACCTCGATAAACCATACTTAAATCAACAAATTGGACCTGAAACTAACATCGGCTTCTGTTAGGCATGCGATGTTTCACCTAACTATGCGTTGTATGCCTGTGTAAAGAAATAGTCCCAGATAAATAAAGACCCTTTGGTGTATTTAATCATATATTTAATGACACCTTTTTCAAACTTTTATTCATTATAGTTTGTTGGAAAAATATTGGAAGCCATTGTATTTTGAGACGTAGTGTACGGAATGTAAACAGATGATGACCCAGAAGTCAAAGGTCACCTGGCACTTTTTCCTGTTATTAAACAAATGTATTATTATTTCCTATTTCTATGCCAGGGAAAAACACATTTTTTCATTATCATGGAGAAGATATTAGTTCGTGTTCATTGTGCTTACCTCAGTCTTAAATCATGTCTTTCATATATCAAGAGGCATACATGTTCTCAAATTCATATATCCAGAGGCATACGTGTTCTTCAATTTGAAAGTAAAAATTCTATTTTGTTTATTTGTTGCAATCTTAAAATGGGATGGGTTAAACATCTGCCGATCGATATCGGCCTCTCGTTATAACCCCTAAATTTGGACCATGTCTTTTGTGGACTTGTTCAAGTCTGATTATAACGAGCCTGACATTTGCAGAATGAGGTCCCCAGAGGGTGAATTTAGTGTCGCTATCCTGCAATGCGAGTTAGCATCACCAAATTCACCCTCTGGGGACCTCATTCTGCTTAGGCCTCGTCTTCTCTGGAAAGTTTCTTTATTATCAAATTTCTACAGAATATTCTTCACATAGATTCTATTTCTTTTTTAATTTAGTTTCTCTATATCCCCAAATTGGCAGAAGACACATTGAATAATCGAGGTTCCCAATGGGTGTACAAGACAATATTCACCATTTGGGAAATTCAATCTGAGTCTATGTCTCCCATAGCAGATGAGACCATGCAGAATGAGATCCCCAGAGGGTGAATTTTGTGATGCTTGGACTTGTTATGATAGAACATGTGTGCCTCTCTGCTTGTTGGCTACGAGTGAATTATCATTGAAATTTATAATTGTGAAATTGAGACCCGACTCAACATACCTTTGGGAATATCGGTGAATATTTGGACATTTATAGTGACGTTGTGCTGTTATGATGAAATTTATAAATAAAAAGATGTTTTATTTTCTCAACAATTCCATATTTTTAACATTTTACTGACCATTTCTCTAACTAATTGGTATTATAAAAATACCATAATACTACTTTAAATTTTTTATTTTATCTGTCTCGTATAACACCAGTCCTTATCAGGAGATGGGAGCAATTGCTCTCGCACACATATGCATTCATAATTTTCATGTGCTACATTTTGCACTCTTTCCGAACATTGAAATGCGTATTGTGACTTAATCGTTTATTCAATACTATTTGAAGGTTTATTTAGATCCTTTCCCATCACAATTCAGTTATCGGTACCGTATCTGGAAGTGTTACTGGATACTGTACCCCACGGCAGCTAGCATCACCAAATTCACCCTCTGGGAACCTCATTCTGCTTAGCCCTCAACTGCTATGGGAGACATAGGATCAGATTGAAGTTCCCCAGATGAATTTTGTGATGTTCACCCATTAGTCACCTCGATTATGCAAAAATAACTAAAAACGATGTTAATTTGAGGCTATAAATACTTTCCCAGAAGATAAGGCATCAGTATGAGGTCCACAGAAGGTGAATTTTATTATGCTATAGCGGGCTAGCATCACTAAATTCACACTATGGGGACCTCATTCTGCATATGACAAGACACACTATTTACAGACTTTCTAAGAGTTAGTAAATTTTAGTGATAATCCACCACATACTGACATGCCGCTGTCTCCTCTTCCATACCGTAAGTGCTCGGAAAGATATCTGGTTGTATGATTTGTTGGTCCTGTTGAGAATGCCAATCATGTTATCATATTCATTTATAAATTCATCACCCGGACAGCCCCAGTTTGAGAATATGATACTGGTCAATTTAGTATGTTAAGATACTGGTCAATTTAGTATGTTAAGATACTGGTCAATTTAGTATGTTATAAAGGTATGTTTGTTTCCTGATATGATTACACTGTATAAACATCGTTGCCGAATCAAAAACATTAATTATGAAACAATTTATACAAGTTTGCAGTTGGCACCAATTTGTTTATACTGTTTAATTATATCGAGAAATGCTATAATTGTATCTCTTTGGAGAATATCAACAAAATAGATTTGAATTTGGAAATATAACTGATTACTTTAAACTTTTATGTTGACATTTCCCCCCGACGTTTCTTCAACTGGAGTACTACCCCAGATAAACTCCTACTTGTAAAATTTAAAAGCATGAGCTTTTTGAAACTTGGAAGGCTAAATAGTATTGAAAATAGAGTGGATGAAATTGTATTTGCACTCATTTTGATCAACTTTCAATTGTTTAAACAGGGCCTGCCCATTCAAAAAAGACAAAAAACCAAACATGTTCATAACCATTATTGTACAGTAAATCATGAGCTAAATTCATGTTCATTACGAGATATTCATTAGAAGCATCCTCATCAGATACGCACCACATGTTCATTATGAGATATTCATTAGAAGCGTCCTCATCAGATACACAGCACATGTTCATTACGAGATATTCATTAGAACCGTACCCATCAGGTACGCACCACATGTTCATTATGAGATATTCGTTAGAAGCGTACCCATCAGGTACGCACCACATGTTCATTATTCATTATGAGATATTCGTTAGAATCGTAATCATCAACATAACTACTCATCCGACACAGACCATGTTTATCCTCGTCTTAAATTATTTAAACCTTTACCCAACAAACCGGCCAAAACCGGCCAAATAAAGCTGCAACAGCCTAAATTATCTTGGGTCTGTCTCAATAAAACCATACAAATATGGATATCATTGGAACCGGCTCATTGACCACATTGTGATGGTTACAGTTATACCCTGTGCCAATGCATTCTCTTATATATGCGAGTCGACCATAGGTCGCCTCGCATATATAAGAGAATGCATTGGCCTAAAAAAAATCTTTTTTAAACACTTTTTACCATTTTTTCTTACATTATTTAACAATTTTATAATTTTTAATGTGTTAAGCCAATGCATTCTCTTATATATGCGAGGCGACCTATGGTCGACTCGCATATATAAGAGAATGCATTGGCACAGGGCCCTTCTGTTGGGTAAAGGGTTAAATCTCATAAATGAAGCAACATCTTCAATCTATCATGGTCAGGAACCACGTGGTTTACAGTAACATCTTCAATCTATCATGGTCGGGAACCACGTGGTTTACAGTAACATCTTCAATCTATCATGGTCGGGAACCACGTGGTTTACAGTAACATCTTCAATCTATCATGGTCGGGAACCACGTGGTTTACAGTAACATCTTCAATCTATCATGGTCGGTAACCACGTGGTTTACAGTAACATCTTCAATCTATCATGGTCGGGAACCACGTGGTTTACAGTAACATCTTCAATCTATCATGGTCGGTAACCACGTGGTTTACAGTAACATCTTCAATCTATCATGGTCGGTAACCACGTGGTTTACAGTAACATCTTCAATCTATCATGGTCGGGAACCACGTGGTTTACAGTAACATCTTCAATCTATCATGGTCGGGAACCACGTGGTTTACAGTAACATCTTCAATCTATCATGGTCGGGAACCACGTGGTTTACAGTAACATCTTCAATCTATCATGGTCGGTAACCACGTGGTTTACAGTAACATCTTCAATCTATCATGGTCGGTAACCACGTGGTTTACAGTAACATCTTCAATCTATCATGGTCGGGAACCACGTGGTTTACAGTAACATCTTCAATCTATCATGGTCGGTAACCACGTGGTTTACAGTAACATCTTCAATCTATCATGGTCGGTAACCACGTGGTTTACAGTAACATCTTCAATCTATCATGGTCGGGAACCACGTGGTTTACAGTAACATCTTCAATCTATCATGGTCGGGAACCACGTGGTTTACAGTAACATCTTCAATCTATCATGGTCGGGAACCACGTGGTTTACAGTAACATCTTCAATCTATCATGGTCGGTAACCACGTGGTTTACAGTAACATCTTCAATCTATCATGGTCGGGAACCACGTGGTTTACAGTAACATCTTCAATCTATCATGGTCGGGAACCACGTGGTTTACAGTAACATCTTCAATCTATCATGGTCGGGAACCACGTGGTTTACAGTAACATCTTCAATCTATCATGGTCGGGAACCACGTGGTTTACAGTAACATCTTCAATCTATCATGGTCGGGAACCACGTGGTTTACAGTTGATGAGTATCAAGCATTCAAAATTCTAAAACGCGACCAGAAACGAAAAAGGCAATAAACTAGGATAATGATATACTAAATAGTATTTTTGGCAGCTATGAGCATACATGCATGCTATACTGTTTTCCAAACAAGCTGATACCTCATTTGTGTCCAAATTCACAGTTGTTTGCACCTAACATTCTGACCAAAGTTGTCAGTCAAAGGATTCTCCTAGATGTTCTTGGACTTGTGTATTCCACAAACCCCTGCCTGGCAACTTTGGTAAGAATATGATGGAAAACTACTGAGTATTTCCGAACAAATAAGATATGAACTTGTTTTAAAAATAAACTAGCATATGCTCGCAATGGTCAACATCCTGTGTTTATGTCAGTTCCCCGTATATTATGTGTTTGTGCATTGCACATTTTGAATGCGTGGAACTCACCAACCTCAAAACCACGTGATTCCCCACCGTGTATGATGCATGATACTCACCAACCACAAAACCACGTGATTCCCCACCGTGAATCTAGTGGATTCATTTGAAAGCTAGAGAAAGTGAGAGAATCTAGAGAAATAACTGGTGCAAGCATTGCTTTGTTTTTTCGTAATCGGCCATACCAAGTTAATTTACCATTTCTCGGGCCAAACACTTTTGAAAACGCAGCGTGGTTGCGTTTTTTATACACCCATTTAAAAAAAAAATGTATTATATTATTGGTCTGTCCGTCCGTCCGTCCATTCATTTTTTTTTTTCATTTCTGGATGATAACTTAGTAAGTCCAAACTGAATGGACTTAAAGTTGGTAATTAGGTTTACTAGCACAAAATACAGGTCAAGTTTGAATTTTGAAATGGGTAATAAACGTACCTCAATTATTTCATACCGATTTTCCCTACAGTTTGAACATGAATAAAAAGGTTGAACTTGCTGGATTTTGCCCTGAGAAATGTCAATTTGACTTAGTGTGGCCATACTGTTAGGTCTTATTTGTGTGGCCATACTGTTAGGTCTTATTTGTGTGGCCATACTGTTGGGTGTTATTTGTGTGGCCATACTGTCTGTTGGGTGTTATTTGTGTGGCCATACTGTTTGGTCTTATAATTTGTGTGGCCAAACTGTTTGGTGTTATTTGCATGGCCATACTGTTAAAAAAAAAGCACCTTTTAGTGATTTAGTGATTTTAAATTTCAATAATCCAAACTGGTATGGACGAAGGGAACATGTGTGTAGCTTATCCATAACTGTTGTCATTCATACAGCCATCACCAAATTCATATCTATATCTTCCATAATAGCAAAAATCATCCAAAAATATCATTTTATTCAGGTCATATTTTGTAAATTAAACTTCATTCTGCCAAATATAAGACATAAGCGCATGATAGTTAATGGGTGATGATGATGCAATGGCGATAAGAATACTGTGCCACCACAGATTTGGTAAAAGTGATAATATTGTCTCACTGTCGACATGAATTTTATGCGGCTAACAGGGACCAGCCAAGTTGTTCCAAATTGGGAGAAGTCATTTCTCCTTTCGGTTATTGAGAAGTGGACTGTAATCAGGGAGAATTAACAATGACTGAAGTTCAATATACACCACCACCCCCAACATCAGCCTTCCAGTCCTTCCCAGGAGACGGCAGTGATTTCTCTCGCACCTCTATGCACTCATAATTTTCAATTCACGGGTGCTAAAATATGCACTCGTCCCTCTTGTCAAAATTCTTATGGTGACTGCAAACGTTGGTTCAATATTGAACTATTTTAAGGTTTATTTGTATCCTTTCCCATCTCAGTTCAATTATGGGCATATGAAAGTGTAAATGGACATGGGGTCTATCCTGCAATGACATCCCAACTTTCGATTATGTTATGGTGCCATATTTAAACCCGTCTTCTGAATTGCGGGAGCAAATAAATGTTTTTGCTGTGTTTCCTCATGGGAAGGACAGGCCTTCTATGAAGCATCAATTTTCCTGTTGACTACTTTGTGCTATGTTTTTTAATTTTGCAATTCATTCCATCATTTGTAGATATTCACAACAAAACCATATTTTCTAGAATTTCTATACCGTTTATTAGCATATAAATTTGTGATATTTGAACATATGAAGAGTATATGAGTGTTAACCATTTATGGAACCCCAGACCGAGAACAATGCACTGATGACTCGTGAGGCTTCAAATGGGAGTGTTTCTTATTATTATCCCTTTCATGACAGGAGCTGACTTTGAGCAGCATCAAAGTGCCAGTGCATTCTCTTATATATGCCAGTATCTCATAGGGAGCCTCTCATATATAACAAAATTCACTGGCTTACAAAGTCAAGGTAAATATTGCTAGGCCAATATATTCTCTTTTATATGTGAGACTCCCTATGGGATACTCGCATATAAAAAAGAATGCATTGGCACAGGGTTTTCCTAAAATTTCAGAAAGCTCCCGTCATGGGTTAAAAGTGTGGTCATAAATGCTATTTCCTCAGCATGTGTAGACTTAAAACTATGTTAGGATTTATCAGCTGTTTCAGTATGTCTATGCATCATGGAATTTTCAGAAAATTGGATTTTATTTTCCTCAGACAATGTTCAGAAATATTTATGCAGTAAACTCATCCCTATGATATAGACTCAGTTATGTTTTGATTTATATGATATTTTTCAGGGTACCATTCCACTAGTTTAAAAAAACAAAAACGCATTGTTTAAAAACAACATCTTTAATCGAAAAATAAGTACTCTCGATATATCTATTGTATTGGAATATAGGTACATCAACAATTATTTCTGACCCTGTCTATATTAAATGGATTCTCCCTCTCAGTTATAAAAGTATACATGGGAATGGTCTATTATTTATCTGGAGGGGTTTTCATGAAAATAAGCAAGACTACTGATAATTAAAGTGTTGAAGGAGTCCAAATTATCAGAGGGTAATGTTCAGATTAGAAGTTCAACAAATGACCTGTTTGTTGAACTAATTACCACACATTTCTTAAGGGATAACTACTCATCAATGAGTAGTTAGTATAGAAAAGATTAACATGATATTATATTAACTACAGTCAGGCCTGAGAATAAGGTGCCTGTCATTTGTAGAATGAGGTCCCCAGAGGGTGATTTTAGGAACACTATCTTGCATAGCGGGCTAGCATCACTAAACTTACCCTCTGGAGACCTCATTCTGCTTAGGCCTCATCTTCTCTGGAAATTTCTATAGAAACTTCTTCAAATATCTTGAGATGACACATTGCATAATTGAGGTTCCCAATGGGTGTACATCATAATATTCACCATTTGGGATCTTCAATCTGAGTATGTCTCTCATAGCAGATGAGGCCATGCAGTTTGAGGTACCCAGAAGTTGAATTTGGTGATGCTAGCCCACTATGCGGGGGTAGCATCTCTAAATTCATCCTCTGGGGACCTCATTCTGTTAATGGCAGGCATATTAAACTCAGGCTTGATGATAGACCCCGAAGCCACGACAAATAGTTTTCATGGCTGGCTCAACCGATTTTCATGGCTGGTTAGCTAGCTAAGCCGGCTCAGTCACGACGTTCGTGGCTGATGAAATATGGCGGCTCAGCCGGCTGATATGTTATCATTCAGCGTATTTCCGTTTCCGAAATGTTCATAATCCCCTGTTATCGGTTATAGATGCCGTTTTTTTTAGCGTTTGTGGTGAACCCGTAGAATTCAAGACCACACGTAATCTTTTGATGTTGGGCTTTTCCATTACGGCGAAATTCACGAAGGACTGGCATGGATATACTATGTAGTTTCCCATCTAATCGGTATAAGTAGTTACATTGGGACTTCTGTCGACTTCAGACTGCTATCATCACTGCCATCTTGCGATATATGCATGCATCATTGAATGATGAACCGGATAGTAATGATATATACTATTTCAAACTATTTTCTATTCTTATGAGTATATATTGACAAATGCCAGTGATGTCTGAGACTGGGTGTTGTCGATATAAACAATTTATATTTTAACCCTTTCAATGCCGAATGGATGCGCCCATGCATTCAGTTATATGAAAGCATGCATTGGGATAGTCTATTCCACATTAAGGGGCCAGGTGTTCTGATAATATAACAACCATGCGAGTATGCCAATATTAGGCAATGCGGTTTAGTTCTTTGCGATTCACAGTACAGTTGTGCTTGACATATAAGCCCATGCACATGGCTCAGCCATTTTACAATTCCGGCGGCGGAGATTTTTAAATGTGGCTGGCGTTAGAAATAATATGGCTGGCGGCGGCTTGTGGCCAATATGGCTGGCGGCTGCGGCGTACGATGGCGGCTTCGGCCTCTACTTGATGAGCAATATGCCTTAATGGCTTGACCGCAGTAGTTAGTCATGATTCGTTGTCTTCTTTCATTGAGAGTGAGCCAATTATTTGCACCTCAACTGAATTGCACTGCTAAATTAGAACAGCGAACTAATTTGATATTGAATCATCACATTGATGTTTGTTCTGTATTAATGAGGCGATGCTGTGTGATATTCATGCATCGCAAGATGTGTTCATCGCTCTTTAGGCGAGGTTTATAGCTCGTTAGCCCTGGATTATCAATAGCTTGTTAGTCCTGGATTATCCACAGCCCTTAAGGTCTGGTTTAGCCATGGACCTTTATGTCCTGTTTATCCATATCCCTGGAGTCCTGGATTATCCATAACCCTTAAGGTCCAGATTATTCATAGCCCTTAATGTCCGGTTTAGCCTTAGCCCTTAAGGTCCAGATTATCCATAGCCCTTACGGTCCAGATTATCCATAGCCCTTAAGATCCGTTTTAGCCATAGCCCTTAAGATCCGGTTTATCCATATCCCTGGAGTCCTGGCTTATCCATAGCTCTTAAGGTCCAGATTATGTATAGCCCTTAAGGTCCAGATTATCCATAGCCATTAAGGTCCGGTTTAGACATAGACCTTTAGGTCCTGTTTATCCATATCCCCGGAGTCCTGGCTTATCCATAGCCCTTAAGGTCCAGATTATGTATAGCCCTTAAGGTCCTGTTTATCCATATCCCTGGAGTCCTGCTTATCCATAGCCCTTTAATCCTGGATTATCCATAACCCTTTAATCCTGTATTATCCATAGCACTTTAATCCTGTATTATCCATAGCTCTTTAGTACTGCATTATCCATAGCCCTGTTTACCTTCTCTGATTGAGATATTTGTTGCCCCATGTTGGTTATAAGAGTACGTGGAATAACATAGAACCTGTTGTATATATGGATAGTTATCTGAGAGAATGAGTGTGGTATGAAACTCGTAGCTTAAAATATATTTTCTTGAACAGTGTATTCCTATTTGGTATTGATGAGATGTACGAAGCTAGTGTGTTATACTCCTGCTTGTATCCACAGCATATACTCAAGCAATGCACATGTGTAGTATTGCTGTGTATTGAACCATTGTGTGTGTATCCACCGCTGGCCATACCGTCTGCTATGGCATGATTGGTTGATAGGGTAACCATTTTCTAACATTCTGTGTACGCCCCCTGCATTCTAATCACACAGTATACAACACGATGATTGTGTTATCAACTGATGCGGAGACCGATTGCCCAAAAACGCAATATGAGGATACAACGGCAATGTCTTAATGTTGCAAAAGACCAAGTTTTGCGTCTGTATATCCGTTTGATACTGTATATCCGTTGGATACACATGTGTATAATACAAAATATTCGTACATCTCGCCGTTGATGTCCACATGACATGTTGATTCATATTTTCTAAAAATGATAGATCTTCTCTAACAGTGCAGCTCCATTGCCATTCTTTCAGATTTTAATAAAGGGACTCCTGGTTCATTTGAAAAAATAACTGAAACATCCATCAACAAATACATGTAAAAAATAGATTCACTTTGTTCTTATTTTCGTTGTCAATAACTATCCAATCATGAGATTTTGCATGTCCAAACCATCCCTTGTGAATAAAAGACCATTTCAATGTATACTTTTATCACTGAATTGGAGAGCAATTTTGTAAAGAAGGGTTCAAACACCTCGCTTTCATTCGTTTTATCATGTTGCAAATTTGATGGGCAATATGCCTATGTGGTTACATGATCAGTGACAGTAACTATCATGGCAGTGGAATAATGAACCGTAACTTCCATTAATTTGTGAATGTCAAACAGTGATATCTTTGTTGTTATATTTTGGCATGAATACTTGTTACATTGAAAAAAAGGTTTTACGATGGTCTTTTTTAAACTGATATAAAAAGAAAAAGAATTGACCATAATCTAAATGTGTAATGACTTGTGAGTGATATTATAAAGTGCCCTGGTTCCACATGGATTCCATCTTCCCATGTTATTATGGGGAGCTGTCGGATTCCCATGTTATTGTGGGGAGCTGTCGGTTCCCATGTTATTGTGGGGAGCTGTCTCATTTGAATTTGATGATATTGTTACATAGTTCCTCATTTCATGTTGATTTTAACACAATTGTTATTGGGACTCTCTTCTCATGAGGAGAGTGTGTAAATATTTCTACATTACAAAGTGCTGTCCATGTTAACCCTGATGCTACATTATAAGGACTTTGGATACTCAAATATTAAACAGGATGTGGAAACATGCAGTGAAAACTGGCAACATTTAGGCCACGTTTAGGCCAATATATAGAGAATACCTAAAGTCATCTAACTTTTCGGAAGAAAAAAATGGTGCGGTCGGCGAATTTGATTTTATACAGTGAATACCAGTTCTAATTAAAATTACTCTTGAACAAGCTACGCGTTGCAGAGTATAAACAAAATAGCGGGGAAATCCATTACCTTCAAGAAGCATTGCATTGATCTCTTCAAATTACAATATTTAACGATGAAGTCAAGCAGCCGATTGGCAGAATTCTTATAGAGCGGCATGTCAATTGCCACAAGCTAATAATAGCCAATACATTTTCTGTCACATTGATAATTTCCCACTGGCAACGTTTAGGCCACGTTAATATATAGAGAATAAGTTTTAAAATATGAGACTTTCATCCAACTTTTCTGAAAAAAGTTCTATATGATTATGACAACTTATTCAACACTAATAGGTGTCTTATGAAGAGTCCCGAATTGATCAATAATATTAATTAATTAGAATTAAGTTTTTTCCAAAAAATTCAACAGTTAACACCTGGCTTTGTTATTTTCAAAAACGAAATCGAAAGAAGATGTCTGTCAATCGTAAAACTATGATGTTATACTGCAGGGATTGAATTCAGAATCTATTTATAGTGTTGGTAATGTGAATGATTGTGAAATCCTTAAGACTCTGTTACGAGCAGCTTGTTCGAGTGTCTAATGTTAATGAGAACACTAAATCATTCAATTAAAGGTACTCAATCCGATTCGATGGTCCCTATATCATCAGATTCCAACAACAACATCATCAATTATCAAGAATCGATTAATTGACCAAAAATAATGCTAACCATGGTCAACTATAGTATAAAATTGCCCAAAACTTGTTATTTATCACCATTTTGTTCAGCAAAATTTTGATGGTTTGTCAAATATCTGACACAAAAAAGCCACTTTATTTTAGAGTTATCCATCTTCATCCGCAATTTGGTCCGAGACCGTCTTCTCATCGACTTTTGCTGGGCCACTTAAAAATGATTGATGCTGAAAAATAATAGATTTCAAAAATGGTTATCTGATCACTCTTGAGCTTTGATGAGTCGGTTCCTCGACTTGAATAAAATATTTTTTACACCCAAAGTCATGGAAATAGTAATTTGTGAGCAATAATTCGGATTATGCATCTTTAACTTGTAGCTTGTTTTAATTAGAACTGAGTGAAACGTGGAAACATTTAGGCTGTGTTCGTACATGCTGTTCTGCCATTCGTCTTGCATTCCACATATCCCCCAGTGTTTCCCAGATAAAGTTCGTCACATTGTGTAATCATGATATGATAGGCTTCAATGCTTTATCATAGTCCTATTTGTTTTAACACAATTTTTCACTTGTTTCCACTTGAGTAGACTTTACTTGATTAACCCATTGTTATATCAGCGATTTTCATTGGTTCATCATTGTTGAAACCGAATCATCTCATTGGATATATAAATATCTTATTGATGCAAAGCTGGGTTGTTTCAGTGTTACCCGGGTATAGTATGACGACCCTATTTAGTTTTTTTTTGACAGCGATGTTTGCCGAGTATTTTCTGGAGATTGAGTATCCAGAGCAAGCCTGAGTTTAGTGTGCCTGTCGTTTGCAGAATGAGGTCCCCAGAGGGTGAATTTAGTGACACTACCCCGCATAGCAGGCTAGCATAACTAAATTTACCCCCTGGGGACCTCATCCTGCATGGCTTCATCTGCTATGGAAGACATAGACTCCGAGTACAGTTCTCAAATGGTGAATACTGTGATGTACACCCATTGGGAACCTCGATTATGTAATGTGTCATCTGCCAATTTGGGAAACTAAACTAAAAAAGAAATAGAACCTTTGTGGAGAAATTTCTATAGAAATTTGATAATAAAGAAACTTTCCAGAGAAGATGAAGCCTAAACAGAATGAGGTCCCCAGAGGGTGAATTTAATTATGCTAGCCCACTATGTGGGATAGACTCACTAAATTCACCCTCTGGGGACCTCATTATGCAAATGACAGGCACACTGAACTCAGACTTGATCCTGTCCCAAACATTCTTCACCTTTACTCGTATGAGTTCATAATATTCCTGGCATAAAATTAGCTAGATCATGCCATGAATCTCTACTATGGCTAATGCCCGTAGAGATCATATTCCACCAATACAAAAACCCTTGGAACTTTTTGAAGTTTTGATGGAGAACATTATAAAGTTGAAAAATTAACATGGTGAGGGGGGGGGGATATATTTCTTTATTATTATCAGTTTCTTAATAATGTACTTCACTGTAGGTGAATGTCCCAACTCGAAATTTTACGATTAAATGACTTTGTGAGTGATTTTGCTTTGCGTTTCTTACAATTGTGGAATTTCTCCTCGTAATTAATTGAATGTTTATTGTGATCGCGACTCACATAAGTCACAGAAAAGCATGCAATTTCGAGTTGGGACTTTCATATACAGTGAAGTACATTATTAAGAAACAGATACAAATGTAATAACTAAGAAATATAATCCCCGCATTATGTTTTCGACTGAATAAGGTTCCCTGTCAAACCTTGAAAAAGTGTGTCTGTCATTTGCAGAATGAGGTTCCCAGAGGGTGAATATAGTGATGCTAGCCCACTATGTGGGGTAGCATCACTAAATTCACCCTCTGGGGACCTCATTCTGCAATGAGGTTCCCAGAGGGTGAATATAGTGATGCTAGCCCACTATGTGGGGTAGCATCACTAAATTCACCCTCTGGGGACCTCATTCTGCAAATGACAGACACCCTATTTCAAGGCTTGGTTCCCTGTCAAACCTTCAAAAAGTTCCAAGGGTTTGTACTGGTGGAATGTGATCTCTACGGGCATTAGCCAGAGGAGAAATTCATGGCATCATTAAACTTATCACAAATTGACAGTATTCATCAAAATTGTCTCAGTTACTGGTACAATATAATTGTACACAGTTTTGAGTGAAGTCTATTGTTCGTATCGGCGACGCCTCTAAATATGGTGCGGGACATTTGCAGAATGGGGTCCCCAGAAGGTGAATTTAGTGATGCTAACTTTGCCAAATTCATCCCCTGGGGCCTCATCCGCTATGGTAGTCATAGACACAGATAAGTTCCCAGATGGTGAAAGTTGTGATGTGCACCCATTGGGCACCTCGATTATACATTGTGTCATCTGCCAATTTGGGGATATAGAGAAAACTAAACTAGAAAAAGAAACTTTCGAAAGAGGTTTCTACAGAAACTAAAAAAAACTTGTTAATTTGATAATGAAGATACGTTCCAGAGAAAATGAGTCCTAAGCAGAATGAGGTCCCAAGAGGATGAATTTGGTGACGCCAGCCGACAAAGGGTGAATTAATGAAACTATCCTGCATGCTGGACTATTGTCGCCAAATTCACCATTTGGGAACCTCATTCTGCTTAGGCCTGCTATGGGAAACCTAGGATCAGATTGAAGTTCCCCAGTGATGTTCATCCATTAGTCACCTTGATTGTGCATTTTATCTTTTGCAAATTGGGGGATTTAGAACTGAACAGAAGTAACTAAAAACAATGTTATATTGAGACTATAGATACTTCTCAGATGATGAGGCCTAAGCACAATGAGGTCCCCAGAAGGTGAATTTGGTGATGCTAACCTGCTGTGCGGTATTGTGTCACTAAATTTACCCTCTGATAATGTAAATGACACACACTATTTCAAGGAATGATGGGCACCTCGTTCTGCAAATGTCTGGCTCCATATTTTGAGGTCCGGCTATTGTTTGTGTTTGCCGTGACATGAAGATAACTTGATTTCATGTGAAACCAGACTATAGCTATGCTCTAATTAATCTACCCCCCTTAACCCTTTACCCAACAGAACGGCCCTGTGCCAATGCATTATCTTATATATGCGAGTCGACCATAGGTCGCCTCGCATATATAGAGAATGCATTGGCTTAACACATTAAAAATTATAAAATTGTTAAAGAATGTAAGAAAAAATGGTAAAAAGTGTTAAAAAAAGTTTTTTTTTTTTAGGCCAATGCATTCTCTTATATATGCGAGGCGACCTATGGTCGACTCGCATATATAAGAGAATGCATTGGCACAGGGCATAACTGTAACCATCACAATGAGCCGGTTCCTATGATATCCATATTTGTATGGTTTTATTGAGACAGACCCAAGATATTTTAGGCTGTTGAAGCTTTATTTGGCCGGTTTGTTGGGTAAAGGGTTAAGACATATTATGGACTTATTCGGGTGTCTGAAATTGATGGCTTTGAGCCTGGGTACTAAGTTATCATGGGGAATGTAGCATTCAACTAATATCGTAAAAAATTTCGAAGAAATCTACCATACCACTCCCAAGAAAACATCGTCTGCACTACGCTCAATTGTAAACATTTACATCTCGATTCGGGATTCAAATATCAGCAATAAACTAACACAAATGATTTTGCCATCGAGAGTCATTGTATTCAATTAATATATAATTATGGCAGTGTGTATTGTCAATTTGGATTAATATTCGTAAAAAATAACTACTTTGAGCAAGATTATTCTCAATTTCTGTTGATCACCCTACCGGAGTGTTTCACATAACTTTAACGACGTTGACCGATGTTACTGTGTTACTCGACTGCGTTGATCAGATCAGCATTATAACCACCACAGAGTGTATATTTCTGGATTGGCGTGATGCTGCATTGATGATGCAGTTGTGAAATCCGATCAGCGACCAACTTTGAATGTTAATTCAACTTTTAAAAGTTTATTAATTGAAATACTTTTTTGTGTATAGTTAATGAAGTTCATGGTGCTCACGAAAAACTGGACTGGGTGAAAGGCGGCCATGTGAAAAATTAATGCGGAGTACACCGGTTGCAAAAAATTATTACTAGTACCACAGTAAGATTTACTACCAGGGGTTGCCGCATGTCAACCACTTGACTGTGGTTGAATGGTGGTACAATTAATGCCCTACATTCTTGTTAACCCTTTGAGTGCCAGGTCCGATTTTTTTTTACAATTTTAATAATTTATTCTTATATTCTTTAACAGACTTATTTTGTAGGTTTAGGGCCGATGAGATCGCCCCCTGGCACTCAAAGGGTTAAAGGGGTTGATTAATTAGAGCATAGCTTTACATGTATCTAGAAGAGCTACATGTTAGATAGTCTGAAACATGTAGCCGGGAATCATGTTCATTTTAAAAAAAATGTTATGTCCGTGTCATAAGAAATGGGTTCTCTGCGATGGTTCAAGGGTGATACCAATTTGAGGGCATCAAACCTTTCATATGCAACAGTGTAATTAAACCTCTCTTGGCTCTCTGAATCACATGCTTTCGAGGTTGGTGAGTACCACGCATTGCAGAATGAGGTCTCCAGAGGGTGAATTTAGTGCTGCTATCCATCTGGGAACCTCATTCTGCTTAGGCCTCATATTCAGGGAAGTATCTATATTCTCAAAGTAACATTGTTTTTAGTTAATTTTCCCCTTCTGGGAAGTATGTAAATCCCCTAATTGTGCAGAAGATAAAATGCATAATCGAGGTGACTAATGGGTGAACATCACCAACTTCAACTGGGGACTCCAATCAGATCCTAGGTTTCCCATATCAGTTGAGGCCAAAGCAGAAGGATTTCCAGTCTCAGAGATGCGTTTGACTGGATGAAACAAATAACCGGGAATCATGTTTCTTTCAAAAAATATTACGTCCTTATCAGCCAACCAGCACTCATGACAAGCCAGATGGTTGTGTTAGATATCCAAGGCAGGATGGAGTTCCAGTTTCCACCACCCCATAGCTTTAAATAGTGTTGTATTCTTTGCGTTACATGGTGTTGACAAATTTATAGATTACTGTAATTTGAACACGGATAAACAACTCAAAAATGACTAAATCGACATATTCTCAAAGAGAATAGAATTAAAATATCTTTATAATGAAACATCTTTGCGCGAAAATAACAGAATGTCCATGAAATGTAGGCAGTGATGCCATACTGCAGGGGAAGTCTTATTAGATAGCGGTCATAATACGGATTATATCGGAATCTTTTCAACTGTCGATGTTTGCCATCTCATAGCATGCTAGCATGGCAGTTTATCTGACTTATTTATTTTACCACTTTCATGTCTGATGTATCACATGCAGGTATCCGATATGAAACGGTGAATTCGCAATACAATGCATAGAAAAAGTCGCTATGCATTGAAATCTCGAAGAATCATTGCAGCCCTACTAAGTATACTTAATATTATAATGAATGTGAAATTGAAATTGGCCTTTGGAAATGTTTAGTGTTTGCTGCATTTTTGAGCTATGAAGTACTAAGATCTATATGTTGAATTGCCTGAGCCGTATTCTGATCTCAAAATAAAATATGATCATATATATTGATTTATGAGTCGTTTACTTCCCCCATGCCGATGGTACCTAACCACTATTTTATCCTATATGAGTGTTCAAATGGATCCGCAGAGCATGCCATTTTAATCTATACTCTGCATGTACATTGTACATGGCTACGCCTGCAGTGATCGTATTCCGCCCATTCAAAACATGGGAACTTTCTTAAAGGTGGATTATCTCTTTGTAAACATGTATGTTTAGCTAACGAACAATAGTGGTTACTGTTAATAGAGACCAGAAATTTTATTGTATAATTTTGTCACAAATAAACATTAATTATACTCATTATCGCTCTTAACTATGGAATAAAACAATACAATCAATCAATCTGTGACATTTGACGTTCGGTACGTAGCCATAGGAACAGCCTAATGCTCTATCGCTATATGGCATCACCCAAATGGTCTGTTCTAAAAATGGACAAATAAACGGTCCCAATAAAATATTCAAAATAAAATCAATATTAATTGATAGAAGCCTTTCCGGACAAGGGTCGTCAATTCATTGTTATTATTTTACACCCACACAACTATTTCAAATTTGTTATTTAAAGAGATAATCCATCTTTATGTTCTCATGGGGAACTTTATAACAGTGATTATATTTCTTTGTTAATACTTGTTACTTAATCTATTTCAAAGTGGGGGTGGTCCCAACTCGATATTGCATGATTTTTTTAGTTGATATCGCATTAAAGTGATGTGAAACACTCTGGTAGGGTGATCAAATAGAAATGGAGAATAACCTTGCTCAAAGTAATTATTTTTATGAATATTAATCCAAATTTCCAGCACACCATCATTCTTATATATTAATTAAATGCAATGGCTCTCGGTGGCGAAATCATTTACGTTAGTTTATCGCCGATTGTTGCATCCTGAATTGAGATGTAAATATTTACAATTGATCGTAGATCAGATGAGGATATCTATGGAGTACAAGGTATGGTCGATTTCTTTGAGATTTTCGGCCATGTTAGTAGAATGCTACATTCCCACAGTTGGCATATTGCCTGAGTACTAACTTATCAGTTTCATGCACTTGAACAAGTCCATAATATGTCTTAAAACATTGAATTGATAACCAAGGAGAAATTCCATGAGTGATGTAAATCAAAGTCGCATAAATCATATAATATCAAGTTGGGATCTTCACCTGCTGTGAAATACATTTTAAAGGAATAGGTATTAACCAAGAAATATATTACCTGCACTGTTTTTGTACAACCGTTTTTAGTTAAACTTTACTTTACTTTAGCACGGGCTACAGGTCGAACCTTTGGTCAGATAATTATCAAATTTGTCATGGCTGTTGACATTGACATGTAGATGGGAACGAGTCATTTTGGGGTCATTCGGCAAAAAAATATGACCGCCAGCGGCCATCTTGGATTTCAAAATTCAATCCATTAGCATGGGCTACAGGTCGTACTGTTCTTCTGATCATCATGAAATTTGTCATGGATGTTAACAATGACATGTAGATGGGAACGAGTCATTTTGGTGTCATTTGGCCAAAAACATGGCTGCCAGCAGCCATCTTGGATTTTACTCTTTGCATGACTAAATCGTTGGGCAAGGCCTACAGGTCGTACCTTTGGTTGGATCATCATGATATTTGTCATTGATGTTTGGCCATAAAACATGTCCTCTGGCAGCTGTCTTGGATTTGACACTACAGTCCACTTCCCTCGTCCGATCATCACCAAACTTCATATTAATCTTGATCTACTAGATGGAAGCTGTCAAATGTTTTTGATTTTCATTGGAAAACATAGCTGCCAGCAACCATCCTTTTTTTTTTACTTCATATATATTTCTTCATGTTGATAATCTAGTATTACTTAGACCTTTCAACTTTCCGCATTCCCAATTGGTCCATTGACTGTAACACATGAAATAATTCCAATTCCAAGTTCAGATACAGTGTCATTGACACTTTCATTGGTTATTACCATGGGCGTATGCTCTTGTTTAAATGTTATTAACTTCACTGTCAGAACATCGTAAGTTACCAGGTTTTGAACTGGTTGAGTATGATCTTGACGGGCGTATAGCTATGTAGAGATTCGTGACATATATAGAAGTTTTGACAGGGAGCCTTATAAAGTCGAAAAAATGGGATATATTTCTTAGTATATGTTCGTTAATAATGTACTTCACTGTAGGTGAAGGTCCCAACTCAAAATTGAATGCTTTACTCTTACTTTTGTGAGCCGATATCGCAATAAACTTGCAGCTAATTATTTAGGAGAAATTCTATAATTGAAAGAAACGCAAAGCAAAATCGCTCACAAGTTCACTTAAATCGTGAAAATTAGAGTTGGGACCTTCACCTACAGTACATTATTAAGAAAAAGATAATAACAAAGAAATATATTCCTATTTTTTCGATTTTATAAGGTTCCCTGTCAAAACTTAAAATAGTTCCCATGTTTTGTACTGGTGGAGTATGATCTCTATACGGGCGTTAGCCATGGTAGAGATTCTTGGCATGATCTACACAAACGCCTGCTCTGATTCCTAAACTTTCAACGGCAACCACTCGATATATAGGTCGAATGTTAATTTCTTGTTTCGGGAATAAAATAAGTCGATAAATAAAATAAAAAGTTGTATGTGGACTATAATTATATTCCACGGAAGACATAACAAAGTCATTGAATCGGATCCATACTTTTTATATAGGCCTGTATACGAAAAATGTAGTTATCAACGAGGCATACTGTGTTCATTCCTCACAGGGACATGGCTAGAGGGTCTCTGTTGGGAGGGGGTGTCCACCTAGGTAATTCCAACTGCATCCCCCCGTGAATCAGACCAGAGACAAGGTTTTGCATAATTCCATTTACACACCCCCACTTGAATAAAAAAAAACACTCCTCGAATCAGACCAAAGGTTTTGCATAATTTCATTCCCTCCTTGCAGCTAAGTGTTCACAATCCTAATAGCCTATGTATACACCATGGTTCTATCTACCCGGTATGATAATATTCATATATTTTGAACCTGAAAATTTCACAAATCCTAACATCTATAGTGGTCTAACTCCAGACAAATGCACGCGACTACGGGCAAGTTTGAAAACTAAGCAAGAAAATCGCAAAATCCTAGACTGACCTCAAGCTTTCCTAGTGTTGGAAATTTCAAACCTCATACTCTCCCTTAGTTTGGAAATTTTCCAACTGATGACCATTTCAGTCAACAATTTTAACCAAATGTAGCAAAATATTGTTTTCTTAAACTCATTAGCAGTTTTTATTGGCCACGGGGAGGGATCAGGACACACAGGGGCCGACCATGGTTCGACCAGGTGTGCGAAAATTTTGAAATCTGAACAATAAATTCGCAAAATCCTAGCATCTAGACTAGCCTCAAGCATTCATAGAGTTGGAAATTTCAAACCTGACACCCCGACTTAGGTTGGAACATTTCCAACTGATGTCAATTCCAATGACAATTATGACCAAATGTAGGACAATATTGTATTCTTAAATTAACTAGCAGTATTTGACCAGGACACAAGCAGGGAGGGACCAGGACACAAGCTTTCCAACTGATGGCCATTTCAGTCCAATATTTTTACCAAAAGAAGGTAATTATACAAATATTGGTCCAAAAACAATAAATTCCCCCCAACAAACTACAAGAACATTTTCAACCAACTGTTGGTGTGAAACTTCCAACTAATGTTGTGTCAGGTATGAAATTTCCAACAGTTGAAAATTTTGACCAAAGTTAGGGGGTGAGACACCCCCCCCCCCCCCCCAAACCATCCCCTGTCGCAACGTCTCTGATTCCTCAACATATATTTAACATCTCCCCAAATACTAAAAATTGAGCCTTACAAAATTTGAAATTTGGCTTCCATATACTCATGTTCTCACCAGAAACTGTTACCACCCTTTGTTTGTGGACTTTGTTGGCCTAATTTTTCATTCTGGAACATTAATTTCGCTATACAAGGCTACGAAAGATTAGTTCTTTTAGTGACCTCCCCGGGAGTCGGGTGGGGTGGGTGTATATAGTTGGTCCGGACACGGGGGTAAGCTTTTTCCATCCAACATCATGATGTATAATATAGAAGTTTTGGGAGCAATTAAGTTAGCACCCCGGCCTCCTCCACTGATTTACATGATTTGACCACCATAAGCCGTCCAGCGGGGACTAAACAGGGGCAATCCTCTTAAAAGCGGATTTGCGATTGCCGTTATAAGCGATATCACTGGGTCGCGGCCGTAATGAATTCATCCAGCTCCGTTCCGTGGTTTCAGAGATTCTTCCAGTCCGGGTGCCGTGGTTTTAGTGCTACTGGTCAAAGTTTTGGAGTAGCATTTCCAAATATGGAGCTTTTGAATTATTCATGACTTTCCATATATGGAAGGCTACTCCAACACTTTGACATGTGGCACTAATACCACGGAACCGGACCTGGTTGATCCATGCAACATGGCCGCGAGTTAGTGACAGGGCACTAATACTGGTTTGACTTTGTCCATCTATCCGTCCGGATTATATATCTTAGCTGTGCAGCATGGTTGACCCTTTACACAACAAACCGGCCAAAAACGCCCAAATAAAGCTTCAACAGCCTAAAATACCCTGCGCCAATGCATTCTCTTATATATGCGAGTCGACCATAGGTCGCCTCGCATATATAAGAGAATGCATTGGCCTAACAATTTTTTATCATTTTTTTTAAATAAATGTTTCTGACAATTTTTAGGACATAAAATAAAAAAACCATCCATTACCCTGCAGGGAGCCCCACACATATATAGAAGCATATAGAAGAGTGTCGTCTGCTCATGTTTGTCTGGGGCTCTGTATGGGTGAAATTATAAAATTGTTAAAGAATACAAGAAAAACTTATTAAAATTGTAAAAAATTGTTAGGCCAATGCATTCTCTTATATATGCGAGGCGACCTATGGTCGACTCGCATATATAAGAGAATGCATTGGCACAGGGCCGTTCTGTTGGGTAAAGGGTTAACGGATCTGAAGGAAATGTAGTACGAATGTTCGTCATCGTGAGTATTCAAAAGGGGCAAATGACGTTCACATTTTTCGTTCTAGAGTTATCCCTCTTTGTTCAACTGGAAATAGTTTTGGATAGATCTCAGCCACGGATTATCTTATATATGATATGAATCTGAAATTTCGGTAGGGGTGTTTGTCGTGACTGTTTAAAAAAAGGAACACAATGACGCAAACTCTATGCGGAGTTCAGCCCCCTACGCAGGACTTACCGCTGCCCGCACCTACACGTAATGTGAATAAATCTTACATTTATTTATTTGAGATTTTTGTAGGTTACATTTCATTCTGCATTATTCTGGAGAAAAAAAACTGAACTGTCCATATTCATTTGAAAATAGTCTAGATCAAGCCAGAATGAATTGTAACTGGCAAAACACTTCAATAAAATATGTTAGCTTTAATTAAGAAAATACACGTGCCGGCAGCGTTCAGACATCGCGTAGCGAGGGGACTGAACTCTGTTTTGCAGCTCGACAACGACGTTGATTGCGTTTCCATTCTATAGAGTTATCCTTTGTTTATCTGGAAATATATAGAAATCTTGGTTTTTGTCCGTCTACGCAGATATCTCAGTCGGATCACCGGATCTAAATAAAATTTGGAATGGAGATTCACCATTGGTCGTGCTTTCAAAGGTGTGCCAAAAATGACGACGTTTGCATTTTCTGTTCTATAGTTAACCATCTTTGTTTTCCCAGAAATACTGAATGGTTTTTGGTCCGTCCGCCCGAGTATCTCGGCCATGGGTTATATAATTTAAGATATCAAACAATTAGTTAAGAATATTTACCATCACAAGGCCTTTCAAAGAAGTGTCGAATTTCCCCTTTAGAGTTATTTATCCTTTGTTTATTTTAAATTTGGGTTCCATACTGTTTATGTATCAATTTGGCACATTTTGGGTATGCCAGCACTGAGGTGCAACCTCTTGTTATACGCTTAATATAGCTGAAGGGGTCAATCTCACAAAAAATGTGATGAAGGGTACACACTACCACAGGTTAATATATATCACGATGGGGAATCACGTGGTTTCGAGTTGATGAGTATCACGCATTCAAATGGCCGACCTATGCGATCTAAAATGCGACCAGACGTGAAGAAAAATGGTAATAAACTAAGATATGACATTTTTCGTATTATTTTGACAGCTACGAGCAAATGCTATACTATTTTTCAAACAAGCTGATACCTCATTTATGTCCAAATTCATATTGTTTGCTCTAACATTCTGACCAAAGTTGTCAGTCGAAGGATTCTTCAAGATGTATGGACTGGTGTATTCCACGCACCTCCGACTGTCAACTTTGGTCAGAATGTTATAGAAAACCACTAAGTATTTCCGAACAAATAAGGTATTAACTTATTTCAAAAATAAATAAAAGGCCGTCCGACCACAGTGTCCCCCGAAAAGGTGGCTTCATTGAGGGCATCAGCTTTTCTGAAAAAAATAACAAGGACCCTAAATCCGATACTAAATATCAGAACAATCCGACTAGTGTCCCTTGAAATGGTACACGGCAAACTCTAGATATTTATTTGTTAATTTTACCTCCATTAATGCTGGCTGTATTATTTGTTACCAGATGGTCTGTTCAAATCAGCGAAAAGTTGAGTCGAAAATCACTGGGGAAACAATAGTATAATTCTCAATGATTTATTAGTCAAAAACAAATTTTGAGTCATAAGAAATAATCGGAAAAAAGTTCATATTATATTTTCATATAAGAAATCAATATTCCATATTTGAGAGCAACCAGACAAAAATGGGTGGATCGTACCCATATTCGAACTTGACCTGTATTTCGAGCTGATGAACTCATATACCAAATTTGATTCAGATATGATCACACAAACTAAAGTTATCATCCGGAAACCAGAAATTGACAGGATTCTAAGTCATAAAATGGTCATAACTCTCACAAAAATGGGCAGAGCAAACCCATATTCGAACCTGACCTGTATTTTTGGCTGATAAACTATAATAATAAATTTGATTCAGATATGATCACACAAACTAAAGTTATCATCCGGAAACCAGAAATTGACAGGATTCTAAGTCGAAAAAAGGCCATAACTCAAGCAAAAATAGGCAGATTGTATCCATATTCGAACTTGACCTGTATTTCTAGCTGATAAACGCACATTCCAAATTTGATTGAGATATGATTACACAAACTAAAGTTATCATCCGGAAACCAGAAATTGACAGGATTCCAAGTCGAAAAAGGGCCATAACTCTCGCAAAAATGGGCAGAGTAAAGCCATATTCGAACTTAACCTTTATATAGGGCTGACACACTCACATACCAAATTTGGTTCAGATATGATCACACAAACTGAAGTTATCATCCGGAAACCAGAAATTGACAGGATTCCAAGTCGAAAAAGGGCCACAACTCTCGCAAAAATGGGCGGAGTAAACCCATATTCGAACTTAACCTTTATATAGGGCTGACACACTCACATACCAAATTTGGGGTTCAGATATGATCACACAAACTGAAGTTATCATCCGGAAACCAGACAATTACAAGATTCTAAGTAAAATAAAATTCTAAGTCGAAAAAGGGGCATAACTCTGGTGAAAATTGGGGGACGGAACCAGAATTCGAACTTGACCTGTCTTTTCTGCTAGTAAACCCACATACCAATTTTAATTTAATTTGGTTCACTCTAACTAAGGTTATCATCCGGAAACATCGGACGCACGCACGCACGAACGGACGCACGCACGGACGCAAAGGCTGATTATAATAGTCCTCCGAACCCGTTGGGTCGGCGGACAAAAAAGGGCCATATCTCTCGCAAAAATGAGCGGAGCAAACCCATATTCGAACTTGATCTGTATTTTGGTCTGATAAACTCACCTATGAAATTTTCTTTTGATATAATTACCGAAACTAAAGTTATCATCCGGAAACCATTTCCGGACGAACACACACGCACGGACGGACGGTACGACGACGGACGGACACCGGATATTTAATAGTCCCCCGAAAAAAATAAAAATTCGGGGGACAAAAAGAACATGGGAACGATTTTCGATGAAAAACATGGCTACCGGCAGCCAAATTGGAGTTTACTCTTTACATGACTAAATATCTTGGCACACACTTTACTGACACCACCCTTCGTCCGATCGGCACTAGACCGCATATGGATCTTCAGGGTGACCATTATAGATAAGTTTTCAACCAAATGATCAGAATGCTGGCTGATACGGACCCTGGCTATAGCTCATACTGACCCTGGTTCATACGGACCCTGGCTGATACGGACCTAAATTAAAATATACAATTTTATTGATATTTTCTTTATTTAAATAAATTAAAATATTGACAACATACATTCTGAAATAACAAGGCACAAGGCAAAAAGTTTTCAGCCTGCGGAAAAAACTGACGCTCAAGCTGATGATGACTCACCACCCCGCCTACGTGTCCGAAACGTTCCTCCCCAACCTCCCCCGATTGATCCCAAACTCCATATTGCTCTTCGGTTGACCTCTTGTATTTCCAGATTGGTTACCGCTCCATTGGCTGTAATGTATGACATTATACCCTCTTATTTTTGATTTGGGGGACTTTTATTTGGATATAGTACAAGGAATGTTCTTCGCCTAAGTGTTACCAACTCACAATAGTAAGCAGGTGCGGAGTCGTCATGACAATAATGCTCACTGATGTTCAAATCAGCGATTTTTCTATTTCTGGTGGCCATTTTGGCCGCCATATTGGATTTGGGTGAATATTCCTCAACTCAGGTATAAGAGGAATCCTAGCTCGAGTATCTCCTGCACATATATATGCATGGGTGTTGTTATGATAGCAATAACATTCATTGATTCGAAACATTACATCGCGTTATTAACGTAGATTCGGCTTTGATCTATTGTACCGGCATTTGGGAAAACGTGATATCGGACAAAAATATCCCATAATGAATGTATATTATGGTCCTCATGTGTTCGCCAATGACTCTTCTATACGATAAATGTATAACATCACGCCAAGATGCCAATATTTTCCCACAGAGACAAACGAAAGATTGTAACATGTCAGAAAAACAGCATATTTTCACATTTCGGCGGCCATCTTGGCCGCCATATTGGATTCTGGTGTCGGATTTTTGACTAGTTTGTAAGGGTTGTATATTAGCATAATGAATCGATCGGAAAACAAGACCGCATGTGATGTCATCTTCACTATAACGGCGATCAACGAGACCTGGTGCATATTAAAACAAATGGCCGCCATGATGGACGCCATCTTGTCTGGAGTCTCTGCGGACACTTTTTTTTCATGTTAACAACCGAAAAAAATTAGAGGAGACATTAAGAAAGAAAATTAGTGGGGTGAAGTTGAGTCCTGGGGGGGGGGGGTGCAGAGGTCGACCAATATCTCCTGGACTATCTCCAATTTGAGCTACAGCGTCAATGACACTTTCATTCTAAATTGTATGACTTGCGTAAGTCCTCTGTGACACCATGCAATGCGAGTTATTATTCCATTAATTCTGGATAATTCTGTCCCAACAATGGACACTGATACTACATCTCTATCGGATTTGGGTTACTCCCCCTAGATCGAAAACAACATTATCATCCGCGATTCTATCACCAGAATTAGGCATTTCAGACTGGAATGTCAATAACCCCCTTTCTCTACGGTAACTTGATACTCATGCAGTTACAAAAGAATACATTGAAATGGTTAAAAAAAAACCAGATCGAATACCAATTGGGTCGTCACTTTATTTAAGAAGTTATCTTTATTGGATTTGGGTTACTCCCCCTAGATCGATTTCGCTGCCACTCAACAACATTCTCACCCGATTCAATCGCAGAATTGTTTTGACACTTCAAACTCGAGTGCCAGTTAATAAATTTAATATTGTTCAGATATTTATTGTAAACTGTGTATCTGGTGGACAACTAGTTTATTATTCAGACTATTAATGAATTTACACTGACGAGGATTCCAGGGGACATGACAATCTGCGGGATGGGATGGGATATGGGACAAAACGACAATCTGCGGGACAGAATTTCAAATTGCGTGGGACGGCCGATATCTCGAGGAATACAGGGCATAGGGGGCTCATTTTGGTGTCTAACGAAAGGCACACGTTCGCCCTATCCAAGTATATTAACCCCGCCACTAACCAAACACCAGAAGTTGCATTATTTGATCGACAACTGACCTAACATGGGGTGGAATTTGGGATAGCATGACAATCTGCGGGACAGGATTTTCAAATTGCGTGGGACGGCCGATAGCTCGAGGAATACAGCGCATAGAGGGCTACTTTTGGTGTCTAACGAAAGGCCCACATTCGCCCTATCCACACATATTAACCCCGCCACTGACCGGACACCGGAAGTTACATTCTCCGGTCGACAACTGACCTAACATAAAATGTCACAAACACGAAAAACTGCGTTCGACATTAATGTTTGGAATTTAGATTTCTCGATGAATACACTAGCAAACAACAAGTTTTAGGTATCAAATAACGCAGTGGAGTACTGTGCATTCGTTTTAGCTACAATATGGCTGTTGTAGTGCGAATATTGTAATGGCGAACACGCAAACACGCTCCGATAAAACAGCTAAAAATAGACTCAATGTTTACAATTACAGTATCGATTTCAGCCGGTATATTCAATATAATGGGGCGTATAGTATATAAAAATGTAGAATTAGACACAGGGAATGCATTTTTTTCCAAATGGGTCCACCAGGCGGTGAAATTGTTGCAGAAATTCGCTCCAAGATATTCTCACTTATTTTTATTTCAGTTGTGACTAAAAGCCCAGATGCCGGAGCCCAACGACTAAAAGCCAAGTTACAAAATAGATCAACTGGTTTGAACGAATGAATATGTCAATGGTAAGACTATTCAAAAGAATATTCAAATCAAATAGTGTTTGTTGATTTAAAAACTTATATGTCCGCCATTCATATGCGGTGGAGGTTCTCATATTATCTGCCAGTCATACGCGGGGGAGGTTCTCATATGAACATATTATCTGCCGGTCATATGCGGTGGAGGTTCATATTATCCGCCGGTCATACGCGAGGGAAGTTCTCATATTATCCTCCGTTCATACGCGGGGTAGGTTCTGATATGAACATATTATCTGCCGGTCATACGCGGTGGAGGTTCATATTATCCACCGGTCATACGTGAGGGAGGTTCTCATATTATCCTCTGGTCATACGTTGGGGAGGTTATCATATGAACATATTATCCGCCGGTCATATCCTCCCTCGGGTGTGACCGGTGGATAATATGAGAACCTCCCTCGCATATTTGTATATGAATTGTTTGATTTATTTCATTGTAGTTATTGTTTGTGTGTACATGCGTATATGTGTTTAAATGTGCTGGAGCTCGGTCATCTGTTGTATCATTGAGCGCTTTGGGCCTCATGGGATAAGGCGCTTTAAAAATGCTATACATTATTATTATATGACCGGCAGATAATATGTTCATATGAGAACCTCCACCGCGTATGACCAGTGGATAATATGAACCTCCACCGCGTATGACCGGCAGATAATATGTTCATATGAGAACCTCCACCGCATATGACCGAAGGATAATATGTTCATATGAGAACCTCCACTGCGTATGACCGGCGGATAATATGTTCATATGAGAACCTCCCCTACGTATGACCGGTGGATAATATGAACCTCCACCGTGTATGACCGGCAGATAATATGTTCATATCAGAACGTTCCCCACCTATGACCGAAGGATAATATGAGAACTTCCCTCGCGTATGACCGGCGGATAATATGAACCTCCACCGCGTATGACCGGCGGATAATATGTTCCTATGAGAACCTCCACCGCGTATGACCGGCGGATAATATGTTCATATGAGAACCTCCACTGCGTATGACCGGCGGATAATATGTTCATATGAGAACCTCCCCTACGTATGACCGGTGGATAATATGAACCTCCACCTTGTATGACCGGCGGATAATATGTTCATATCAGAACCTCCCCCACATATGACCGAAGGATAATATGAGAACTTCCCTCGCATATGATAGGCGGATAATATGAACCTCCACCGCGTATGACTGGCGGATAATATGTTCATATGAGAACCTCCCCAACGTATGACCGGAGGATAATAAGAGAACCTCCCTCGCTTATGACCGGTGGATAATATGAGAACCTCCCTCGCGTATGACCGGCAGATAATATGAACCTCCACCGCGTATGACCGGCTGATAATATGTTCATGTGAGAACCTCCCCAACGTATGACCGGTGGATAATATGAGAACCTCCCTCGCGTATGATCGGTGGATAATATGAGAACCTCCCTCGCGTATGACCGGCGGATAATATGAACCTCCACCGCGTATGACCGGCAGATAATATGTTCATATCAGAACCTCCCCACATATGATCGGAGGATAATATGAGAACTTCCCTCGCGTATGACCGGTAGATAATATGAACCTCCACCGCGTATGACCGGCGGATAATATGTTCATATGAGAACTTCCACCACGTATGACCGGAGGATAATATGAGAACCTCCACTCCGTATGACCGGCGAATAATAGGTTCGTATCAGAACCTCCCCCACGTATGACCGGAGGATAATATGAGAACCTCCCTCGCGTATGACCGGCGGATAATATGAACCTCCACCGCGTATGACCGGCAGATAATATGTTCATATGAGAACCTCCCCTATGTATGACCGGAGGCTAATATGAGAACCTCCCTCGCGTATGACCGGTGGATAATATGAGAACCTCCCTCGCGTATGACCGGCGGATAATATGTTCATATGAGAACCTCCACCGCGTATGACCGGCGGATAATATGTTCATATCAGAACCTCCCCCACATATGACCGAAGGATAATATGAGAACTTCCCTCGTGTATGATCGGCGGATAATATGAACCTCCACCGCATATGACCGGCGGATAATATGTTCATATGAGAACCTCCCCAACGTAATGCCGGAGGATAATATGAGAACCTCCCTCGCGTATGACCGGTGGATAATATGAGAACCTCCCTCGCGCATGACCGGCGGATAATATGAACCTCCACCGTGTATGACCGGCGGATAATATGTTCATATCAGAACCTCCCCCACATATGATCAGAGGATAATATGAGAACTTCCCTCGCATATGACCGGCGGATAATATGAACCTCCACCGCGTATGACTGGTGGATAATATGTTCATATGAGAACCTCCACCGCGTATGACCGGTGGATAATATGAACCTCCACCGCATATGACCGGCGGATAATATGTTCATATGAGAACCTCCACCGCGTATGACCGGCGGATAATATGTTCATATGAGAACCTCCCCAACGTATGACCGGAGGATAATATGAGAACCTCCCTCGCGTATGACCGGTGGATAATATGAGAACCTCCCTCGCGCATGACCGGCGGATAATATGAACCTCCACCGTGTATGACCGGCGGATAATATGTTCATATCAGAACCTCCCCCACATATGATCAGAGGATAATATGAGAACTTCCCTCGCATATGACCGGCAGATAATATGAACCTCCACCGCGTATGACTGGTGGATAATATGTTCATATGAGAACCTCCACCGAGTATGACCGGTGGATAATATGAACCTCCACCGCATATGACCGGCGAATAATATGTTCATATCAGAACCTCCCCCACGTATGACCGGAGGATAATATGACAACCTCCCTCGCGTATAACCGGTGGATAATATGAGAACCTCCCTCAAATATGAGAACCTCCCTCGCGTATAACCGTTGGATAATATGAGAACCTCCCTCGCGTATGACCGGCGGTTAATATGTTCATATGAGAACCTCTCCATCGTATGACCGGAGGATAATATGAGAACCTCCCTCGTGTATGACCGGTGGATAATATGAACCTCCACCGCGTATGACCGGCAGATAATATGTTCATATCAGAACTTCCCCCGCGTATGACTGGAGGATAAGAAGAAAACTTCCCTCGCGTAAGACCGGTGGATAATATGAACCTCCACCGTGTATGACCAGCAGATAATATGTTCATATGAGAACCTCCCCCGCGTATTACTGGCAGATAATATGAAAACTTCACCGCATATATGAATGGCGGACACATAAGTTTTTAAGTCTAAAAACACTATTTGATTTGAATATTCTTTTGAATAGTCTTACCATTGACATATTCATTCGTTCAAACCAGTTGATCTATTTTGTAACTTGGCTTTTAGTCGCTGGGCTCCGGCATCTGGGCTTTTAGTCACAACTGAAATAAAAATAAGTGCGAATATCTTGGAGCGAATTTCTGCAACAATTTCACCGCCTGGTGGACCCATTTAGAAAAAAATACATTCCCTGTGTCTAATTCTACATTTTGATATACTATACGCCCCATTATATTGAATATACCGGCTGAAATCGATCCTGTAATTGTAAACATCGAGTCTATTTTTTAGCTGTTTTATCGGAGCGTGTTTGCGTGTTCGCCATTACAATATTCGCACTACAACAGCCATATTGTAGCTAAAAACGAATGCTCAGTATTCCACTGCGTTATTTGATACCTAAAACTTGTTGTTTGCTAGTGTATTCATCGAGAAATCTAAATTCTAAACATTAATGTCGAACGCAGTTTTTCGTGTTTGTGGCATTTTATGTTAGGTCAGTTGTCGACCGGATAATGTAACTTCCGGTGTCCGGTCAGTGGCGGGGTTAATATGTTTGGATATGGCGAACGTATGCCTTTCGTTAGACACCAAAATGAGCCCCCTACGCCCTGTATTCCTCGAGATATCGGCCGTCCCACGCAATTTGAAATTCTGTCCCGCAGGTTGTCGTTTTGTCCCATATCCCATCCCATCCCGCAGATTGTCATGTCCCGATTCCAGTTTGTTTCAGTTGAAAACATTCTGCCGTTATATATATGGGAGCGTGTGGTTGAATGCTATCTGTAATCACCCCCTTTTGCACCTCTCCGTCAACTTGTACAGGCGTTTCCAGTTGGTAACAGTGGTCCTCATATTTTGTTATATAGCTGGTGGGTCCTACTGATTTGCTATGATGTCGGTGGGTCCTGCTGAATTGATATGATGTCGGTGTGTCTATGATGCTGATGGGTCGTGCCGAATTGCTATGGTACTGGTGGGTCCTGCGGGTTGGTGGGTCTTGCTGAATTGCTATGATGCTGGTTGGTTCTGCTGAATTGCTATGATGCTGGTTGGTTCTGCTGAATTGCTATGATGCTGGTGGGTCCTGCTGAATTTCTATAGTGCCGGTGGGTCCTGCTGAATTGCTATGATGCCGATGGGTCCTGCTGAATTGCTATGGTGCTGGTGGGTCCTGCTGAATTGCTATGATGCTGGTGGGTCCTGCTGAATTGCTATGATGCTGGTGGGTCCTGCTGAATTGCTATGATGCTGGTGGGTCCATAACTATTATGTTGGTGGGTCCATATCTATGATGCTGATGGGTCAATATCGATGATGCTGATGGGTCCTGCTGAATTGTTATGATGCTGGTAGGACAACGCGATGCTGTTAAGAACGAGAATCGTTATTTTTTTCTAAAGTTGTCATTTTCGCTTTCGAATTTTTCCCAGTATCCAAAACTGGCCGATAAATATTTGAACTCGATCTCCTCACGGGGGGTGACCGATGCGGTGATCATCCGGATGCATACTGGTTATTTGTAAAAATCATGCTACATGTGGTCCAGGTGACTATAATAAGCGAGACCACTGAGTCGCGGGCGTATATTGGATTCATTCAGCTCAGTTCCGTGGTTTAAGAGATTCATCCATCCATATATGGAATTCATGAATATTCAAAAGCTTCATATATGAAATGCTACTCCAGAACTCTGACATGTAGCTGTATGGATCCAACATGGTAGCGATTCGGTGATCTTGCTTAAAGGTACTCAACCCGATAAAACTCCTCTCAATTACTATTTCAATGGGTTCGGGGGTCAAAAATATTTGATTCGAGTCGAGGAAGTCACCCATCAAAGCTCAGATTTGTTAGATATCGATTTTAGAAATCTATTATTTTTCATTATCGGGAATACTATCTGGCCCAGAACTTGCGTTAAAATTACCACTTGATTTTAGAGTTATTCATCCTTGTCTGTTTGAATAGATTTGGAGTACACATCCAGAGCAGATTACGGCAGTTATTAGTACTCATCTCGAGAACATAACAAATTTGAAAAATCAATATCTAATAACTCTGAGCTTTGTTTGATGGGTTCCTCGACTCGAATAAAATATTTTTTACCCCCAAAGCCAAAGAAATAGTAATATAGGACCCTCTGATCGGATTGTTGTTGTTGGAATCTGTTGAGATGGGGACACTCTTTACGGGTTGAGTACCTTTAATATACGCCCTGTCACTAAATATTGGATTCACCATGCCCGGTTCTGTGGTTTTTGTGCTACAGAGTTCTGGAGTATAGCATTCCATATATGGAAGTCATGAATTAATTAAAGAATATATTATTACGCCCAGTCACTAACTCGCGGCAATATTGAATCCACCAGGCCCGGTCCGTGGGTTTAGTACTACAGGTCAAAGTTCTGGAGTAGCATTTCCAAAAATGGAATTCATGAATATTCAAAAACTCCATATATGGAATGCTACTCAAGAACTTAGACCTGTAGCACTTAAACCGCGGAATGGGGGTGGGATGGATCCAATATGGTGGCGACTCAGTGATCTCGCTTATTTCTCTGTATCATCAGATTCCATTTTCAACAACAACAACAACAACAACAACAACGACGACGACGACGACGACAACAACAATTCTTCAGAATCGATTAATTATATAAAAATAATGCTAACTACAGTACTGTCAACTCTTGTATACAATTTTCCAAAATGTGTTATATATCAACATTTTGTTCAACGCAATTTTGTATCGAGAGTATGTTGGTCGGCTCGTCGAATATTTGCTAGGCTGTAAAATATTCCAGGTGGTGAAAATAACAGATTTCAAAAATCGATATCTGAGCTTTGATCGGTGTGTTCCTCGTCTAGAATCAAATATTTTTTTTTACCCCCGAGGCCAAAGAAATAGTAATTTAGGAGCGTTAATTCGGAATATGTTTCTTTAAAATTTCACGAATAAAGCACTCGCTTGTAATTGGAGACGGATAGAGTAGACGGAGCCCAAAACGTCGTTAAATGTATCCATTTGTGACGGGATAGTCAGAAATAATCGAGTCGAATCGAGAGGATTAGTGGAGAATAATGAACTTACTGTCGTCAGGTTTGTGATTTATTGGGACGAAAATCACAAAACTATTACAAAGATTGCATTAGCATATAAACCAATAGCAATGAAATATTCAGTGGAGTCTGAACCCATTCCACAATTCATACGGGTGAATTTAAATAATACGCGAAGCCATCTTTCCCAATCCATCATAAGTTTGATCGACCATCAAAGCGACCAATTGTCTGTGAAACAAAATGAAACTCATTTTACGTCAGTCAACTTTCCAGTCCACAGAGTCAGTAACAATAATGGGAGCATGAAACCCGATATTCGTTCCGTTTTGTAACCAGAAGCATTTATTTCGATGTAACCCCCGTTGCGAACATGCTGTGTTCGCACCTGTGATCGTAATTGCCACGGTGACTGTTCGAATGGCAGGATCCTTGCGAGGGAGATCGACTCGGGTCCTGCCCCTGTACATTATTTCTAACAGCGGTAATGTTATCGAGCTCAGGCTAATAGCGATTCAGTATTTGTTGATAACAGCAGTTGTTCCCTGATCAGCTTGCGCCCAAACGAGAAGTAAGCAATAGAGTCCCAAAGGGTGTAAACATACACTCGTCTGTGAAGGGCATTAACCCTTTACCCAACAGAAGGGCCCTGTGCCAATGCATTCTCTTATATATGCGAGTCGACCATAGGTCGCCTCGCATATATAAGAGAATGCATTGGTTTAACACATTACAAATTATAAAATTGTTAAAGAATGTAAGAAAAAATGGTAAAAAAAGATTTTTTTTAGGCCAATGCATTCTCTTATATATGCGAGGCGACCTATGGTCGACTCGCATATATAAGAGAATGCATTGGCACAGGGCATAACTATAACCATCACAATGTGGTCAATGAGCCGGTTCCAATGATATCCATATTTGTATGGTTTTATTGAGACAGACCCAAGATATTTTAGGCTGTTGAAGCTTTATTTAGCCGGTTTTGGCCGGTTTGTTGGGTAAAGGGTCCTGCCCCTGTACATTATTTCTAACAGCGGTAATGTTATCGGGCTCAGGCTAATAGCGATTCAGTATTTGTTGATAACAGCAGTAGTTCCCTGATCAGCTTGCGCTCAAACGAGAAGTATAAGCAATAGAGTCCCAAAGGGTGCAAACATACACTCGTCTGTGAAGGGCATTAAAGAATGTAAGAAAAAATGGTAAAAAGTGTTAAAAACAGATTTTTTTTAGGCCAATGCATTCTCTTATATATGCGAGGCGACCTATGGTCGACTCGCATATATAAGAGAATGCATTGGCACAGGGCATAACTATAACCATCACAGTGTGGTCAATGAGCCGGTTCCAATGATATCCAATTTGTTTTATTGAGACAGACAAAGGGTGTAAACATACACTCGTCTGTGAAGGGCATTAAATGGTGCTGTACGCGATCCGACCATTTATTAGACGCCTTCCACTTCAAATATGCTACACAAATGAATTAATTTGAGACGAGGATGCGTGCATACTGAATACACACGCATACTCAAAGAACAGCAGATATAGACATGAACATTATATACTAAGTAGAGTTTATGAAGCTATAAACCTCGATTGCGACAAGCTCCGTGCAGAGTTCGGGTCCCCTACGCAGGACTTACCGCTGCCAACACCTACACATAATGTGAAGAAATTGCACATTTATTCATTTGAGACTTATGTAGGTTACAATTCATTCTGCATTATTCTGAGAAACTAAACTGTCCATATTCATTGGAAAATTGTCTAGATAAAGTCAGAATGAATTTTAACTGACAAAACACTTCAATAAAAAATGTAAGATTTAATTAAGAAAATACACATGCCGGCAGCGGTCAGACATAGCGTAGCGAGGAGACTGAAATCTGTTTTGCAGCTTGCGATTGCGATATATTAGAAGTTTCAGGTTTTGCGACGTAACCACAATTACACAACGGAGTGTGGATTGGGATATTTACAAATAAGCGCACGCCGTGCAGAATAAAAGCGATAACGAAATACGACATATATAAGCTTGAGGTACCAGTTGGAAAGATCTAACACAAATGGAATTCTGCGAACATGGAAGTAAAGTAAATCACAAGTTTATTAATATGACTGATGCCCAAAAATTCATTTTCATACTGCGAAATGACAAAACAGAAACGTGCAATATCATCTGTAACATGGTCCGTCTCTTTTTCCACAAAAGGTCTGAAACACCAGATTTTCAACAACAAACATGAAATTTTTTCCATTTTAATTCTGATTACAATTGTGTATACTTATTGTATCATATATATATTTATTGTTATTTATGTTGTGACATCGGCCCCGTGTGGGTGTAATTGTCAATAAACTTATCTAAACTTATCTAGAATTCAAGACATCCGCTGACTATTTATAAAAAAATGTATTAACCCTTTACCCAACAGAAGGGCCCTGTGCCAATGCATTCTCTTATATATGCGAGTCGACCATAGGTCGCCTCGCATATATAAGAGTATGCATTGGCTTAACACATTAAAAATTATAAAATTGTTAAAGAATGTAAGAAAAAATGGTAAAAAGTGTTAAAAAAAGATTTTGTTTAGGCCAATGCATTCTCTTATATATGCGAGGCGACCTATGGTCGACTCGCATATATAAGAGAATGCATTGGCACAGGGCATAACTGTAACTATCACAATGTGGTCAAGGAGCCGGTTCCAATGATATCCATATTTGTATGGTTCTATTGAGACAGACCGAAGATAATTTAGGCTGTTGCAGCTTTATTTGGCCGGTTTTGGCCGGTTTGTTGGGTAAAGTGTTAATACCTGCATGTGGTGACATAAATCTGACATTTTATCTGACATAATCGTCTGGAAATAGTATCAGAAGAATCAGAAGATCTCATAATAATTATGCATTCCGGTTGTTTTGTTTCATCTGTAAATTGGCATCATTGAGTTTTTCGAATATCTTACACAGGTCTCAGTAAAAGTTGATATATTTTGATCTACAAACACATTTTTTCTTGCAAAGCGATGTCCGGTCCCATTGACACTCACATATGGGGTTTTGTTAATGTTCTTGTTATTACTTCAGATTAAACAAATCGCTCAAATACTGAACATTTAGACACAGTCTCCCTTTAAAAGGAATATGACCAAAATGCTACACTAAATATATGCCTAGCTGTCTGTCCGTCCATCCGTCCGGGCATATAACCGAGCCATGGGTTATCGTGACTGCTTTCAAAAACAATGGCGTTGTTAGCATTTTCCATTCTAGAGTTATCAGTCTTTGTTCATCTCAAATTAGTGATATTTTTGTCCGTCCGGTCACATATATCTTAATCACGCAGAACTGAATGGACTTTGGCATGAATGTTCATCACGTTGTTTGCATATTGCATTCTAGAGTTATCCTTCTTTGTTTCTTTTAAATTTGGTCTCCGTCCTGCCCATGTTTGGCACCATGGTCCGATGGGTATAAATACCAGCACCCGAAGTGCGACTTCGTGTTGCCTATAAACTACATGATTGTTTTTTAGGGTACATAGGATCCGAGCTAGCCCAAAACTTACTTTCTCGAAAAGCTTTGCTATTAATTCTCATGGAAGATGTCAAATGGTGTCACAGCGAAATCGGAGGGGTCTGTGCAACATTGATACGCATGCACCGATGACAGACGGTTAACGTGTCCATTGGCATCTACAAAGTCAAGTGTTGGAATTTATTGCGAATAATATGTTTCCAATGTCAATTATACTAATTATTTTAATTACATCGTATAAAAGTCACAGCTCGACCCGCTGGTATTGAATAACATCGAATGTCCCGTCATTAAATGTGAAGTGGATGACCACGGAGGACGCTATACGGTGGACAACTCCATGACGTCATTAAATATGAAGTGGATGACCACGGTGGACGCTATACGATGGACCACTCCGTGATCTAACATGAGCCGGTCTCATGCTGAGTATGAATGTTATTCTCAGGTCAACATCGATAACGGCATCGGTACTAATGGATGAAACCTTAAAGCGACTCACAATGTTCAGGCGATTTGACAATATAACACCTCAATCTCTACGTTTTCTTCATCAAAACATAATTACATCGAACCCATGCATCAATGTAGGAACTTATGATGGCCAGATACTGACATTCAAAATATAAAGTTTTACCACTTTTTGAATTGTGTCAACCTAGTAAACAATTCAATGATAGTCTCTGACGAAGAACGTTTCCTAAAAGCAGAAGACACTAAAGAGTTCTCAATTATGATAGTTCGCACTAGTTTTCAATTTATATAATCCTGTTATGCATTTTGGTGCAATCATATTTTATTCCAATCGTAACACTTTAGATATGTTTGAGACCGGGGGGGGGGGGGGGGTGGGGGTGGGGGGGGGGGGTGGTCTGCAATGTTTTTTCCGAACACTTGGCGGGGGTGTGTGGGTGGCTCAGCAGCCCGGCTTACACAATGTTTCTTCAAATAAATATAAACTCTTCACTGAACTCTTCAAATAAAAATAGACTATTAAAAAAAACGGTAGTAAAATAAAACAAAGGTGTTAAAACAAAACGATATTCGGCATATGGGTCTAGGATCACCTCTAGATGGGAGCTGTCAAATTTGAAAGATTTTCGTTTAAAAAATATGGCCGCGGCAGCCATCTTGGATTTTACTCTTTGCATCACTAAATCCTTTAACACACACTATATATAGAGCTTATCCCTCATCCGATCATCACCAAACTTCATATGGATTTTCGGTGTGACCTCTCGGTGGGTACCTATCATTTTTCCTGAATTTAAAAAAAAAAAACATGGCTGCCAGCGGCCATCTTGGATTTTACTATTTGTATGACCAAATCCTTTAGCATACCTTACAGGTCACATTTCTCATTCAATCGTCACCAAACTTAATATGGATCTTCGAGGTAACCTCTAGATGGGAGGCTCCCTTTTTCCCCATTTTCTTTAAAAACAAACTTGGTCATCAGCAGCCATCTTGGATTTCAAATGTCAATCCATCAGCACAAACTACAGCCCACATTTATTGGAGAATTGTTTTGAAACTTGACAGTCTTGTTGGTAAATAAAAAGTAGGAATGCTTCTATAATCATGATACGGAACATAGATCGGAAAAGAGCAGCAAAACTGAGTAAAATAGTCATTTGAATCAGTTTGGAGGGGGTGGGTCCCTATCCCAGAATCGGAAAAATAAAAATGAAGGGGTGGTGGGTACCCCAATTCTTTTTTTGGTGCCTAGTGAACCGATTTTTTTCCTGACCCCCCCCCCCTGTTGAGACAATAAGAAAACAATAGTAGATGTAGACGGACTGATTGGATAGGGGATTAAACAACAAGCCCAAAGGCTTATCATGTTAAGTTTGTTCCCATTTTATTCCGTGCCCCCTCTCCAGGAAATCGGACGGGAGGAAATGAAGTATTAAATTAATATGTGCCTCTGTGCCATACAAATGAAATATTATATATTATATGTGCCTCTGTGCCATGAAATATTATATACTTTATGTGGCTCTGTGTCATACAAATGATGGAGATTGCAGATATTTTATTTTTCCTTTTGCGTGATAAGCTGAAAATAACTGTTGGAAAGTTTGACAAATTGTGTATTAAATCGGACCGTGGATCTTTAAAAAAAAAACGAATAAACTGCCTCCTTTGAAAGCCAGGATCTGAACACTAAAATCTGACATGATGCGATAATCTCTATGGACGTATATGCATGCGTATACATCAGATTGTCCCCCCAATATACATGTTACATTTAGTTGTTCAATTATCAGATGCTGAATTTCAGTTGGGCGCCTAAAAAGTTCACCTATGATAGAGAGCGGGTTTTTTTCGTATAAAGGAAAATATTAAAGGGGTACTGTACACTAAATCCGACCATTTATGGGACCATCTGCTATTATACTCAACAGAATATATACAACAAATGAATTAATTTGAGCCACGGATGAGTACTAAATACACCCATTTGCTCTATGGATGACGTAAAAACATGGCAATTATAATGAAAATGAATTAATGACTTCAGCCATTATTTCATTATCATTATATTTACCATGTGTTTTACATTGTACATATAGTACACGAGTGTATTTTGCACTCACCCATGCCTCAAATTCATTCAGTTGCTGCATATGTTGAGTATAAAAGGAGATGGTCCCATAAATGAACGGATTTATTGTACAGCACCCCTTTAAGAACGTTCTGAAAAAATATATTTTATTCTATCTTATGAACTTGGAGTTTCACACGGGATGTTCGTGATGACTGTGTTTTACAAATGACGTTGGTTGCAATTAATTTCAATGTGTTATTAAGAAATTATTCGCCTTTTTATGCGGAAAATCGGTTTAGGATTTTTTTTTGTTTTTAAATATTTGTGGTATATACAATCGCACAGAGCATCTGTAAAGAGCTGTCTTTGCAGCGTCTGGAAATCTCGATTGTAGTTCATGTCTGTACATCGTCTGGACCTCTCCATTGTAGCACGTTGTGGATCTATGAATATACCTACATGGAACATCAATCCGTTCGGGATTAGAACCAGCGTCGCCGTTGCTAGACAACAGCTGATGACATTTTGATTTGTTCAAATTGCGACGGTATCGTTCCCATCATGCAAATTGGTTTCAGTGTCTTATTGACCATTTAAAGTCAACTGGTCAGTTAGTTTCGAATTTGTATAGACTCAGCGATCACCATTAATGGCGACGCTCAATTGAGCAGACGACAGTGATTTGATTGACAGCTGTGAGTTAATGGTGCTCGTTAAAATTTCGATTTTAATTAATTAATACCCAATAAATAGTAGAGATCTGTATTCACCCGCACTGTCGGTACTTCAACTACTTTATTCAAATGGTTTAATTTATTTGACACGGCACCTATTTATCGGAGATTTCGGCATTTTTGCGGCGATGTCATTTACCAGTTATTGGCGAATTTAATTGGTCGCCAAACTCGGCAGTTAATAGTTTTGTGAGTTACACAATTTCTATTTCAATTCTTTTGAACACTAGACAATCAGACAACACGTTTATGGGCGATTAGTACATCAGGTAGCAATGAACGATTTGAGGGGGATTTTGGAGGACAGGCGATGAAATTAAATACATTTAAGCTTCTGGGAATATAATTGCCATTGCGAGCCATGTATAGATTCTGGAAGACGAAAGGTTTCTATGCTCCCCTATATAGAACGTGGGTCTGTGTTGCAGCGACTGAATGCTATTTTCCCCGAAATGCACGACACTATATGTATATTTTGATAAGAATTACCGGAATCGAACGGTTCCTATCATTTCCGACTTAACATTTTATCAGCGATTGGGGCTGTTGCACAAATGTGTTTTTCGACTTGGATCCTATATTATCACAACTAAAACGTTTTCTTAAAGTAGCATTATGATTCAGATCGCCATGAGACGAAGTGTTATTATGCCCCAAACACTATACACCCATGCACACTGCATTCGCGCTGTGGAACGTCATAAATTGATGCAGGACATTGGTTGCATGGTCGAAATTACGCCACATGACATCGCACGCTGACCCCTATTTATATATATACTTGCTTCCATTTTGTGCAGACGCAACTTGCAACGAGCTACGAGAGTAACGTTGGAAATGGGCGCTTAATTCTCTTTTAATCTGCTATAGTTGACTCGGCTGAGAGTAAATATAAGTAATGGATGTTTATTTTGTTACGTTCCATATATTCCGATAAATTGGCCGACACGTTTGGATAATTATTGGTGTGTCATATGACACACCTAGATAGCGCCTGTGTCGGCCCAAATGTGTAATCTGACACACGCGACACACATTCTGAGGACAAACTGGTTGACACGTTTGGATAATTTTTTCATAATTATATGTGTCAGATGACCTATTTGACCGACACAGGCTTTTTTTGCAGGTGTGTCATTTTACCTTGTGTATGACTCTATATGTGACAGATGACCTGAATTCTGAGGAAAAATTTATGTGTCAGATGACACAGAAAAAAATATCAGTGATAAGAGTATGGATGCCAGTTGTCTGACATTTTAAGTGTTTCGCGTTCCACACATAATGTCAGACCAACTTGCATCCATACTCCATGGAACGCAAAAAAATCAACATCCATTATACTTAACTATATATAGAGTCAGGCCTCAACATATATGGTGCCAGATATTTGCAGAACGAGGTCCCGGTCAATACATTTAGTGATAGCATATAGCAAGCTAGCGTCACGAAACAAATCCTCTAATTCTGCATGGCCTCATCTGCTATGTGAGACCTATATAGACTTAGATTTAAGTTTCCCAGATGGTGGTTAATGTGCACTTTTTGGGCACAGAAACAGAAACTTTCTAAAGAAGAAGTTTCTTTAGAAACTAAAAAAACTTGTTAATACTATTTCATGATATAGATACTTTCCAGAAAAAATGTGTCCTAAGCAGAATGAGGTCCCCGTTCAGGTGGTGAATTTAGTGATATTAGCCCCCTGTGCGGGGTAGCGTCACCAAATTCATATGTGAACCTCATTATGCCAATGTCCGGTACCATCTTTTGCGGCTTGTCTATAGATCTGAGCTTCTGGAGATGGAGAGTTGCTTCGTAATATTGGATCTGAGTGCCAGCATAAGGGATGTTGTAATCCCTGACACAATATTGAAGCGAAACTCTCGCAGCTAAACGGATGTTCTACATATATGCGACTTCACATTGACTTCGGCCAAGCATCATTTGAAACCCTCGTAGATGAATGGTTAATAGTCCGCCCGAAATATCATTGGTTTCGTCCTTGAATCATTTGAACTCCCTGATAGGAATTGTTTATGTGTTGTACATCGTAATATTAAAGTTGAACTCCCGAAAACGAAGGGTTAATTTGTGCCCCGACATAACATTGACTCCCATAATGCATCATTTGAACTCCCAGAGACAAAGGGTTACTAGTTCCCCGATATAACATTGACTCACATCATGCATCATTTTAACTCCCGGGGATGAAGGGTTAATATGTATCCCGACATGACATTGACTCCCATCATGCATCATTTTAACTCCCGGAGATGAAGGGTCGCTATGTCCCCCGACATAACATTGACTCCCATCAGGCACCATTTTAACTCCCGGAGATGAAGGGTTGCTATGTCCCCCGACATAACATTGACTCCCATCATGCATAATTTTAACTCCCGGAGATGAAGGGTTGCTATATATACGCCGACATAACATTGACTCCCATCATACACCATTTTAACTCCCGGAGGTGAAGGATTTAAGTTGTTAAAACTTGTGCCCCGATCCCTTGTGTAATATTATATTACAATAAAATATGTTTAAACAAAAACATTGACTCCCACCATGCATCATTTTATCTCTCGGATATATGAAGGGTTGCATTTTAACTCCCGGAGATGAAGGGTTGCTATGTCCCCGATATAACATTGACTCCCATCATGCATCATTTTAACTCCCGGGGATGAAGGGTTGCTGTGTCCCCGACATAACATTGACTCCCACCATGCATAATTTTAACTCCCGGAGATGAAGGGTTGCTACGTCCACCGACATAACATTGACTCCAATCATGCATCATTTTAACTCCCGGAGACGAAGGGTTGCTATGTCCCCGATATAACATTGACTCCCATCATGCATAATTTTAACTCCCGGAGATGAAGGGTTGCTATGTATACGCCGACATAACATTGACTCCCATCATGCACCATTTTAACTCCCGGAGGTGAAGGGTTGCTATGTTCCCGATATATCATTGACTCCCATCATGCATCATTTCGTTTCGCAGCCCATTAGTTCCCCACAGGATGAGAATAAATTGAGCCTGACGATAGGGTCTATAAAATTGTAACTACTGAATGAGATCATATGGACCGAAATATGTCCCCATGTATCCGCCATATACAGTAATGCTCTGAGTAATCGACTTCTTAACGACAGCAGCATTATGGGTAACTTTCCGATGAATCGCAACAAGCCATATTTCCGACTAAATCCCACGCAGGAAATACCCATACACAATAGAATGACCTAATTTGTACTATATATGATTAACAATGTGTATGATTATTATCCAAAGACCCATCCCCACCACACCCGATAACCCAAAAGAACTAATTAGACAATTATACTGAGATATATACTCGGGACATGTCACATTCATTTATGTTGGTATCTTCGAGTATGTGCATAACTTATATGTTTAATTCCTTTTGTTCATGCTCATTTCGGCCAATTTGGCCGGTTACTTCATGTGACTTTTTCATCTGACGTGTGTGTCGGAATAATGATATGGAGGATTTATGTAAATGTTAGCCCAAACTACATTTCCAAGTAACGATGGTTTTGTTGTTTATTTTGAGGAATAATACCGCGTCAGATGAATTCAGCCCAAATATGTTAACAGTTGTCGTGTAAAACATTCGGCAGTAAGTTAGCGTTATTTAGTATTTGTGGATGTCCTTTAACATGGGGAAAATAGACTACTGCGATTGAACGAGCATGTGAATTGTCGTTTTTAATGTATAGCAACTTTATAATCAATAACAAAGGCATTCTCTGTCAAATAAGGTCGCTCTATTTACGATACCAATTGGGGAACTTTGTGAATTAAATTACGCGTAAACTTAACCTGCTGCAAATAGAAAAGGTGTCGGAATTGGCGTACTCGCCTCATGGCTAACTCGCCCCAATCGGCGAGTGCCAACTCGGAATAAAAGGCCAACTCGGAATAAAAGATGCATACGGGGTGTTATATGGCGTTTGGTCCGTTGTTTCTCAATGAATATTATTGAAATTTGGTGTATATGCCCGGGCTGGGACATGGAATACAACAACGTTTGAATTGTTTTTAAATTTACAAATTTGTTGATTTTATTCATTTTGTTTTCGTTCTGAAACACACTATAAAGTGTATATAATATAATAACGAACACGAGACATACATAATTTATAAACTGTTAACAAAAGATATCAAATTCAATACATGACAAAGATGACTCAGTGGAGTTTATAAAGTGAACATAAAAACATTGAGGTAAGAATCTTTTTAAGGAATGCAACTTTATTTAATGATAATAAACACATAAATTAAAATAACAAACATGAGACATACATGATTTATAAACTGTTAACAAAAGATATCAAACTCAATACATGACAAAGATGACTCAGTGAAGTTTATAAAGTGAACATAAAAATATTAAGGTAAAAATCTTTTTAAGCATTACTAAACCGTTTAGCACAGTCCACTTCACTCATCCGATCATCACTAAACTTCATATTTATCTTGATATTGATCTATCAGATGAGAGCTATCAAATATTTTTTTAATTTTATAGGAAAAAATGGTCGCCAGCGGCCATATTGCATTTACGTTATATGTTATCGCGTCATGTCGATATCTAGTATTAGTTAGAAATTTCACCTTTCCAGATTCATAATTGCTCCATTGACTGTAACAGATGGAATTATTCCCCTCTTCGGATAGAGTGTCACTGAAACTTTATTTTGTCAGACTGTCTGTATAGTCACTGATTATATATGGCAATAATCTGTAATAAGATGTAGCACTATTTTATTTTATATTTACATGCAGTGCTGTTTTTATACAACAATTCTAATCCCCCCTAGATCATCATGTGATCGACCATACATCGCGCGAGGACCTGGTTGAATTAAGGGGGGTTTTATGGATAACTTCTGTCCTCAAGCTAGATTATACTTATGACATTTAATGGCAGGTTCCTAACGTGGAGGGTTAGATATGCTTGAGACACCACCACTCTTCAATTCACACCAAGTTATCAGCTGTCATATTCGGATATTAGAACCCATAGCCATGATATATGGTTTATTTTGTGTATACTAGTAATATTGTTATTTTCAGTACCTTTATATACCAGTACTGTGTATAACAATGCATATAAATTAATCCATGTATACATGTATATTGATTCAACGGATTCAGTGGTTTTGTCCATAAGTCTATCAAATATGCGGGGAAAACATGGCCACAAGCAGTACACCCTGTTAAATTTCGAATTTGAATCAATTGGCGCACCCTGCAGCCAGCTTTTATTGGAGAAATTTTTCTCACGTGGATAGTTTGGGTCACCGCTAGATGTGAGCCATGTTTTGTTCTCAAGCTGTCCTTGTGAAGACATCACTGCCAGCGGTGATCTGGAATTTTACTATTTTTATGGCTAAATAATTTGGTTGATCCTACAGACGACACCCCTTGTCCGATCGTCACCAGATTCCACAATGATCTTCTGGATAACCAGGGTGAGAGTAATCTAATTTTCCCGAATTTCGTTAAAAAACATTACCACAGGCAGCAATTTGGTATCTTACTGTTTGATCCTCTTTTGCGTGACTGAATTGTTTAGCAACTGTACAGTCATATCCCTCATCTGATAGTCACCACACTTTATATTGATCTTCGGGCTGACAACTAGATGGGAGCTATCGAATGCTTTGAATTTTTTTGGAAAACATTGTCGCCAGCAGTCATCTTCTATTTTGGTTTTTATATACATGTATATCTCTTCATTCGGATAGTCAGTATTACGTAGGTACTTCAACTTTCCGCATTCCTGTCATCATTTGAAATATAAAAATTTACCTGATACCATGCACCCTTCAAAATTTGTTTCGTCGTATCTATTTTAATGACCCGTATGGTAATATTGATACAGATATATTTGTCAAACATTTCTTTGTACAATATACAGGTATTTAGTTTGTAACTAAATCTAGAAATATATAATAGTAGCTGGTGGACCCTACTTCGTCCGGGATGTTCCCCTCTGATTTTCGGAGAATTGCGCGATTTAACCTTGAATTGACCATTTTAAAGGTGAACGTCATGTCGGGTCACGATTTGACCCGTCCAAAACACTCCCCGGACAAAAGTCACGACAAAAATACCCGTCGAAATCCGCCCGGCTTTACCCGATTTGACCTTGAATTGACAATTTTGAATGTCAAGATCAGGTCAGGGTCATAATTTGACCCACCCGAAACACTCCTGGGACAAAAGTAACAGTAGGTATTATATTTCGTTGAAATACTTCCGTTTTACCAGATTTGACCTTGAATTGATCTTTTTGAATGTCAAAGTCAGGTCGGGATCAAGATTTGACCCGTCCAAATAGTCCAGAAACATGCCTACATCAGCACGTTCGAGAACATGGTCCCACGTGAAATTGGACCCGTCCATATTGCTCCCGGGATCGAAGTAGTCCTACACACAATTTTTTAGTCGGATCGGTCAAGGTTCAGAAACATGCCTATGAGCGAGGTCAAGTTGACACGTTAAATACCAAATCCGAGTCGGATCAGTCGAGCAGTGTTAGAGTCTATAACACATACACACATGCATTCATGCATACACACATACATACAGACAGGTGTTCCAAAATGTATAATCGATAGCTACAACAATTCTATGGTAGATAGTTCACGGCCGACCTGATGCATGCATCTTAGTTTTCTTGTTTATCTTGTCGATGAAAAAAGTAATAAATCTATCTATCTATCTATGCCACCCCAGACGATGTTTACCGCGCGGGCCGGACAGAAAAATTAGGCGTCTTTGGAGAACTCATAAACCCCAACATTATGCAACATTTGTGGAAATGGAGATGTATATAGGGGATGAATACCGCGCAAGATCCACCGTAAGAAGTATTGTATACCACGAATACCCAACTCGTCAAAACTTGTTGCAATATTAAACACAAGTGACAAAACAGTGCTTGTTCACTCGGCTAAATTCCTAGGAGATATGCCGATAATGGCTTACCTGAACAGTTTGAAAACGCTGACGTCGAATACAATCTATATATATAAATACAATATTACGAGTATATAAACCACCTCCCCACTGACTTGATGTATATATAAACCAACTCCCCACTTACTTGATGTATATATAAACCACATCCCCACTGACTTGATGTATATATAAACCACCTCCCCACTGACTCGATGTATATATAAACCACCTCCCCACTAACTTGATGTTTATATACATGATATAGCTCTGCACACTTATGATTTTTTTACACCATTTATGTAAATGCATGTAATTCTATTTCATACCCCAATTTCCAAAATATGGATGGAGAGAATAAACAATTGACCGATTGATTATTCTGCATCTATATATTTGGCGGTTATTAGTTTATTTTCGTTTAGATTTAGAATAAGAGTTTTTTTGTCATTAGCATGTTTTGTTTAAAATGACTGCATATTGTATACGTATATAGCGAACACAATTACTGTCTAAAATTGACCTTGACAGAAAAATGTTGCACTTCTGGTGGCTTCTTTATCGTCACTGTAACAATCGGGATATTAGCAGAACAACCGCAGACGAATCTGCACTTAATAAGATAATGAGAAATAATGCTTACTTTTGAAAGTAATGGTATAATTCATATACTGCATGGTGCTATATATAACGGTAACATTAATGCCACAGCTGGTATATATGGCTATACTGTTTGTCAGAGACCTGTGGCCCACCACACTTTCCATATTCTCCCACGATGAGCGAGCGACATGAGCCCGTATAGCAGAGGCTGAACATATTATGTTAATATAGCAATGTTAATATAGCAATCTAGTAACATCGCCGAAAATTTCAAACAATTCGACCTTACCACTCCATAGAAAACTACGCGCAATTGCAAATATTTACTTCTCGATTCGGGACGCAACTATCTGCGATAAGCTAACGAAAACGATTTCGCCATCGAGAGTCACTGTATTTAATTAACATATAAGAATGGCGGTGTTTGTTGTCAATTTGGATATAATATTTGTAAAAATTACTATACTTTGAGCAAGATTATTCTCCATTTCTATTTGATAACCCTACCGGAGTGTTTCGCATCACGGTTAAGCGTTACTTTTCAAAGAAATTCTAATGAAACTTATCATTGTCATGGTAATTGTAATGCATCGCATCTTATGAAATTATTTAGTTTCTATATTTTGTGTGGGCGACATACACTCGCAGAGGGTGCATTGTGTCACTTAAAAAAAATAATGGTTAAGTTTGACTTCCAGAAGTTAAGAAGTAATTAATGGTATATACTGCATCTTATAATTTGTATAGTAATGATAATGATAATCGTAATGCCACCACCGTTCTGGTAAGTATAATGGTCATGTATCACTTTGCAAAGTGATGAACCAATCCCTGTGTATATGACCACGGCATACTGTTTGTCGTGGTCACGTGACCCATGCACGCGGCAACTTATGAAATTATTTAGTTTCCATATTTTCCCACGTTGAGCGAGCGATGCGCCCACAGAGGGTGAATATATTGGATAAGCGGATTTTGGTTGCAACTAAATTAGCGAAGGTTATGGGTTATTGTTACGAGAACTGGATTACAGGGAGTACAATGACCCTAAAGACACCATAATTGGCCCGGTAGTTTATACGCTAAACAGAAAGCATCAATCTCAAACATCTGTGATTCTAGCAACAAAAATGACATTTTATTGTACAGCGGAATTGAGAGATAGCAAAGCAAAAGAAATCGAACAGAAGAACAATTTGGATGACTTTGAAAGCTTAGAGCGCAGGCACTCATAAAACCCTAGTTTGTTACATTGTATCTTCTCATTGTTGTGGAATTCGTTCTAGTGGGCTGATGAGTGGGTCATTAACCAGTGATAAAATGACCGAATCCCGCTGCTTTTGTTACCGTATTACGCAGACGACCAAAGACTTCCTATCGTCTGCTTTGTTATAAAATGTTATTTTATTTTTATAATCACATTCAGGTGTATTCTTCTTCACCGCGATTTCTCCGAGCGTCAAGGACGTCGTGATGGGAGATGGAGAACCACCTATGATGTGTGGAGAGATAGTGGTGTGCGTCGCGATGGGAACTGAAGCACCCCCGATGAGTCGCAGAGAGCCAACGATGGGAATCTAAGTGTTATGTCCAGTCTATGATTCAATTTGAAATTCATCGATCGAAGAACGAATATTTAAATAAAAATGTTTTTCTCTTTTTCTACCCCGATTGACCTAATTTCCTTCGTTCGGCGTGCAATATGGACACCAGGGGCGCCGGAATCATCCAAGGGCAGGGGGGCAGAGCCTACAAAAAGGACAATTTTCCGCAAAAAAGGGCATTTTCTCCGCAAACTCGGGAAAATAACCATAAATTCATTGTGGCAAAAATCCCTATTTTAATGGTATATGTCGGTTTTTATGGCCGTTTTGTGATAAAATTGACAAAACATTAATATTCCTTGTGAAATTGGTGGTATTTGGACCAAAAAAGTAACATTTGGCTATAAAAACACGAGATTAAACACACAAAAAGCATTTTCTGTCTCCAGAAAAAGGGCAAGTCCTACCCCGCTCGCCCCCCTTGGTCAAGGGCAGGGGGGTCAGCTGCCCCCTCTGCCCACCCTCTTCCGGCGCCCCTGATGGACACCCGTAGATGCATTCGCGCTGCATGCGGTGATTGCATGCAAGCCGTTGGCTGGTGACATTACACTCAAGACCCAACTTGTTTCCGTACTTATTGCACCCATAGACGCAACTTGATTGTAACTGGCTACCAGGATAATATCATCAATACCCCATCAGAGCCACGCACCTACGTCAACAACAAAGTTATCCGTACCCCATGACCCCATCAGAGCCACGCACCTACGTCACCAATAAAGTCTCTAACCCAAAGCGGTTTTGATTATATATATTTTTTTAAACAGAGTAAACGTTTGTCTGACGTAATAAACTAGTACAAGAGCTGTGGAATTGAAAAAAAACAATCACTAATCGTTAAAAACTCATATTTATAACTGAAATCACGCCAAAATAAGTTATTTTCATAAATTTGATATCCAAATAGTCAGAAAACAGCGTTATTGTTATAAACAAATTACACACAGTGACTATTATTGGCGCAATCATTACCGCAATGTTTATGCACAATAATGCGTCCCAAATAAAGAAGTAAATATATACATTTGTGCGTAGTTAAACCGTTGTGTTATCTAAAATGGCAAGTCAATGGGGTTGGAATTTTCGACAATATTAGTTCTTTACTGCATTCTTCCTGTGAGGATGGTATTTGAATAATAATTGATTTTTGTTTTATTCAATGACATATAAATCCACAATATGTCTTCAACTGAGTGAACTGAAATTCCGTCTCTGTTTTCATTGGGAGTTCCATTAAAGTGAAACTATTGGTCGATAATGGCCGTTTTCGCCCAACAGAAATCTCGGTATATGCGAACCTATATATCGACAATGCGCAGCCTTTCTGCATAAGTTGAGACTGTTGTTACCGTATTTCGCGCATTAGATTGGTTCTTGTCCCAATCGAACAAGCCGCCCGGTTCGTAGTAACCATATATATATATATATATATATATATATATATATATATATATATATATATAGTAACCAGCAACCATATTCGAAGTAACCCGACACTTCCTGCAACAGTGACATGCATTTAATTTGATGCTTGGCGATTAGATGTCACTTTAAGCAAATCAAACCTGAGACATCCCCATGTCACGTGATACCTTATCTACACGTGACCGCATTCTGAGATCGCTCGGTGGTGCCGTATTAATCCGTCAGAGATATTAGGCTACTAGTATTTTGTTTTCACGACTTGATACGATAATTGCGCCGATAATCACAAGACAAAATCCGAAGATTGTTTCCAAAACGGTTAATTTAACGCATTCCACGCATGCGCGCGATCGATGACGTGTCAAACGGACTTCAACAATGGTTGCTATCGGAGAGAAAACAACAGATTCCGTGGGATAAACGACGATACGATGTTACTTATTAATCGAAGCAGACGGCCTCGGCATGGAGTCTTCACAGAAGGCGTTTCTTGGGGATTCCCTGAATTACAAAAATGAAGCGCGCGTCCGCTGGGAGGAACATCGACCGAGCAGGCTTTAATATCAGTTTCTATAACGCTTCCTGGTGGGGAATCAAGTTCGACAATTCTCGTGTGTCAAATCGTGAATGTCAAAAACAATCTCTTTCAATTTTTGCCGCATGAACACTTTTTAAAATGTCACCGTCCCGCGGTGATCGGGAGAGCCGCGAGCAGAAATTGATACTTCTGGCATTGCTTGTTCGATCTGTGGTGACAGTTTGCGGTTTAGTTGTATACAAATGTTTCCGGGTGTTCGGCGGGGGTCGGTATGGAATCATACGCAGCATCATGTCCGCTTTTGCTGTTAATCTACAAACGTGTGCTATATAAGTTGATATGGATACAGTAATAGTTTGTTAGTATAGTACCTGCATGTGCACGTAACTAGGTCTATTATAATCATTTGTTACCCAATAGTAGAGTTTTACTTTGTAAATCATTGGGATTTAGAATTAACTGGTTAACCCCAAATTCGCGTTCGTAACGCCACAACGAACTGTTGCCCGCCCTGAATGAACTGTTGCCCGGTTTGCGATCACGGTCAGCTTTCGTGACGTCACGAGTGAACTGTTGCCCGACCCGGGCGAACTGTTGACTGGCTCCGAGCGAACTGTTGACTGGCCCGAACGAACTGTTACATGGTTTGCAATTTCTGTGACGTTTCGGCTATTTCCGGAAAATTCCGGTTTCGTTTTTTAATTATACCCGATTTCCGCATTGTCACTGTCACCTGATTATATACAAGTAAATGTATTGGGTAACAAAGCAATTATTTCATGTGTCTTTTGGGAACAGGCAAAATTGTTGTCCCTCGGTATCAGGAATGACTATCGAACTGTTGCCCTCGGCCTTCGGCCTTGGGCAACAGTTCGATAGTCATTCCTGATACCTCGGGACAACAATTTTGACTGTTCCCAAAAGAGACATGAAATAATTGCTTAATATTATATGATTATGTAGACCGAATTACTTGTAATTAGTAAATAATATATAATTCCCAGCTATATACTTTCAGTTTGCTATTCGAATGTGGCAAGCCCTTGCGGCCGAATATTTCAATATACCGCGACCAAATATTATATATGTGAAAGGCAATGAAAAACTTAAAGCCGAGCGCCAAAAATGTGGTTCGCACATCGAGTCCTGTGTAATTAGCGATTATATATTTTTTTCAGTTTTCAAGCATGCATGCTGCTCACATGTTCCATGAATGTATTTACTTTTTATAAATTGAAATAAAAGGCCGCTATAATTGATCAAGCCTTTCCCACGTATAGTCATACTGAAATCTTCTAAAATTGGAAAAGAGTATGTTGTATACGATATAAGTGGAAGCAGGTACGTATGGACAGGGGGTGGTGCGGGCCGTTTCGCCTCAATCCAGACCGAGCCAAACGGGGAGAATTAATGTTGGTCATTCGAAGTCGGAGACGCCCCGAAACAAGATGCTCTGACCACGTCCCTGCAAGCCTGCTAATTTCAGTTTGTTACTCGATTTAGTTCCCATAGTTCGAATACATGCTCTGAGAGGAAACAGCCGCTGTTTTCGTGAAAGTAACCACAGCCATGAAATTTATGGATGTTACATTCTTAATAAGATGCGATCAAGTTGTTCAAAAAATATTTACGACATGTCTGACTGATAATAAATAATTATCATAAATGTCCGGCCGGTGATTGGTTCGTAGCGGGGCGCTCCATGGTGAATGGCAGATCGCTGGTTCTGTCCAGCATGTCGACCTGGGCGACCATCCTGACACAGCGATTGCCCTCATTAAGGTCTGAACAACCATCATTTAATTGAAATTTTCGGGCCCGATATCGACGTGGCAATAAATGTTGAGATTTTGAAAAATGAGTGATTTGATTCTTAATGACATTTCGATTAACTTTTAAAACTTCATAAGGGTTGCGTGATAAACGATCAAAGATCGCGCGAAACATGCAGCGCCCCCTACTGGTTGATGGCTGATTCTACTTCCATGTCATGCTGCCCTTGTTAACGTCTGGAGATAGCACACAAACGAAGGTCATTATGGGTAGTCAATCACCAATGATAAAGATTGCACATGCAAAATATCATAGCGAACACAAGGCGGAAGCACTGACACTTGTTGAAGTGGAAGATCAAGTCAATTTCCTCTAGGGGCCAATTGCGAAGCGACCGGGATGGTCGAAAAGATCGAGAGATCTTCTCCTTCACCCACGATTTGTTGTTTTTATGATCTTGAATACAAAAAAATCATCAAAAGTTCTCATGTCTGACCGTGGCAAAGTTAGTTTGGATAGAGTGACTACTAGTATTTAGTGTGTTGGTGGTGGTGGTGGTGGTGGTGGTGGTGATGGTTGTCTTTACATAGCTTCATGGGATGTGCCCTTCTGATGAAGCAACCCTTCTATCATTATATTGTTCGGTGATTGGCTTATTGTTATATGATAAACCACAATTGAGATGCGAGTATAATTATCTCTAGTATATAATTAATTATTAACTTACTGCTTTTCTATCGATATCAAAAGTCTCTCAAACCGCGAGTGTCGAAACATAAGAAAGGTTGCAGAAAATGATACTCTCAGGGATAGCATTTGGCAAATGCTAAAATAATTTGGCAAAAAATATTTTCATTTGGCAAATTATTTGGCAAACGTAAATTTCGGTCCAGCGCGGACCCAGGGCCCGGGTTAAAACCATACACACACGGATACAGCCAAAACAAGTGCTATGCAGTTAGTTGTGTTAGTTTTACTCTTTAACCCGAGTAACACTGCAAACTATAGAGTTGTAAATAGTTGAGATTATAAGTTATTGTCACACAATGTTCTTTTAATAAAATAGAATTAGCTTCAATGACGTCACTCTACTAGCACAGTGTTTGTGTGTGTTTTGGTAAGGTTGTATGTTTTAGATACGTACATCTGTTATTATATTTCAGTTGATGATTCAATGTGTTGGGTGCCGTGGATGTCACAGAGAGCGTTCCATGCCTGAGGGCGGCCCTTATGTGATTTAAAAATATATACGACCAAAGTTGATCACTTGCATACGGTGTTGTAAACTGCTTCAAATAAATCCGGTATTTAAAGGTATACTCAATCCGATCAGAGGGTCCCCATATCATCAAGATACAACACAACAACAACAACAACAACAACAACAATATTTCTTCAAAATACGCTTTAATTATCAGAATCGATTAATTGCAACAAAATAATGCTAACCACTGTCAGCTATGGTATCAAATTTCCCAAAACGTGTTATTTATTAACATTTTGTTCAACGAAATATGGCCGTATTATCACTTTTTTTAGAGTTATCCATCTTCATCCGCAATTATGACCGAGTCCACCCTTTTGACGGTGTGTTTCTGTGCCACAAACAATTGAAATAACAAACTTCAAACATCGATATCTGATCACTCTGAGCTTTGATGGGTATGTTCCTCGACTCGAATCAAATAAAGAAATTGTACTTTAGGGGTGTTTAAACCGATTGCGTACCTTTAATCGAAACTACGTTGTATATTTGGTTACCACATATTCCGATTAACTCAGGACATACGCATTACTTTATATTGAATTTAGTTTAGCTCTCCTCCGAGAATGTATATATGGTTTGCCCACTACCATTTCTTCCGGCGACCCTAAGTCAATATAAGCGATAAGTAAGACAAGTAGATTATAAACACGTGGATCTGACCGATTAAGAAGCATTGTTTTTGGAGACTGAGCATATGTGACAGATACTTCACCGAGTTGGATGACAATTACATTAGCCGATAACACAAAGTCATCAGTATCATGTCGATTTTTTGCAACAATTAAATTCAAAAACGCTGTTGGAGTGTCACAATCGATAAAGCGTTGTCATTGCAACATATATCTCATATACGCGACGGCAGGACGATTCATACGCGGCGGGTAACATATTTGTTGCGTGAAATTGAACACGCAAACACCTAGATTTAATATGTTCAATTATGGAACACCTTGTATCAAGAGGCTACTTGATGTCCGTGATAGGGTCAAACACGGGCGACTTATGGTCATCTTCTGCGTCACCCGGTAACACGTGGTATCGACAGAACGCGACATGTCCTAATTAATTCTTGGTTATAGTTCACGAAGATCTAGGTCTATTTAGCGGTAAAGTGCGCGCATTGGGGCTGGGGGGGGGGGACTGTTATCACGGATTCTATAACCTCTGAAAAGAGATATTAAACCAACAACTTCTTGAGCTGTTTGATACGCTCTTTATCTTCACCATGTCAGGATCAGTCTTATACTAACGCTCTTTATTGTTACATGCTGCATAAAAACAAAAAATGTTGCTGACCAGGCGACCCCCTATAGGGATATAGTCGGTTGCTGACCAGGCGACCCCCTATATATAAGGATATAGTATGTTGATGACCAGGCGAATGCCGGCTGATACGGACCCTGGCTCTTACGGACCCTGGCTCATACGGACCCTGGCTTTTACGGACCACCGGCTGATACGGACCCTGGCTTATATGGACCCTCGGCTTATACGGACCCTGGCTCATACGGACCTCAATTAAAATATACAATTTTATTTTTTATGTTTATTTAAATAAAATAAAAATACAATCATAATTATATGTTAAATTCATAAATATAAGTTTGAAAATAACCGAAAACATCGGTTAAATTCATAAATATAAGTTTGAAAATTACCAAAAAAATCACAAAAATTCTCAATTAATACAGATATATGTGTGAAATGACAATCATAATTATATATTAAATTCATAAATATAAGTTTGAAAAAAACCGAAAAAATCAGCTATATTCATAAATATAAGTTTGAAAATTACCAAACAAATCACCGAAATTCTCAATTAATAATTATATATTAAATTCATAAATATAAGTTTGAAAATTGCATATTTTAATTGAGGTCCGTATGAGTCGGGGTCCGTATAAACCAGGGTCCGTATCAGCCGGTGGTCCGTAAAAGCCAAGGTCCGTAAGAGCCAGGGTCCGTAAGAGCCAGGGTCCGTATAAGCCGCATACCGACCAGGCGACCCCTTATATATAAGGATATAGTATGTTGCTGACAAGGCGACCCCCTATATATATGGATATAGTCTGTTTCTGACCAGGCGACCCCTATATAGGGATATAGTCTTAGATTGTCCTGATTGTATCGTAGATGTCCATGATCGAATATACGTTAACACGGTCGATCAGCGACCATCTTCTATATATATCCACCCTTATTATACAATATTATATGCGCTACATATGTTATATGTTAGGCCGTAAAATGTTTCGTTCAACATAGACCCGTATATAGAATAAGCTAATATTTGCACCGTTTAATCTACTTTTTCATCGACACGACTTACCAGATGAACGCTCTTTATAATGTGTGTTCACTGCGACCCGCGTCATTCAGCGGAATAACGGGTGTAAGTTCATTATGAGCTTATTTCAGAATCAAATAAGTCCGATATGGACCTATATATGTGAATATTTAGGTAAGGCTGCCATGATTTATGTTGCAGAATAATTGTATATGTTCCAAGGAAAATTAAAATGAACTGAAAAAAGAACTGCTGCATGATAGGCGCCAGACATTCAGCAACACACATAATAATTGCTTTAGTGCCGATCACAAACCCTGTGTACCCTTCAGCATATTTTTTTCAAAACATGTGTACCCTTCAGCACTTTTTTTGGTGAGAGTGACCCCTTCAGCCATAACACTCCCTTTGGTTTGTTTCAAATCGCGTCTCACAAAGAGTCCATAACTAATCGTTATCATGCGAAAACCGATCAAATAAAAAAAATATATTAAGTAAAAAAGGGCCCATAACTCTGGTGAGAATAATTCCCACATTCAAGCATGCACATATTGTGTTTGGAGTCATTTCAGCCATACTCCAAGTTTGGTGATGATAAACAATCAGAAACTGCAGTTAGCAAAATGTCAGTAACCCTTGTATAAATAGGGGCGGGTGGCAAAGATCGAAGTTGACAAGTACTTTATGGTTTCAGACCTGCATAAAAATTCATTCGAGGCATAAAATTTAACTGAAATTATCGCCTGGAAACCAATACATTTCAAATTTGAAAATGGTCCATAACTCTGATGAAAATATATAGGAGGACCGAACCCGTTTTTGGTGTATACAGTAAGTGGTCCGTCATAACCCATTGTATAACGACCTCCCTGATGGGTGATGTATCACATCTGGGGGTATCTCGCGTGAAGCTGATGGTCCACATGTATTGGGCAGCTATAGCTGACATGTTTATGGCATAGACCATTGCTGGTCTTGACATATTAATTCAAAGGCACCCCGCTGTCCAGTGTCTCTTGACGGCAGAGAAAATCCATGTGTGTCGTTCAAACCACCACCTCGCCATACGTGAAACTTTCTTGCAATATGTGATAATAGAACTGTCCATAACAACATTCGACATTGTCTTGCATCCAAGATATTCACTGAAATGAAATGAACAATGTAATACAATTACATGTAGTACTCAACATTGTATAGAACGCATCGCAATTGTCACAATAAAAGATAAGTTATTACAATAAACTCAGCTCACCTTTAATAGTTTTAGTATCGATGTATTCTATAAAGAAATTAAGATGTGTTGGTGTGGATGAGCCTTAATTTAATATATTTTGTAAAATATACATATACATTTACCTGTCATGTATTTTGTATGTACAATATATATCTCAAATACCATATTTTGGTTTATTGCTTTATGTAAGGGTACGTTCATACACTGGCAAGTTTGCACGGTATGGTTTGCAGGCAATTTGTCGTAGACAACGATATGGTGCCATAATATGAACGGATACAAGCATATAAGATGCATCTGTGCCACAGCTAACTACGTGCGAAATAAAATCTCTGTTGTTCCACTGGTAACGATGCTACTGGAATTTGCCTGTAAATATCATGCAATTATATCGCAAGAAAAAGTCATACAGGTATTTGAAGGCAAATTCCAATAGCACTGTTACAAGTGGAATTAGATAAATGTTACTTCTCGTGTCTTTCGCTTTGGTAAAGATGAATGTTATGTGCACGGTTCTGTTCATATTCTGGTACCATGTGGTTTTCTATGACTAAATGCCCGCAAAAACATAGCGAGCAAACTTGCCAGTGTATGAACGTACCCTAACAAAGTAACTATCGACGACGAACATCACATTGCCATGAAGTGTACACAATTAAAGGCACGTGCGGCGTTCGTTGCAGAAATATTCACATTTGTTCAAATTGCCATCAACAGAAGGAATATTAAAATATATATAGTTTAGTTCATATGCCAAACATAATTAGCGCGTAAATAGTGTATTGTCGTCAAGACGTACGATGGTGTGCGTAAACAAGAGCTTTCTCGTGTTACAGAAGTTTTGCTTCTGTTTACATAACACAACGCAATTCTATTGGTTAATCACACACAAATGATATAAACGAGCTCTATTATTTCCATATCAGGAAAACAGTAACAAATCTAACGGATCTAAACAAAAGCCAGGTTCTGTAACGTTTTTTTGCTTTTGTTTACATAACAAAGGAAAACATTTGACAATAACATACTGTTTATGCCATATTTCTGATTGGTATAAGAACAAGGTCTGTCTATATTTTACTATTCTTTCTATTTATGGCGGTTTTTGACGGAGGAGAATATTTTAACATGCAGCATACCCACCGCCCGTATCTTTAGCGTCGTTTTAGCCGCTAGGCCATATCGCAACCAGAAAAGTATCAGGTAGAAAAAAAAGATCGTAGCGAAGCAACCGTGTATATCAACCAGACTGTGGATTAGATTAAAACAATGAGCTATGTTCAAGTAAAAGCACCCATGAGGAATGTTTCCACTTGGAGTCAGGAATATAAATTCAAGAACTGACTATCGTGCAATTATATATACAGCGTATACAAGTAGTACAATAATATATAATAAATAGAAAATAAATAAAACGAAATTATCAAGTCTGCACATCGAAATATGTATAGTAGCTTTTAACATCAGGTTTTGCCGTGACATAAAGGTATTTGTAATATTAGATGAATGGCGCAGGTGCTTTTATCAATGCGTCAAGCTGACGATCGGGTGAGTGAGACAGAAGAATGTCATCCTTCGCCAAACCGATAGTCTCAATCCATTAATAGTGTTTGGTGGCTTTTAACCCTTTACACAACAAAGCGGCCAAAAACGCCCAAATAAAGCTTCAACAGCCTAAAATATCTTCGGTCTGTCTCAATAACACCATACAAATATGGATATCATTGGAACCGGTTCATTGACCACATTGTGATGGTTACAGTTATGCCCTGTGCCAATGCATTGTCTTATATATGCGAGTCGACCATAGGTCGCCTCGCATATATAAGAGAATGCATTGGCATTCTTTAACAATTTTATAATTTTTTCTTACATTTTTTTAACATTTTTTATAATATTTTTCTACATTCTTTGACAATTTTATCATTTTTAATATGTGTTAAGTCAATGCATTCTTTTATATATGCGAGGCGACCTATGGTCGACTCGCATATATAAGAGAATGCATTGGCACAGGGCCGTTCTGTTGGGTAAAGGGTTAAACGTTTCGCATCAAACGTCTGTTAAAATTTTGATAGTTCAAATATGAACCACTCTTTCTGATCATCTAAACGTTGGAGAGACGTTGCATATATTTGTTTCGAAGCAACAGGCGATTTTTGTTTCGAAGCAACAGGCGTTTTTTGTTTTTTGTTTGTTGTTGTGGAACAATATCATCAACACGAATAGACTGTGTTTAAGTAACTGGCGCAACATTTGTGTATTGTTTGTGAGAAACAGTTGCACCTTCAGTGGACGTTTCCATGGCCTGTGATACAGGTTCTTGGACAGGAGTTATATCAGTTTCGTCCAGTTGTGTCGCTTGTGATACATGAATGGTGATGGTTTGGCTGTTATCTGTCTGAGTGCATCAGCACACTTTTTGTCGAAACGACAGCAGAGTATATATGTGACTGATTGGATTGATGGTTGATCACCAACTTTTTTCATTGCATCAAACAATGATAGAGGTTTCTCAGCCTTACACCGTTTAATTTTGACACGACTGAGCCATTGCACCATGTGAACCTTGGCACTTTGAACACTGTTTTGGTTTAGTACAATCCAAAATTTAATGACTGTCGTTGTCGTATACTCATGCTAAATCTCATACGACAGCCTGTTATCCTGAAAATAAGCTCATATTGAACTTATTTCAAAAACACAAATAAGCCCATATCGGCATATTTGAATCTTCCTTTTTTCGTCGACACGACTTATACCAGCTCTTTATGATGTGTTTTCACTGCCGCCCGCGCCATTCAACGGATTAACGGGTATTATTCAGAATCGAATAAGTCCAATATGAATCCTATGTGAATATTTAGGTCCAATATGGAGGCTTCCCCCACAGAGGGGGGGGGGGGGGCGAACGACTCTAGGCCCATCGGCTCCCCCCCCCCCACGGCGGCGGCAAAGGACATATATATTTGCACGAGGTTATGTTGCATACGAATGATGGTGATCGCACGTATATTTCACTGAACCAGTAGAATGTCGGTATCTATATATAACATTAATACAATTATGTTTGAAGCTGACAATCTCAAATGGTTCAGTATGCTCTGTATTGGATGCGTTCGTGAGAACTCATGAGTCGTGTTGAAGGAATTTGTTCATTTGTAAAACGTAATACTAGCATTCACAGTTATTCTCCGTTAGCTCACACCGGTCTCTATCATTGAATAAAGGCTCATGTTGGGCGATCACGATGCGATCATACTGTACGATGAAACACGACGCACTAGGGGCGGGTAGAAGTGAACAGTATTCGCCGCGCGGATCTGTGGTGCATTATCAAACAGGCGCAACGCTCTCTGGGGCATCGAAGCCATCAATTTACTCCATGAAGCGCTTTCACTATAACGAGTGCGTGTATGTAATAAAATAAGCTACGGAACACGCCAGGTCCCTGATGAACGCCGGCCGAGTCACAACTAATGATTCTTACGCATGGAATAATCACTGTGCGATCCATAATGATATCACACGGAATTAATAAAAACCATTCCCTTTCAGTTCATAATTCAGTCAAAATAAAATATTGATACGCCGCTATATAAATTGTACAACTGGGAACCGGAACCGCCGCTACAATATTGGTCTCTCTTGATTAGTTTCGTTTCGATATGTTTCTAACGACATTATTTGATAATGTCAAATATTACTTTGCCGTGCCATTTCAACATTAAGTATCCCCTACTCCGAAATACGTCGAACGTTACGAATCCCCACAAGTACATTTACTCTGGCACCAATTAAGAGGCGTGGTTATCCGAGTTTAAATTTATTCTAACAATCCTCTGATATTTGATCTACATCCGTTAGCTCGGAATCAGCAGTGGATTTTCAAGTTTTAATGTTTTAAAGATGCTGTAACTCTACTCTGAATTTTCGTTATAGATTAAAGTGGGACTGTATACCCCAAATCCGGCCATTTATGGGACCATCTCATTTTATACTGAACAGAATAAATGCAACAAATGAATAAATTTGAGCCATAAATATATTGAACTATGGAACTTCTCGGTTCAAACATGTTGTTTTACGTAGTGGAATCTGAATAAATCCACCACTCACATTCAGATAGGAAGGGACTTGTTTGGGTATTCCTGATATGGTAAAAATAAAGAGTGTTACTTGTTTGGGTATTCCTGATATGGTAAAAATAAAGAGTGTTACTTGTTTGGGTATTTCTGATATGGTAACATAAAGAGTGTTACTTGTTTAGGAATTCCTGATATGGTAAAAATAAAGAGTGTTACTTGTTTGGTTATTCCTGATACGGTAACATAAAGAGTGTTACTTGTTTGGGTATTCCTGATATGGTAAAAATAAAGAGTGTTACTTGTTTGGTTATTCCTGATACGGTAACATAAAGAGTGTTACTTGTTTGGGTATTCCTGATATGGTAAAATAAAGAGTGTTACTTGTATGGATATTCCTGATATGGTAACATAAAGAGTGTTACTTGTTTGGTTATTCCTGATACGGTAACATACAGAGTGTTACTTGTTTGGGTATTCCTGATATGGTAAAATAAAGAGTGTTACTTGTTTGGTTATTCCTGATACGGTAACATAAAGAGTGTTACTTGTTTGGGTATTCCTGATATGGTAAAATAAAGAGTGTTACTTGTTTGGATATTCCTGATATGGTAACATAAAGAGTGTTACTTGTTTGGTTATTCCTGATACGGTAACATAAAGAGTGTTACTTGTTTGGGTATTCCTGATATGGTAAAATAAAGAGTTTTACTTGTTTGGGTATTCCTGATATGGTAACATAAAGAGTGTTACTTGTTTAGGAATTCCTGATATGGTAACATAAAGAGTGTTACTTGTTTGGTTATTCCTGATACGGTAACATAAAGAGTGTTACTTGTTTGGTTATTCCTGATATGGTAACATAAAGAGCGTTACTTGTTTAGTTATTCCTTATATGGTAAAAATAAAGAGAGTTCGTCTCCCTTCTGTGTTTTTTTCTTTTAGAGGATATATATTTTTTAGTTCAGTATGTTTTCTGAAAATGTATAATGTGCGTATAAAAGTATTTCATGTATTGATCGAGATTTTGATCACCGGAACGTGACAACAGTAATCAATTACTTCGTTCAGTCAGAGCTCTTAGAACAAAGTATCTCTGGTTTAGTATAACAATCCTGTTCTCTATAAATCATGTCACGAATCTCTACTTTAGCTATACGCCCGTAGAGATAATATTCCACCAGTGCAAAACCTGGGAACTTTTTGATGTTATGACACGGAAGTTTTCTTACAGTAAAAAAGGGAGTACAGCAAACATATTTCTTAGCTGGTCCTTAATAAAGTGCTTCACTGTAGGTGAAGGTCCTAACTCGAAATTGTACGATTTAAGTGACTTGTGAGCAATATTTTGCTTTGCGTTGCTTGTAATCATGGAATTTCTCCCGGCTAATTAACACAATTTGTATTGCGATATCAGCTCACAAAAGTCACAAAAACATTAAATCGCTAGCTGGGCTACTGCGAAGTAGACTATTGGAGAACAATTATTATTACCACTTTATAGGGCGTTCTCTAGGCCATTGATAATGTTTTTCGGGGCGTTCCAAATAGCGTATTGTTACCAAAACAGCGGGCCGCGGGCCGATAATGAAAAGCCTAGTTCATTATCGGCCCGCCGCCCGGAAACTATAGATCTCGTTTATTATCGCGAGAGTTACGTCCCTTCAACTTCCGATCTGGCGTGTTTATTTCAAGAAAATAATGGGAAGATGTGTCCGATTTTCTCGACACTATAGTGGTTTTATGATTGGAATTCACGCTGTATGATTGAATTATTGTACCAAGCGTAAGTATGCATTGATAATTTTAGCTGTCAACCTCTCATTGGTTGTTACTCGTCTCCAATGCTGGTTTTTCCCCTGTCCTATTTTCGAGACTCCGTCAGTCCGTGTCAGCTGACAAGTCAAATGATATCAAATTTAAATGTTCTTGAAAATATTTCTCTCTTAATCTACTTCATTATTCCACTAAATCCTCAAATGGGTCAAATGTCAAAAACTGTGGTAATAATAGTAATAACATGATTTCATCGGGCATTATGGTTTATTAACGGCCCTCTGGAAAGATTAACAGCCCTCGGGCCTATTAGCGTCCCTCGACTTCGTATCGGGCCGCTAATAGGCCCTTGGGCTGTTAATCATTCCAACTGGGCCGTTAATAAACCATAACGCCCTCAAAAATCATGTTATTGTTATATTAACAAAGAAATATATTCCCTTCCTGTTTTGTTCAATGTTATAAAGTTCCCTGTCAGAACAGGTCAGAACACCAAAACGTTCCCAGGTTTTGTACTGGTGGAATATGATATCTAAGTGTGTAGCCAGAGTAGAGATTCATGGCATGATCTACCCGTTCTATTGAAAATAAGAACAATACGGATTTATTTTAAAATTACGCGAAATAAGCTCATATTGGTATTATTTGAAAAGTCAAATACGCTCAACATGGGCCAAAACGCTGGTTATTAAAACAGCTCTATATGAGATTATTACAATATGAAATAAGCACGTATTGTGCTTATTTTCACTACAACAGACTGGCAAATAACATGAAAGTCATGAATAAACCAACCCACGACCTCCCAGACGTACGCTCTTTATCCAACGGAATAACGGGCATAAGCCAAAAGAACCCCAATATGAACCTATGTGAATATTTAGGAACACTATGCACCTATTTGTTGAGGATATTTTGAACAAGCGAAGATTTTATTTCTTGTATCGTTAACGCTTTGGTAAATATCATGTATAGAGTTACCTCCCATCAACTGAAAATGACGCTTCGCGGCTTGCTATTTTTGCGCACAAAGAATGCTGCACAGACAATTAAAGGTGATCGGTGGTATTTTGAGTAAATATACATCGTTTTATTCGCAGACCGATGTTAGCCATCGACGATTACTAACCTCTCCGATTGACGATACCAAAATCAATCGAGCGAAGAAGCTTTGGTGCCCCGATAGCTTGCTTTTGTATTGTTATATTATTGCTGTATTGATTGAATCAATTTAATGCGCTTCAATTCACTTCAAGCCTAAAGTAGTGCGAATTGTAACTCATCACAGTAGACCGTGAGAGGACATTGCATTTTTATCGCTTCTTTTATAAAAAAAAAATGACCGTTTTTACACTTGCCGTGATTTTATTGAAATTAACCCCTTGATGACTGGAGCTTCCTGGATTTTTGCGAAAACTCTGTGCCAATGCATTCTCTTATATCTGCCCATATTGTCTTTAATGCTGCAGCAGCGCAACTCTCGTCATGAAAGGGTTAAGTAGCTATCTCCACCAGTGTTTCTATTTTACCTATATTCACACCACCGATTCTTACCCATATATTTGCCTCTGTCACAGCACCGATATATCTTACCCATATTCGCAGCTGTCACACCACTTGATTCTTACCCATATATTCACCTCTGTCACAGGTCAGAGTGTTACCCATATTCGCCTCAGCCACACCACTGATTTTTACTCATATTCGTCTCTTTCACACCACTGATTTTTACCCTTATTCGCCTCTCTCACAGCACCGATTTTTACCCATATTCGCCTGTCACACCACCGATTCTTACCCATATATTCGCCTCTGTCACACCACCGAGTTTGACCCATATTCGCCTCTGTCACACCACCGAGTCTTACCCATATTCGCCTGTCACACCACCGATTCTTACCCATATATTCGCCTCTGTCACACCACCGAGTTTGACCCATATTCGCCTCTGTCACACCACCGAGTTTTACCCATATTCGCTTGATACACCACCGAGGTTTACCTTTATTCGCATCTGTCATACCACCGTTTTTTCAAAATTCTTGGAAATTCAGAAACATGCACGTACAACAATGATATTTCGACAGCAATACAGAACTCTCGTAATACCAGCATCGGTAGAATAGGCTGTGACGGAGGTGAATATCGCTAAGGTAGACAACTCACTCTGGTAGAATAGGCTGTGACGGAGGTGAATATCGCTAAGGTAGACAACTCACTCTGGTAGAATATATAGGCTGTGACGGAGGTGAATATCGCTAAGGTAGACAACTCACTCTGGTAGATATTGAACAAAGTAGGCCAAACGGAGAGTGAGAAAATGGCATTTTTCCAAAGCTTTTTTCTAAAGCTCGCTATTTTTGACATGATTATTGCATCTAGTTTGTTGGCTCCACGATGCCCCAAAATGTTGGTCAATAGCGTTATACTAACACAACTAACACCAATTACTTAACACGGACCCCGTTCTTAATTTCAGCGCATCATCATGACTTGATCAGCACCTTCAACAAAACATCCAACTTAAAGAGACACCTCTGGCACTGTGGCACATCCATGCCCGTATTGAAGATGGATCAGAACATCCAAAAAGTTCCCAGGTTTTGTACTGGTGGAATATGATCTCTACGGGCGTTTGCTAGCGTAGCGATTCGTGGCATCGTCGACAATCAAAGGTATTGTCATAACTGACGAAAAAGCAAACGTTTGGTAATCATATTCATACAAGCGAACCAATGTCAGAAATGATAACGCGCTCAAGATCATATATTATATACCCATGTTTGTAATTATAGAATATAAAATATATTGGTTTCGCGAATGACCAACTCAGAATTCCGTTAAAATAACAATAACAACCAGCACCTAATTAACGACCCGGCGGCCGACTCGGCCGTCTCCGACCACAACCCTCAGTGGGCGGCAGAACGAAAAATATCTATAAAAGTTGAAATATAAGACTTACAAATTATCGTTTTCATTTTTTTTTTTTGTAATTGACATAGCTTGTCACAAACCAAAAATCAACATTATTGACAATAAACGAAATTGAAATTCCCAACTACACCTTTTACCGGACTCGGCCTCCTGGTCGCGCAGTTCGACTTTTAAATCCGTTCCAAAAATTCCCATTTTTCTATAAATAAACCCCCCAGCGTATACTCCCAGCGCCCAGCAGGGGGGGGGGGGGGGGGGGGGGGGGGGGGGGGGGGGGGGGTCGGAAAAAAAATTCAGGCACGTATGGCATTTTTCCCCTTTCGTTCATTTTTGGACACCCACCCCCCCTTTTAACACTAAAACAGAGATTTGCGGGGGGAAATTCACTGTAAACAGCTGTATATGAATTTTTGTGCATACTATTTATCATGGATGTTAACATGGACATGTAAATAGGAATGAGTCATTTTGAGGTCATTCGGCCAAAAAAACATGGCTGCCAGCGGCAATCTTGGATTTCAAAATTTGCAACAAAATACAACACGATAAATGCCTACAGTCAGTTTACCAGTTAGAATTACATTATTTCTCTCATTCAAACTGATTCAAAGTGGTTTTGAAGCCCAACTCATTGCCAAAACACTAAAAAAACAAGCAGGATTTTTTTTTTTAGTTGCGGAAAAAATTGCTTGTTGGTGGCTTTGACCACCCACCCACCCCGGCATACGTGCCGGAAGAAATTTATTCACCCCCCCCTTGGCGCCCAGGCGAAAAGAAAAATTCGCGCGTAATAATAATAAGCTTAAAGAACCAACCCATTTATGTCGTGGGATTACAGGGACGTCGTATAAATATATATTCAGCAAATGGCTCAATTTAGAAGCTTTCGGCCTCTATGGCCTTCTTCGGCATTTAATATAATGGAGCCATCTACATCTTCGAAGTAAACGATATTACATAATGACAATAACTCAGTTCAGTTGGAATGATAACATTAAGTATGTGTCCCATGGACAGCAACAGGGGTAACTGTCAATATCTGCACCCCATTTTGTCCGATGTCCCTGCCACCACTCAACATTGTACAGCAGTTCGCTGGATAGTGTTAACTATATTGAAGAGCGTTCTTACTAAATCACTAATTTCCATTGTATCCATTAGACGCGTGCACGTGTGGGGAATTACCCTGACGCCGTATAACTTTATTTGATTTGTAAAACAAATTGTTTTATAGGAAATTTGGACTATGCTGCATGGTGTCAAATAGGATTGATGATCTTTTGTTTAGGCAGATTCGAAATATAATTCACAATCTTGCGTAGTTGAAAAATTTCACACCGAAAAATAGGTTAGAACTGTTCCAATAGTTTGATTTTCCAACCAGTATACTATTTAGTGTGGAGCTTGTTGTTTTTATATAGACGAAATGTCTAAAAGTATATTTATATATATAAATATATATATTATATATAAATTGTGGGACTGAAATGACCATTAGTTGGATGGGGAGCTTGAGGTATTTAACTCATGGGGGGGGGGGTGCAAACGGTATTTCTCGAATTTCAGATTTGGTTCTAGTTCAAGTGGGGTTTGCAGTTGGAACATCTAAGTTGACAATCAAAGGGGGCCCTCTAACTTAACCACTGTGTATATGGGCTGATATTAGTACTGGTGGACATAATATATTGCCTTATGTCTGATGTGTCATGTACATGTGGATGATCTTCGTTCGACAACATACCATAAACTAAATATGTGTTGGAAATCAATACCTATCAAAACAATGTCAACCAAATGTCCAGTCAGAAATTTCAAATGACATTGTTTTTAACCTGAAATTTCCAATTGTTTAAAATTTTGAGAATGGAAGTTATCGATGCTGTATTTAGGTTATTGTGCTGAATGCGTGGTTTGTGACAATTGTTATAAATTATATAATCCAAAATATAATATAATGTCATTAATCTTGGAAATTGAAACATCAAATTGTGGAATGGGCGTCGAATGAAATTGATTCAGGTGCGTCGAATGAAATTGATTCAGGTGCGTCAAACGAAATGGATTCAGGTACAAACAGTCTCATAAAACTGGAGTATGGTCAGATATATTATAAAACTGGAGTAGAGCCAGATATGTTATAAAACTGGAGTATGGTCAGATATATTATAAAACTGGAGTAGGGACAGATATATTATAAAACTGGCGTAGGGACAGATATATTATAAAACTGAAGAGTGAAGAATAGGGGAAGATATATTATAAAACTGGAGTAGGGACAGATATATTATAAAACTGGAGTAGGGACAGATATATTATAAAACCGAAGAGTGAAGAATAGGGGAAGATATATTATAAAACTGGAGTAGGGACAGATATATTATAAAATTGGAGTAGGGACAGATATATTATAAAACTGGAGTAGGGACAGATATATTATAAAACTGAAGAGTGAAGAATAGGGGAAGATATATTATAAAACTGGAGTATAGGGACAGATATATTATAAAACTGGAGTAGGGACAGATCTATAATAAAACTGGAGTAGGGACAGATATATTATAAAACTGAAGAGTGAAGAATAGGGGAAGATATATTATAAAACTGGAGTAGGGACAGATATATTATAAAACTGGAGTAGGGACAGATATATTATAAAACTGAAGAGTGAAGAATAGGGGAAGATATATTATAAAACTGGAGTAGGGACAGATATATTATAAAACTGGAGTAGGGACAGATATATTATAAAACTGAAGAGTGAAGAATAGGGGAAGATATATTATAAAACTGGAGTAGGGACAGATATATTATAAAACTGGAGTAGGGACAGATATATTATAAAACTGGAGTAGGGACAGATATATTATAAAACTGAAGAGTGAAGAATAGGGGAAGATATATTATAAAACTGGAGTAGGGACAGATATATTATAAAACTGGAGTAGGGACAGATATATTATAAAACTGGAGTAGGGACAGATATATTATAAAACCGAAGAGTGAAGAATAGGGGGAAGATATATTATAAAACTGGAGTAGGGACAGATATATTATAAAACTGGAGTAGGGACAGATATATTAATTCTGCTGTGGTTAAGTGGTCAATTACTTTGGGCATTACCGTAACAATACGTGCGAAGTATAAACTATGCAGTTTCACTAATAGCGATGTTATTGAAATTTGCCTGTAAATATCATGCAATAATCTCGCAAGAATAAATAATATAGTTATTTTAAGGCAAATTCCAATAGCACCGTTACAAGTGGAACTACAAACAATTTACTTAGCATGTCGTTCACTTTGGTAAAGATGCATGTCATATTAACCCTTTACCCAACAGAAGGGCCCTGTGCCAATGCATTCTCTTATATATGCGAGTCGACCATAGGTCGCCTCGCATATATAAGAGAATGCATTGGCTTAACACATTAAAAATTATAAAATTGTTAAAGAATGTAAGAAAAAATGGTAAAAAGTGTTAAAAAAAGATTTTTTTTAGGCCAATGCATTCTCTTATATATGCGAGGCGACCTATGGTCGACTCGCATATATAAGAGAATGCATTGGCACAGGGCTAATTGTAACTATCACAATGTGGTCAAGGAGCCGGTTCCAATGATATCCATATTTGTATGGTTCTATTGAGACAGACCGAAGATATTTTAGGCTGTTGAAGCTTTATTTGGCCGGTTTTGGCCGGTTTGTTGGGTAAAGGGTTAATGTTTCCGTTCGTATTCTGACACCATGTGCATGGTTTTCTATGACGAAATGCCTGCAAAACATACCGTGCAAACTTGCCAGTGCACGAATGTACCCACCCTTACTTATGTTGCCCAATGTGGGTAAATACTAAACTGGATTTCTTTATGTTTTCATACTCTGCATTAAATTATTGTAGACGCAATTTATATTTGATCACCCTGCCGGAGTACTTCACATCACTTTAAATTATGGATAATGATAGTACCCGACACCTTCTGAGCTGCTCAAATTACAGTATTCGTAATGTGTGGGATGGATATTCGTAATGTATGGGATGGATATTCGTAATATACGGGATGGGTATTCGTAATATACGGGATGGGTATTCGTAATATACGGGATGGGTATTCGTAATGCATGGGGTGATTTTTAGGCAACGCAGAAAAACGACAGACGGACGAACAGTTGTCATAAAAGTGTAGAAGGATTCATACTCAATGGTGGGAAATGTTCAGATAAAAAGTTCAACAAATGGGCCGTTGTAATTATTATCTGAACATTACCTAAGGAATCTACACAACATTGAGTATTTAGTATCAACATAGGGTTAACCCTTTACCAAACAGAACGGCCCTGTGCCAATGCATTCTCTTATATATGCGAGTCGACCATAGGTCGCCTCGCATATATAAGAGAATGCATTGGCTTAACACATATTAAAAATGATAAAATTGTCAAAGAATGTAGAAAACTATTATAAAAATTGTTAAAAAATGTAAGAAAAAATTATAAAATTGTTAAAGAATGTAAGAAAAAATGGTAAAAAGTGTTTAAAAAGATTTTTTTTAGGCCAATGCATTCTCTTATATATGCGAGGCGACCTATGGTCGACTCGCATATATAAGAGAATGCATTGGCACAGGGCATAACTGTAACCATCACAATGTGGTCAATGAACCGGTTCCAATTATATCAATATTTGTATGGTGTTATTGAGACAGACCGAAGATATTTAGGCTGTTGAAGCTTTATTTGGGCGTTTTGTTGGGTAAAGGGTTAATCGGGATATGGAAGACGTTGAAGAAAACACATGATTATATTCATAACTTAATTTATTTCAGTGACAAGGCACCGCATTTAACCTATGACCAATTTTACAGCATGCACCTTTAAATATTTACAAAATAACAACGATATAAACTCTCCCAAAAATCACGTGATAACAGATGCAATAAACGACAAAATGTCTACAACGAACAAAAACTACTCCATTACCGCGACATTAATGCGTCGTTTGAGAAAATGGCAGCACAAAATTATGATGACAACTTGGAAATGCAAGAATAAATTATTTTTGTCAGTTTTAGTTTCGAATTGTAGCTTATATCTTGCAAATAATATGACTCAACTGACAGAAAGTAAGATTAAATAATGTTGTAGACATTTAAAGCGACACAGTCCAATTATATTTATGATTTCTTCTTGCTTCTTTTTAATATTTTAGACAATGGTAAATATTCTGGTTATTGGTAATATCATGTACAAAATCTATACATATACAGCAACGGCTGATAAAATGCTACAATAACGAAGAGCCACTCTTCTGAGTGTTTTTATTTAATTCAGTAAAATTATTTCCTCAACAATGAGTCGACATCTTGGATTGGCAATAGAGAAAATGAAAATATAAATGGAAAAGTGATTAAATATATATGGACTGTGTCACTTTAATGCTGTTCGTTATGAGGTTACGTAGTAATCTATGATCTACGGTTCAGGGTAGATCTATGTAGGCACCCCATGAAGAGCTCTAATCAAATAGAAACATGTAAGTTATCCGGGTGCTGACTAAACCAAACAAATTACTCAAATAAATAAACTTGGCATCTCTAAAATCATCAAAATAGCAACAAAGTTCATATTTTATACATCATAGCACTTATCCATACTGCAGAACAGGTATAGGCTGAAACGAATGAGAACCATGACTAAGTCCGTTCAGAGAAGAGTGTTCGCTTGTTTGTTGTAACGATGGCAACACAGAGTTATTGCACATGTACCAATCCCGGAAATTCGGCGCGTGAAGAGACTCCGGAATATGTGACGTATGCTGTGGGATGTGTTCGATCGTCTGCCCGTGACTGGGAGGGCTCGTCTCGTATTTCACTTGGGGAATGCCCGACGTCTCATGGTGTACGTCAATGTCACGTGAGCACGGTCGACTGAGCGTCGATTTGTTGCTTGATGAGTCACTGTCAGATTCACACACTGCTGGTGGTGGTGGTGGTTGTACCGGAGCAGTAGTACCGTTAACTTCGTGAATCTTCATGTGTTTCCGTAGAGAGGAGGGGTGTGTGTAGCTCTTCCCGCACCCTTCGATACGGCACGTGTAGGGTTTGTCAGACATATGCACGTGGTGGTGCTTCTTTCTGTCAGAGCTGTTGGCAAATCGTCGGTCGCAGCCTTCGAATTCACACTTGAATGGTTTCTCGCCTGGAAATACAAAGAAGAATACATTAATGAAAAGAATCGTGGAATAATTTTTGAAAAAACTCAAAAGTGCTAATAAAAAAATGCTTATAAAATGCATCGGCACCACATGTATCAACATGAGAAGTAAAAACTCTAGTTCCACCTGTAGCGATACCGCTCAAACTTGCCTGCAAATAGCATGCAATTATATATAATCGTAAGAATCAATCATACATGTTTTTGAAGGTAAATGCTGGTAGCACCGTTACATGTGGAAAACTACAGAAAGTTTATTTCTCATATCGTTATCTTTGATTAACGCTTTACCCAACAGAACGGCCCTGTGCCAATGTATTCTCTTATATATGCGAGTCGACCATAGGTCGCCTCGCATATATAAGAGAATGCATTGGCTTAACACATATTAAAAATGATAAAATTGTCAAAGAATGTAGAAAAATATTATAAAAATTGTTATAAAATGTAAGAATTTTTTTTTTTAGGCCAATGCATTCTCTTATATATGCGAGGCGACCTATGGTCAACTCGCATATATAAGAGAATTCATTGGCACAGGGCATAACTGTAACCATCACAATGTGGTCAATGAGCCGGTTCCATTGATATCCATATTTGTATTGTGTTATTGAGACAGACCGAAGATATTTTAGGCTGTTGAAGCTTTATTTGGGCGTTTTTTGGCCGTTTTGTTGGGTAAAGGTTTAAGGTGTATTTAATACGCATTTTGCCGAATATTCTGGCTCCATATGATTGTCAGGGTAATAATGTAATAATTTGAGCGAAATACCTACAGCAAAAATACCAGGCAAATTTGCCATATTTAAACGTGTGTGAACGTACATTTAGTGGACAGCTCGGATACAACTTTAGCACAACAATGACAGTTTGAGGGTAAATATTTCATTCAAAACACTGTTGCTATGTTTCAGCCTATAGACTCATGCACACACACAGAACGTTGTAAAATGTAACAAACGTGCGTTCGATTGGGCCACCTGCTGCACGGATTCATGATGACTTATTGCTCGATGAAGCGCTATAGACGGGCCATTTCGCACGATATTTTTTTGCAGCTCGGGCTGAGAATATATTTCCAATCCCATTCACACGCAATTCAAGCAATTTATTTCATTATCCACTTCCAATGTGAGACCAGATCACGAAAATCGAATTTGCAACAAAAGATATAGAAAGGAGCATTTATAGTCAAATTGTCGTTCTTGGAGCAAACTGGTGAGTTTTTATAGTAATTGTACAGAAAAAAATCGAGCTAGATTAGATGAATGAATGGTTGATGTATCCCCGCTGAGATAACGCGGAGGGCATCAATTTATATGGAACAAGAGGGCTCTAGTAACACAGACAGGCTCTATTCTATAGCTGAACAGCAAAAGCCAATTATTGCTGAATGCGATTCAAAAACCTCTCGTCCAATACTATAGTTACGGGAAATATTGCAGCCAATATCCGACAATATGATGCGATGTGATCAAGAGGTAATTTTGTTGTCGACGAAATAAAACAGGGTGGAAGTCGTTTGTGTTTCGCGTTTTATGTCTACTCGAAAGTAATAATTGTAAAGAATGTTACCGGGTATTTATTCCATCAAAATCCGATCCTACGACCATTTTACCTTGCTTGGAAATATATGAATGACAATTTAGAATATTGGATCGTTGAAAATTATCGCGCCTCCTTTGTTGGGCACAGTAGCGCGATTGAAAGGAATGATATATCCTAGTCAAAAGCAACGGTTCGCTTCATTATTACCGCTCCGCTTTCATCAATTGCTTTTTGGAATTATATATGAAAGACGTGTCAAATTTAGGAATTACTTTTACCAAGTAATTGACCACATTATTTTCTGCAATCAAATCCCTGCTTTTGTTCTGGAATAAAAATTGTGTTTCTTGGGCGTTGGGAGTTTTTGTTCTACGAAGTTGTTTTTATTTCTTCTTTGTTGTTCACGTTCATGATTATATGGTACATTCGAAGACTTTGTTGTACACAACCAAAGAAACTTTTCTACTGAATAGTAAGGCGGATCTCTGTACAAGAATAGAGGAGACATATAAACTAATTTATAATGTACATGTTTCATATAACGTTTTCATTAAAATAGTGCGGAAGTGGCCTCAAACGATATCAAATATCAGAATAATTATATTTGTCAGTTGAAGATTGGTAAATTTAGAATGAAATCCAGTTTCCGCCGAATATTTCAAACTCAATTTTCTCTTCAAAATATTTTCGTCTGCCCGAAGCAACAGATATTCCATTCTGACCTGTGAGGTTTGCACCTTTTATTTTTGTATTCCTAATTACCGTAAATCCCCCGATTATCAGAAGATAAAACAAACAGAACAACATTACGAGCTTTGCGAAGGATTGTTATCATTTTAACTGAATACCTTATCAAAGGAGTTCACAATTATAGCCAAGCCTCGTGGACTAACAAATTTCAAAAGAATCGCAGATAACATGGATAAATTCGCTTGAAACTTTGCCGTCTGGATGGATGGTTCGGATTACAAGAGGCCAAATTAAAGCGTAGGAGAAATGTGCGTCTGCCGCGAAACAGGTGGTCCTACCAAGACGGTGGCAGCTTCTTGTCTTCATTAACTCTGATTTATAGGCGCAAGTAGAAAAGGTGTCATTTTGATTTAATGAGAATGAATTTAATTTTCGTACAGATATACGATTCACAACAGCAGACAGCAGACGATATAGCAAGAAATTGGTTAGCGGAGGGATATAAATGTCGGTTTATTGGGCCCGAGGTTCGTACAGCAATTAGGTTCTCAGCAAAACACCATCTTTGACAAGGACACTGACATTCGACGAATCTAATTCACGGAATGGGCCATAAAATCTGTAACGAAACGTAACACAATCTATCGCGAAACAAAGCGCGCTAACCAGGCGTTTAACCTGTACATTCTTTTTGAAATAAATTAGCTGAAATTGAATACATTCCGTTTTGTAGACGGTCACGACAGTTAAAATAAATTGATACAACCCCGTTCAACATATAAATCTTATGTTACTTCACGGTAGCCCAGTTCGGTCGTCTGCGTAAAATTTATCGTGGCTGTGAGTTTAGAAAAACTCAGCGCACACATGCAAAGAGAAATAGGTTTAGGTATTGATATGATAATTTAAGCTGTTGGTTGCTGGCAATATGTTCACTACATTTGTTAACAGCGTGGTATTTTCAATGCTTTGAGTGTGCTTCTAATACAAGAAGTCTAACTTAATCCTGTGTTAAGTTGTTGACTAAAGTTCTTAAGCGAATGTGTTTAGCGTGATACAAACCACAGGTGGCACTCCATTTGAACAAATTCAGTTTTAACAAATAAAGGCAAATCTCTTGATGATGTTTGTCGGATTCGTCAGTGGTAAATACATTACTCTGATTTGTCAGCGGTAAATACGCGACTTTATTTGAGGATGAGACATTTTTTGTAGAACAAAAAAAGGCATAAACCATGAAAAGTTATAAATTTTTGCAGAACATTCACAAGTAATTATATTAATAGAACAAAATAAACTAAGATAAATGCTATAATTATAGATGTTGCTTTCAATATCTAAATCGTTCTCAGAAAATATTTTTTAAAAACTTATTGCAATAAAGATACTGTTTTTGTGTCATAACTTTCAAATCCGATCCAATAATACAATTTATTCCCTTATTAACCATGTACAGATATGCTATACATGGTATTATACTATGTTTCGTTAAATTAAATATAAAACAAATAAGATGTGACTCGTCCTGTGAGATCTTCCCACCATAGAAATGTTCCCATCGAAGTCCGACTGGGAGGGCTAATTTTCTGTGACTTTGCCGGGCCGAATGACTGTTCTCAAAGAAAGATAGTCGCAAGGGGGATAATTGTGCAGTTGTTTTGGTGACAATAACAAGATTTACCGCCACAGAGAGCCTTCCAGAACAGAATTAGCGAAATTATCGCGGAGTATTGTGTTGCAACGGACTCTCTAATTAAATGCGTTACATGTTAGGAAATTGGAGACTTTTCGCACCCATTTGCTAACACGCTTCTGTCGAATCCTTTATTTCGACTCCGTCTGGACGAGTTCGGTGTCGAATTTGTGACCCAGAATGTAAGCGAGGGCAAATCAAGATGTTTCATTATTGAAGGTGTTTGTCTAACAGGACAAACATTTAACCTGAATTATGTTTCAAGAGTTAGATTTTGTTTTCTAAGTCAGACAAATAAAACATGAGATATAAATTATATATCTCATATTTAGATAGATTTGTTTTCGTTTTTTTTATCAGTTATTTTAATCCAACATATACCCCAATATTATTTTTAATTGTGATGTTCTCCAAACGAAAACAAAAGTAAAACAAAAAATTGGAAATAAAATTTAATAACTACAATTTGAATGAAATATCTGCTCCCATTGAACATTAAGTTTTTATTTTATGTATCATTTACTAGCTTGGTGTTTTTTTCAATTATTTATTTTATTAATGTTTTCAGTCTCAATATGTTCTTAATAAACATTCTATCGTGTCATTTAGCTTCATTATTAAAATGTCAAGTGGATTAGCATGTTCTTATTTAAACGTGGTTCATTTGAAGTGTTCGACTCTCTCGATAAGCGACTCTCTTAATAATGTGTTCTATATAAATGATGACTATCAGAGCCGACCCACTCGCAGAATGACCTAAGGAACCGTTCGTTAATAACCTGTCGTGAGCAGACGTTCACCAGTGGTCGCTTAAGTGCTCTCAAAATATAAAATCGGCTAGAATTACTACCGAGCTCTCAATGACCTCTTGTAGTTGGAATTCCCAGAAAATTAGCGAAAAATGTGTTCTTGTAGTTTACGGAAACTGGAGATGAAGAGATTTGTTTCTCATTTGATCACCAAAGGTAGCAGCGGAAAACTTAGTCGGTCGGTTCGACTCAAGAGGTTACATTATAAAGCGTCGTGGCTTGATTGTGTCACGGCTAATCAACAAAATGAAACCCACTCTCCTTAGATGTCACGCTAAGCCATGTTATTTGGGGACGGAAACAATATGTTTATAAATTTACAAATGCATGTTATATCCCTTGCTATGAGTTAGGGGTAGCTAACCTAGCGGGAGAAAATAAATGTGCCGTGAATTTGCTTTTGAAGTTAGGAATATATTGACCCTTATTTATTTTCATAACCCGAAGAATCGCGAAGATATAAATGATTTTCGGAACCGCGGCATGAGAGAACGGTCACGTGAGAATGATCTGTATTTGAAGCATATAAATTCTCGCAACTATAACACTTCAAGTATTTGGGGGTAACTTATTTATACGGATGTGTGCAAAAATACAAATGTTTTCTTATTCATAAAAAATATTCATGTGTGACCTCTTTTTTACGAGGAGCCTAAACGTTTGAAAAATATTATCGGGTTACAATTTCAAACCATTTGTATTCATGGCCACACAAGGGAATGACTCGACAAATGAGAATCACGAACTTTGTTGTTGAAATTGAGATATTGACAAATCACCGTAACAATAGGAATTTTATAAATTGCAGTTTACACAATGGAACAACAAAGGAAAATATTTTATAGTGCGTTTGATGCGTGCAGGTGTCTGACTAGGGTAGACAGGCATGATTCGAAAAATGGAAAACTATTATTAAAATAATGATAAATACATCAGCGCTGCATTGACTTTTTAAAAATACAAATGTTTGAAGAAAAATACTTTAAAGCTTTTAAATAATACTAACTGATATTTTTATTATATGAGTTTATTTCCTCGAACCTTTAGATTTTGAAGCCAATTTCCTTATTTGAAATTAAGTAGAAGTACCAATTTTAAAGTCTGATGAAATTAAAAAAAAACATGCGAACCCTTTACAGCCCTGCTGCTTGAAAGTAGATTAAGAGTGCTTATATCGTAGCCATCTCTGCTGCAGAACCTTATTTAAACTTTGTTTTATTTTTTAAATATTCAGAACTATGATTTTTTTAATGTTAAGATATTTATTTAACGGTGGTTGTTATTTAACATGTGTATGAGTTTGTCCGTCAACGAACTCAGATAAATAGTATAAGGAAGATTGTTACATATATAAATGATATCAGTTGTTCGGAGAGCAATTAGAAGAATTAATGATTGGTTTGCGTAACGAATTGGTTTACGTTAGACACGCATTCGATCTCGTTATGTGACCGGTGGCCAGCCGTTTCTGACATCGGCAACCACATGGATCTGACATGGAATGGCACCCAGGGGATATGCTAATCCATGTTTCATTCTTAGCATTTCTTAGACATTCGATGCCATGGGTAATTAATTTCTGCAGATAGGAGGCCGTAATTAATTCACAATTGTAACTACTTACTGGTACTTATCAATAGATAATTTGTAAGTTATTCAACGGAATAACGTTTCCATGTGTTGTCTAATGTTAGAAGATTGCAACGTCTGGGTACGAATTATTTTAATAAATAACTCATTCACACCGACGAGGCAAACAAGGACATATTCAGAAAAGTACAGATATGTTTTCGAGAAATTAATCAGAATCTTTAGCTCAATGTTTATTTGAATACGTGACAACACATTCAGATTTTAAAGTGTTTATATTCTCCGAAAAAAATATTTAATTCCGTTGATCGTTTCAGATATGTTCCGATTAAAATCTATGAAATATATTCAGACGAAATCAATGACAACTTGAGCAGACGCACAAATAAAATACTGTTTTCGTGAAATTAAACCAAATCTGTTTCGTCAATTTAGGAATGTAAAACACCGAAGAAAGCTTTCAAATAATTTGTTTTAACGAAAAGGTTGAAAAATACTAAACATGTGTTTCATTATAAATGTCATGAAAAATACTCTAACGGAACTATAATTGAACTGACATGAATTCGTGTTATAAATCTTGATAAATTGTAGTTTTTAATTTTTATTTCATAAATAATATTTCCGAGCGCAGAATTTGTAATATTAATAAACATGAGGTGCATATTAAGTTCGACTGCCTCTATATCTTTCGAAATAAGCAAGCAGAAAATATATTTTAGATGCAGAAATTTTATAAAAGAATGAAAAAAGTGATAAACTTACCGGTATGCGTTCGTTTGTGAATCTTGAGGTTCTCAGATCTTGCGAACACTTTCCCACATCCAGGAAATGGGCACGGGAACGGTTTTTCTCCGGTATGAACTCTGATGTGATTCACGAGTTTGTATTTGGCTTTGAAAGGTTTCCCTTCGCGAGAACAGTTCTGCCACAAGCACACATGCTCGGTTTGCTCGGGTCCACCAACATGGTCCACTGTCAAGTGAGTGACGATCTCATGCATCGTATGAAACACTTTGTTGCAAGGCTTCTTTGGTTCTGGTTGCTCTGGGTCGATCCATAGACAGTTATGCTCCTGACGAATTGGGGGTCGCATGTATCTGAAGAAGGCACCGGGCCCGTGAGCTGACATATGTGGGTTCATAGCTCCCATCGGGTTCATGTTAAAGTTAGGCGCTGCTCCGAAGTGATCTCTGAAAGGTGCACTCATTTGTTCTGTTCTGGAGTAAATGTCCGATCCGGGAATATTAAGTCCTCTCATTTGGCACGTTACAGAAGGGTTATGTCCAGGGTCGTGTAGTCCAGAAAATAAGAAATGTCCAGCTGATGACGGGTCACTGTGTTGAGAATGAAGAGATGTCGCTGTTGATCCGAACATGTTTTGGTGAGCCATGCTGCTTGTGTCTTGTCCAGACAAACTCATTGGTAAAAGACTCCTTGTTGGACATCCGCCGACATACTGTGAGTGTGGGTATGATCCATACCCATGAGTCTGAGAACCCAGCTGCGAGTTGGTTTGACTTCGTCCTGGACTCATGACTTCTCTCATATGTGGCGGCGAGCCGCTCAGTTTGAGTCCCCCTGGGGGGAAGTGTGGTGAGTGTGTAGTGTCCATGAAGGGACTTATCATGGTGATCTCTGATGTCTGATTCTTCCTCGATGGTAAAATGGTCTGCTGATGTGTTCAACTGATTTCAAGAACTGTAGTGTCACTTCCACGTCCAACTGTCAAAGAACGGCTGACTTATATAAAGAACAGCGGGCCTGCAGCTTGTAAAAACCGCTCCCGGTCGAGCATATCACGATAACAGGCATCAGGTTCAGCAATTATCATTGGCTCCCGGCTAGCAGCGCGTGTTGTCAATTACCCAGCGGGCGCGAAAGGAGGCGTGGCTTAGATTGTCGTCTGCTTCATTGGCCCAGCCGTTATTGTAATTTCGTAAACATATTGTATGCCGAGAAACGGAGACTCTCCGCCTTTATTGATAATCTAAGAGTGGGTGGGACAAATATCCATTTCGAAATGATGTTTTTTCGATGGATTTAATATGTTCGTTATTATTTCGCGATGGGAATTAGCAAACGATATACAGCACAAGGCAATAACGTAACTAAGATTCGTTTAGTAATATTTTTTTCTCGTAAAATGGAAAATATACGCCGAGTTATTAATGCAATAAGCGTTCTTGTAGCGCATTTCTCGGGTAATAATTTGGTTTTGGGTGGAAATTATGGAAATCTACTCAGCAACCACAAAAATATATTTGTTTTTTTAGCGATTATTATGTTAAGTGGACTTATGCCATTCGGAAACAAAAATGATCCTTTGATGATTAATTAAAATATGGAAAACATTTCAATGGTGCAAATACTCCGAATTGTGCATTGTAGACCAAATAGATATCGCAAGAAAATGTCATCTCTACTATTCCACTTCAAATGGAGATAATACGAACCGGCACCTCATCTGTTGATTCAACATTTTGTGATATTTTCACGAACAATTTTCTCTTGTTCTGAGTTTCCACTGCCGTCACTTTATTGATATTTACTTCCATTGTACATGTATGTCTTTTCAACAAAATAAGTAATGTAGACATTGTTATGTCATATCGTATATGTTTCTTAACTTTGTGCACTAATATAAATATACGTTCCCATTTTCTTGAAAATAATTATTTTGTTATAAACAACCGATTGGTAGTAATTAGACCGTTAACTTTAGTTGTTTAATGAAGGAAATTTAAAGTTATTCTGAACACAAACAAATAATTTATTGTGTTTTTTTATCACAATTGTGAAAGTCCAATTTCGGAGAAAAATATGTCAAGGTACTGCCCTATAGTATATATCGGTGCTTCGTCTTGGTTTTAAGTTGAACGTTGTTTGTTAAAATTGTCAGAACACAGAGTGTGCCTTTAACTAATTTCTAAATGCATGTCACAGGTAAGAACGTTTGCCAGGACGTGGAAGAGTTACGACCTCCCATGTCTTGGATTATGAGCATGAATGTGCGCGTATTTTATCTCTTCCTCGATTCGTTGTTATTCGTTGTTCTCAATAAAATAACATAAAATTAAGCCTTTACCCAACAAACCGGGCAAAACCGGCCAAATAAAGCTTTAACAGCCTAAAATATCTTGGGTCTGTCTCAATAGAACCATACACATATGGATATCATTGGAACCGGCTCCTTGGCCACATTGTGATAGTTACAGTTATGCCCTGTGCCAATGCATTCTCTTATATATGCGAGTCGACCATAGGTCGCCTCGCATATATAAGAGAATGCATTGGCCTAAAAAAATTCTTTTTTAACACTTTTTACCATTTTTTCTTACATTCTTTAACAATTTTATAATTTTTAATGTGTTAAGCCAATGCATTCTCTTATATATGCGAGGCGACCTATGGTCGACTCGCATATATAAGAGAATGCATTGGCACAGGGCCCTTCTGTTGGGTAAAATTAAGCCGTTATATATAACTTGAAGCTAGTCGTAGCACGTCGATGAATACTTTTCTCAAATAAATAAATAAATTAAACGAAGTCCCATAGAGTCCAGAATGATACAGACATGTATAATTATTCCACATAATTCGACGACGACCGCACGCATATATACATAACATGGTGTGTTTAGTCGTTTCTTGAACAAACTGAGGTATTCCGCCGACGATAAACTCTACATATAAAGTGCCTCGCCATATGACTTCTCACGTTCAAGAAGCTAGGTGGTGACAACTCAAACGATGTTGCCAAAGTCTGCCCCACCCGCAGAGTTTATGTTTGCATTGTTGGGGGTTTGTTGAACAGGTGCCATGTTGCGTTGTTGGGGGTTGGTTGAAACAGGTGTCATGTATTCTAGATTTCAACCATATGCAGCGTATCCCTATAGTTACAAATTTAGAACTTCGATGTCAGGAGGAACGTTTCATTCTCTCTGTGATAGTGTAGTCATGAAGAGCGTTTCCTTGTCTCTTGAGAGATGTAAACGTGAAGAGCGTTTCCTTGTTTCTGGGGTATATGTAGTCCCGGCCTCATCGCATGCAACTGCATGTACAACATACTTCTAAGTATTACATGTACAGATAAAACACTTGGGAATGCTGTGGTACCATTAGTCTATACATGGAAAATGTTACAATAAAACAAAATCTCTAGATGATTCGATTCAGACAATACAGACATATAAATATATTTCATCAGTATCTAACAACACTCATGGCTTTCCTATATACAAAATATTTCGTAAAACACATATTGCATTTTCAAATATTCATAGAAATTTGTCCCGAAGAGGCATCAGAATACATGGCCCATTGTTTCTGTTCAAGCGGAAATATTCCCGCAACTAAAATTGTAATTCATCATCTATTTGGGATCAAGGACGAGGAGGAGGGGAACTCACAGTTATTAAATTATTGTCTCGTATAAACCATGTACTTGGTATTTGAGAATAAAATTATTTTGAATTTGGATGTACATTTTTTTAACTACATGACTATAGGCGCATCCGTTTAGTATAGAAAGGGTTAAACTCCAGAAAATATCTGAATTACGCTCTATATGAACCTAAATCGACTGACCATATGTACGCTCTTTATAATATGTTTTCACTGTGGCCAGCGCCATAAAACGTAATAACGGATATAAATCGACTATCGGCTTATTTCAGAATAAAATAAGTTTAATATAAGAGAGATTGTTTATTCGTCCATATCAATGAAGATGATATATGTGACCCGCCATATCAAATCCAGTCGTAAGTCGGGATTTTTTTTTATCCTGTGCCAATGCATTCTCTTATATATGCGAGTCGACCATAGGTCGCCTCGCATATATAAGAGAATGCATTGGCCTAACAATTTTTTACAATTTTAATAATTTTTTCTTGTATTCTTTAACAATTTTATAATTTCACCCAAACAGAGCCCCAGACAAACATGAGCAGACGACACTCTTCTATATGCTTCTATATATGTGTGGGGCTCCCTGCAGGGTAATGGATGTTTTTTATTTTATGTCCTAAAAATTGTAAGAAACATTTATTTAAAAAAAATGATAAAAAATTGTTAGGCCAATGCATTCTCTTATATATGCGAGGCGACATATGTTCGACTCGCATATATAAGATAATGCATTGGCACAGGGTAAAAAATTCCCGACTTACGACTGGATTTGATATGGCGGGTCACATATTTACATATTTATGGAATTATTTATACAAGAGAGATAATACGATGCATACGTGGATATGTGCATATACATGTATGTGATCAATTGATATCAAAATAATAACTGTCTATTTATGTAAATATTTAGGTCCAATATGAACCTATTTACACGAGGATATATTGGTAAATTAGGGGTTAATATGGCTGATTCAGCAATATCATTTATTGAGGATCAAGGACGGTGGAGGCGAGCTCGCAATTATTAAATTATTGTCTCATATATATGAGCCATGTACTTGGTAATTCCGAAAATAATAATTTGGAAGAAGTTTGGGGTTTGGGGATAGGATCCGGGAAGATTTGAAAGGGCTGTCAGCCCTCTCATACAACCCACTTTGGTTATGTTGTAGAGCCGCTGAAGAGTGTATGCAAAGTTTGTGAGTAGGTTTATATAAATAATTTGAATGTACATTTTTTTAACTGACTGGGAGAATTCATTTAGTATAGAAATGGTTAAAGTCCAGAAAATGTCAATTGCCGAAACAACAAGGGCTCATCAGTCGAACTGAACGCACTCATTAAATCAGTTGTAAGAAAACAGATAAGAAAACATATTAATCTGCGAAGCGTAAATTAACATGGGCCGGATGTACGTAGAGTTTACCGGACTAGGCAAATGGATTACGGTAAAATTATCCTCCTATTGTCCCCTCTTGGCAGATACAAGTGCGAACTCTCTCACCACCCGGAGTTAATCCGGTTACATCCAGTCGGGATGATCGAACACACCTACAGCTAAATCTCATATTATTTTACATAGAAAATATTGACACATAAGAAACTATATAACGAAGCACACATTCTGACACCAGAACAATTGTTCTGATTTGTTCATTAATATCTCGGCCAAAATTAGAAGATTTGGACCTTCAATGATATAGCGGGGTTTGATCGTTGCAGATATTATACGAAATTATATGAAGGGAACTGCACTACAGCATGCCATGCATTGGGGTAGCTTTTTGAACCTTGTTTCGGCGGTGCCACATGATCCTGTATATATATCTAGCTATTGATCCTGTATATATATCTAGTCTTAACATGAAAGTCATATATCCAGCTTCATGCGATTCCCCCGTTTGCCTGGAATCCGTGCAAAATATTTTTAGTATAAGAAGGCGGGAATTTAGAAATTATATGATGCCACAATATAGGTTTCATCTCATTATTTCCTTGTAAATATTTTCCGGTTCACAGTATAACCATCCCATTATGTGAGGTGTCAGTGTGGTCGGATGTTTAATGGTTGGTTTCCGGTTCCATCATATAGGTTGCTCTGCGTGGCACCTATCTCGGAAAACAACGTCCGCCCTAATCGTTATCACAACAAATCGATCTAACCACAGTTAATCCAATTAATCAATTAGTTTCAAAAAGTGCAATGTACCGACGATATATTTCTTCCAAGTCAATTTGTTGAAATAAAAAATTAATTAGGAAAAATATATTTAGATTATATACAAAAAAACATGGATGCTTGTGAAGTGCGGATGACAGTTCAGTGCCGCATAAATATATCTATATGGACCATTACAATTACATCACCACGGAGTAAGCCTGACATCCCACTTCTTTCTAATTGTTTGGAATATTCTAGGAAAATATTCAGCGCTTCTTTACACTCAACATTGCAATTCAATGAAGCATTTAAACTAAAGTCACCCAAAAGGTTTTACTTGTTGCAGAAACGAAATTTCTAACTTTTGAAATTTTGTACGGGATTTGGTGGGGGTGATACCCAAATCACCCATAACCATTGTGTAATTTTCAATTCGTTATCCGGCAATCCATGCAGCATGCATATGACTGTATCTGTTTTGAAATCACATTTTTCGAGCTAAATGTTACATCGACAATTATCTTGGGAATAGTCTGGTATTCGTGCCTTATTCACTGATTATGGTGGCGGTGGTGGATGGGGGGTGGGGGGGACAGGGAAGGATAAATCCCACCCTGTCCATCGATATGTCACATTGTTTCATATAAAACCGCAGATGATTCTTTCACGAAATGACATTTTTCGAGCCAACTGTTTAAACAAGTCGACAGATCTCCTGGGAATAGACGTGTTCTCGGGTACCATTAACTAATTACGTCATCACGCCAATCATGTCAGCAATAAGAACTTCTACCTAAATTAGTATAAACATAATACAATCAACTCAACAATACCTTCATCCAATTAATATCCCGATGTGTGTCCTCTAATTATTTCCAAAACAACACCGCGCTGGACAGAACAAGTAGGAAAAATATATTGGTATCATATATAGACAGGGTTCGGCTAAAGTGTATTCGTTCGGGGAACGTCATCCTCATAATCTGCACCCATCATGTGCATAACAATATGGAAAATTCTAATTTCATCCACAGGGACATAGAATGACAACTCACTTTTCATAATTTTTGGAAAATTTGACCTAAAAACGGTCAATAATATTGGAAGTATTTCAAGTTGGACCACTTATATACAGTCCACTTATATATATATACAGTCCAATATACACTGTTTTATTCACACTCATTATTAGTTAGAACATTAAAACTAATTTCAGCCTAAATTTCCAACTTATTTCAGAAATGAAATGTCTCACTTTTGTATAAGAGTCACCCATCACCATGACGTCATAATTTTCAATTCATTGTCCGGTTTCCAATAAAACCAGCAGATGATTCTTTCACGAGATGTCATTTTTTGAGCCAAATATTTGAAAAAGTCAACGGTTCCCTTGGGAATAGACTAATTCTCGGGTCCCATTCATTAATTACGTCATCAGGCTCATCATGACAGCAATCAGAAATTAAACTTCCGCCTAAATCAGTATAAACACAATCCAATCAACCTAACAATACCTTCATCAGAGTCATCTCCCGATTTGTGTCCTCTAATTATTCCCAAATCAACACTCATATATACCACCGCACTGGACAGACGAAAGTAGGAAATATATATTGGTATCATATATATAGACAGGGGTGCGGCTAAAGTGTATTCGTTCGGGGATTTTCATCCTCATAATCTGCACCCCTCATGTGTATAATTATATGGAAAATTCTAATTTCATCCACAGGGAGTTATAGTTAGAATGAGAACTCACTTTTTTATAATTGAACGAAAATTTGACCGAAAGACCGTCAATATTATTGGAAGTATTTCAAGTTGGACCACTTATATACAGTCCACTTATATACAGTCCAATGTACACTGTTTTCTTCACACTCATTATTGGTCAGAACATTAAAACTAAATTCAGCCTAAAATTTCCAACTTGTTTCAGGAATGAAATGTCTCACTTTTGAACATTTTGTATAGTTGTATAGGAGTTGATGAGTGACACACCAATCACCAATCACCATGACGTCATAATTTTCAATTGATTGTCCGGTTTCCAATAAAACCAGCAGATGATTCTTTCACGAGATGTCATTTTTCGAGCCAAATATTTCAGAAAGTCAACAGTTCTCTTGGGAATAGACTAGTTCTCTGGCCCCATTCACTAATTACGTCATCAGGCTCATCATGGTAGCAATCAGAAATTAAACTTCCGCCTAAATCAGTATAAAAACAATCCAATCAACTCAACAATACCTTCATCCAATTAATCTCCCGATTTGCGCCTTCTAATTATTCCCAAAACAACAATTATCCCGCCGAGTCGGACAGCCTTACTCATTGATACCAAAACACAATAGTAATTGGCTGTCCAACCTTGATTAGTTCAATAATTATGCACACCTTTGGCTGATTGAAGTCGTGGCTTTTTTAACACACGCGAGTGTGTAGATTTGGTCCGTGGTCGCGTGCGCTTTTAATTGCCTTCTTTAGTATTGACGTGATGCAAACATTGCAGTTGGCGTTCGGAACCAACAATGTCCGGATGAAGTAGTACTTACATGAAAGTAAATTAGATCTCTTGCCGCAACAGTTTGTTCTTGTTTTCGGCGTGAAAGCGTAAATTTATTGATTATCATACAAATTATCAACCGCAGTTTTCAAGATACGATGAAGAGCATATTATATGAAAGAAAGAACGACCGTTCTGAAATATCTGCCTTTAAATATATATACGACATATTATACAGCGCAATGGATTTCCTGACACATTGTTCAGCGCTATGAAAAGACTGTATGACATATGGCTTAATGGTAAATCAGTATCATAGGTTTCAAGATGTATAACAAGATTTAACGCCCCTAAATTACTATTTCTTCAGCTTCGGGGGTAAAAAATATTAGATTTGAGTCAAGGAACCCACACATCAGAACAAAATGTTGATATATATAAAACTGTTTGGGTAATTTTATACTATAGTTGACAATGGTTAGCATTATTTTTTGGCAATTGGTCGATTCTGATAACTGAAGGGGAATTTTAAGAAATGTTGTTGTTGTTGTTGGAATCTGATGAAATGGGGACCAACGAATCGGATTGAGTACCTTTAAAAGATAACTATTTTATCTTATTCAAATTGGCTATAGAAGCGTTCACACGTGTGTTAATATTTGGCGAATTTGCCCAAACCCACTGACTGATGAGATCATGATCAAACATTAATTGCAGTTAACTTTTTGAACATGCAACAATGTCTGGATGAAGTATTTTTATATGAAAGTAAATATTTTTGCCGCAATAGTTTGTACTTGTTTTCAGCGTGAAAGTGTAAATTTATTAATTTTCATACAAATTAGAAATATACAAGATGTATATATAGAGAAGGATATTCTTTATTTCCCCCTTCTTGGGAAAAAATAGGTATAAATTATTACAGCATTATTTAGTAATATGAACAATGAAGAGCAAGAGATGTTCATCACAAGCACGTGGACGTGCGCTTTCTCTCGATATGGACCAAAAAATACATGTCATATATGTTCAATAAGAATCAGTAAAGTATGTATATACATGTAATTTGCAGGTTGCCTAAATAGTTTTATGTTAAAATTTGTCAGAAACGCCATAGAGCCCGGGGCGGGGGATATAATTGACCGAATCTCGACAATCCATGGAACCGAAGGCTCGGTCCGCATAATGGATATATCAGTCATGGTCGTATTCCAAGATATTATATAGAGAAAATAATACCAGCGTGCATATACACGAAGATGACCTGTTATTCCGGTATCATTCCGCCATTTTAACAGGCACCATTGGGAGCTTGGGGGGCAATGCTGTCCTCATATAATATATATAAGTAAGTGTAAGAGCTACGCGCCCATGAGGAAATGTGATTTGCCATCCATGTGCAATATACTGGGGTCTTCTGGTCTCTAAAAGGTTCCTTGTTAAACACAATGCTTTGAAGAGATCATACAGGGCTAGGATAATTTTTTTCCGATTGACCATGCGCCATTCCACCAAATATGGTGAAATATAAAGAGCGTTCAGCTCTTCCTTTGCCATTAATCGGACTATTTGCAGATGAGCGAAACAGAAAGAGAGCATATATAGCTCTGTCGTCGCCGGTCACATAGATTCAACATACGTCGAGTCGAAATAGGCGGATTTTGTTCATCAAAGGTTTGCTTTAACGCCCCAAATATAGCACGTTGAACCGTTAGTCTATTGGGAGTCATTGTTCTATGATGTCCAAACTTATACATTTGCTCCCATATCATTCTCTCCATTGGATATAAACAGGGAATGCCCTTTAAAAATTTGAAATCATTGGATATCAAATCTTTTATCTTCCCTGGACCTCCAGAGGAAACTCCACCGGACTGACATCGGTAATAACTTCCTCATCTGTAAGTGGACGGTAAATAAACAGTTATGATTGACACGTACCCGTTCATCCTACCAGTAAATGTTCGCGTGCCAAAATCACACAACGTAAAATAAACAGATTAATTGAAGCTAGATTTCCTTCACTAATTCTTACGTCACACAAATTGACAAGATATACAGCCTTTAATCCGGTTATGTTCTAAATGAGGTGCGCTAATCCAATCAAGCAAGTGCTAGAAGAAGCGTCCTGTCTCAAACATACGTCATGGCAGCCATTGTATTTCCTCTAAGCAGGAACTGTCTGCCATGAATATTTGCCTGCTTTGGTATCCATCCTTGAGGAATCCTTTGAATGTCTATAATGTGCTATGTCCATATAGTATTAAGGCGACCAACCCGGTATACTAAGTTTCCAAAAGTAGTAACTCTGCCGTCCTCGTACATTTGGCTTTTGACTTTAACCCTTTGAGTGCCAGGGGCCGATATTATCGGCCCTAAACCTACACAATAAGTCTATTAAAGAATATAATAAAATATATTAAAATTGTAAAAAAAAAAAAAAAAAAAAAAAAAAAACAATTGTTAAGCCAATGCATTCTCTTATATATGCGAGGCGACCTATGGTCGACTCGCATATATAAGAGAATGCATTGGCACAGGGTATATGGGTTGATACACAAATCGGACCTGGCACTCAAAGGGTTAAACAATATTTTATTTGCATAATATACAAAAGGGATTGAGGCACAAGTTTTTGCAACTTATTAAGCCCCTCTCCCAACACAATATAACAACACACATGAATACATTTGGCCTCTTCTGGCATGTAATATTGAGGATTCACATTATTCGTCCAAGTAATTTGAAGGCATGACGATGACGTGGATGAAAGAGCCCAGCAATTATCGATGGAGTTTTTGAGAGCTAGGTTATAACACATTTTTCGAATAATCGTAAAACGGCGCTAAAACTTTTCAACTGAAAGTGCGCCACTTTTAATGTTTAGTGTTTTTGAGCTAAAGTGGCTAAATAATAAAAATATTTTTTTTTCTTGTTGGAATATGAAAAAAGATGGACAAGATAATTATACATCTTAATATCTTGTAATTAAGGTGCGTTAATACAATTAATTTATCCTTTTCAGCGTTTGTTTCAATTCTGTGCTAAAAATTAAAAACAGCTGGGAAATGGTCGTGACAATGGAAATATATTTCAGAGCATATATGAAGCCGGTATATCAATAGATCGTTATTTGTCGACATATCTTTATATGTACCTCTTTCTAAATTTCGTTGACATAATTTGGAAGCTTGAATGAGCCATATCCATTTAAGCTGCATGTTGTTTACATAATATTATTCTGTATTCATATTTAGTTTAATGAAATCTCTAGTTCCAAAAATAATGGACGGAGATAATAAACTATTTGATCTGAATGCTTTTTTATTTGTTTACGTATCTTCTCCACTATACATTGGCCCATTATGTATGTTGGCGTTTTATACCAAAATGCATCTATCTGTGTTGAGTTCTGTTCACTATACTGACAGTATAATTACACTGAAATTTAGCAAATTTGTATTCCGCGCCTACTTCTGAGCTTGTGTAAACAAATATGTCAGATTATTATGTTGTATGTATTTGTATTATATTTAATCTCCGTTGATATGGAGTAATAAAGTATCTCTCTCTCTCTTTCCATGTAGTGCATGTACTCTTTGTTTTACACCGAGCATGCAGGCTTCGATGATTTCTTTGAAGTTTTCCGATCACACAACACTCTTGATATCTAAAGTGAAAAAGCTCATTGTTTGAGACTTCCAGATTTACAGTAATAATTTCACAAATACTCTCCAAATTATATTCAAAAAGCTTGTTAATTTTTTCGCAGATAGTTGTTGGTCAACTGGGGTCGTAAATTATCAGGCGGCGCTTGTATCTCATTAGTACTTGTAATTGATACATAGACGCTACAAGTTACCGTTACAAGTCAGTGCTTTGTTTGTACCTCCCCCATTTATGACCCTTACAAAACCAAGCTTTGTTTGTAGCCTCTCCAATTCATTACCGTTACTAGGCGATTTGGGCTGGTCACCGCCATAAACGAGGAAAGTATACAGGCGTACATGTTTGTCAATTGGCGTCGGTGGGGTTTGTCACCTTTTTACCAACTTTACAGAGAAAGAGAGAGAGAGACAGGAAGAACGAGAGAGAGAGAGAGAGAGAGAGAGAGAGAGAGAGAGAGAGAGAGAGAGAGAGAGAGAGAGAGAGAGAGAGAGAGAGAGAGGGAGAGAGGGCTGTAAGTATTTCAACAGGTTCCTCAAGTTTTCCAACTAGTTGAAAGGAATTTGAAATTTACAACCTGGCACCCCTTATATCGTCAAGATCAAACATTTTGTTGTGAAATTTCTTGCTGATGTTATGTCAACTGTTAAGCATGAAATGTCCAACTTTTGATGAAAAGTTTGACGAAAGAGTGAGATACCCCAAACTTCCTGTCGCTACGCCCCTGACAGCCGCCCAATGTCGTATATCTAAAGTTTCTTCCTTTGGGGAAGGGGTGTAAAGATTCGATCGAGTTCCTAACTGTTCCCAGATCTGAATTTTTTCATTAACAAAGTTTTGAAAAAAATAAATATATAAACAGTCGACAATTTTCCAAAAGTAGGAAAATGTTTGAACATTGCACGCGAAGTACGACTTGTAAACGGATATTTTGTATCGATTTTACTATTCTGTACTACATATTGTTCTATATTTTAGGGGTCAACACAAAATATTTATTAAATAATAATTTATGTTATATAACCATAAAAGCACACGACCAGTGCTCTAAATATTTACATTATAATGAATATTTAAACAATGAGCAATAACATTATGAACATTTGAAATAAAAACATCTATAGTAAAACATGGAACCACATGCATGTGAGAACTAGAATTCAACATTAAAAACGCTGTGCCGAGACTATACAGATGTGAACAATAAAATCAAATCAAATAATCAACGCAGAAAGATAAGACCGTGTGGATGTGAGTATGATATGAATAACGATAAGATTAGGAACGACTTATATATATATACGACAGAGATATCAGACTAATTAGATTGCGTACTATACTATACAGTCGACCTAACGTAAGAAAACTTCATGACCTATTTAACTCTAGCGATACGAAAGCTATGAAAAAAAAACTATCAATATTTATCAAAAAGGCACAGCGTGAGATAAACCACTCCTGATCAGGGGGGGGGGGGTGAAAAAAAAATTCCGGCACATATGCCGGGGTGGGTGGGTGGTCAAAGCCACCAACAAGCAATTTTTTCCGCAACTAAAAAATAAAATTCCTGCTTGTTTTTTAGTGTTTTGGCAATGAGTTGGGCTTCAAACCCACTTTGAATGAGAGAAATAATGTAATTCCAACTGTAAACTGACTGCAGGCAGTTATCGTGTTGTATTTTGTTGCAAATTTTGAAATCCAAGATGGCCACTGGCAGCCATGTTTTTTTGGCCGAATGACCTCAAAGTGACTCATTCCTATTTACATGTCCATGTTAACATCCATGATAAATAGTATGCACAGAAATTCATATACAGCTGTTTACAGTGAATTTCCCCCCGCAAATCTCTGTTTTAGTGTTAAAAGGGGGGGTGGGTGTCAAAAAATGGTCGGGGAAAAAACTGCCGAAAACGGAAAACAATTTGGCGTGGGTGGTGGGTGGGTACAAAAAATGATCGAAAGGGAAAAAATGCCATACGGGTGTTACCAAACACAACCCCCTAACGAAAAAAAATATAAAATCATAGTATATACTATTGTCTGCACATATGGCTGCCAATATACCCCAACCCTGCTTATGAATACACATTTATGTATTGTTATACGATGAGAGTATATAATAAATTGAATTGAATTGGTTCTATAACAATTATTCAGTTGTACACAGCCACTAATAAAGTAAAATAACAATTTATGAGGTCTGGAACCCTGCATACATCTTTAATTTCAGTCGGCGAAGCGCCGCCAAATAAGAACAGAAGAATATGTTTAATCAACGCGCTTCTTGTTTCGTTGTTTCCAAATTTACTGTAACAATTTAACAAATACCTACCAAATTATAGTTCAAAAACCCTGCTAATTTTTCACAGATTGTTGTGAGGTGAATTTCTGGTATAAATTATCATGCGGCCCTTATAACTCATTAGTACTCGTAATTACTATACAGACACTGCAAGTCCCTGTTACAACCCACGGCTTTGTGTGAACGCCCGACTATTCATTCCATTTACAATGCCGGTGTGTCCTGTGTGTAACGCCACAACGAGAGACAAGAGGGTGTGATTTCGTTGTGAATAGAATTAATTTCTTTTCGTCACTTTTACAAAAAAACTAAACCGAAACCATCCGCTGTCCGTCATTGATATTATTCCATGTATATTCAATAGAATCGAAAGAAACCGCTCGTCGTGCTTCTTGTTCCCCTTAGCAGAAAGCTAAATATAGGTAATCAATCATATATCTACAACACTCGTAATATCTTTGTTTGGTACAATTTATTCATCTTTGTTCTTCGTGTTGCTGTTTCCTTCTTTTGCTTGATTTTATGTATGTCATATATACCTGTATTTTTTATATCGTTGAGTATTACAAATATTTTTCTACAATATCCAATCTATGAATGTTTGGTAAAACGGTTATATTGACGTTATCTTTATCAAGCCGACATATACGATACATCGCACGATATTATATATACGAACCGTTAAGATTCCCCAACAAATTTGATACCGAATTCCTCTCATCAGGCATTTAGCAACCAAAAAGTATAACAATTAATTGTAAATTAAAAAAAGTCAAACTGGGTAAAAGTGATTCTATTGTACACTGGCTAATATCTGAATAATTAATATAAATATCTCCTATACGTATCTGTGTTATTGCCTACACGCATGCATGGATTCAAGTTCGATGAAATATCTTTAAAGACAGTGGCTTTATATTCCAAATGCTCTTATTTTTTTTTCCAAATCTAAAAGGGCATCAGACAAGGAACAGAGACTTACCCTATTTGTTACACTATATTATAGTGCTAGTATCTCTGGTGTATTTAATTGTCCGATGTATCAAAAAATTTAAGTTAGTAGCAACTACGACATGATTCCGTGTCCAGGCTATACGGAGAAGATTTATTCTCCAAGATGTATGCTATCATGAACGCATGTCCGATCGCAAAGTCAATTATAGGTGCCAACACTCATCTCATTTAGTTTATTTATTAATTAATTAATTAATTTACATTGGAAAAGATGCCCTTCTAAATTTTGCGCCCCATAAATTCTTCATGCTTCCACAAACCCCGAAACGGTGGATGTACCAAGCCTTAATTGAAATAGTGTCAATTTCAGAATGAGGCCAACAGAAGGTGGGAACCTCATTCTGCTTAGGCCTAAACTGCTATGGGAGACCTAGGATAAGATTGAAGTTCCCCAGTTGAAGTTGGTGATGTTCATACATTAGTCACCTCGATTATGCAATTTATCTTCTGCAAATTAGGGGATATAGAAACTGAACAGAAGTGAAAAAGTAACAAAACACAGTTAATTTGAGACTAAATGCCTAAGCAGAATGAGGTCCCCAGAGGGTTAATTTGATGAGGCTAGCCCGCCGTGTGGGATAGCATCACTAAGTTCACCCTCTGGAGACATAATTATGCAAATGTCAGACACATTAAATACAAACTTGCCTGAAATGATAGATCTGCATACTGAATTATACCAATTGGGTTGAGAATACCACAAAACAAAGCTGCGCAAATAGCTAACAATTCGTGCATGGTGTGGTGCCAAACATGGTAAATGCTCCACGTGTCACAAAATACCCGCTGCCTTTGACCTATAACGCACAAGCCTCAAAACAGAGTTCAGCCCCCTGGCTAGCTATGTGTATTTTCTTTATTAATTCTAAATTTTTCAATGAAGTGTTTTGTCAGTTACAATTCATTCTGGCTTAATCCAGCTGCTTGATCTAGACAATTTTCAAATGAATATGGACAGTTTAGTTTCTCAGAATAATGCAGAATGAATTGTAACCTCCAAAAGTCTCAAATAAATAAATGAGTGATTTCTTCACATTATGTATATGTAAGTCCTGCGGGGTAGGGGACTAAATTCTGCATGACGCTTGCCTATAATGATCACTCTGTGAATCCCCGCTGCTTTTGACCTATAATGATCACTCTGTGAATCCCCGCTGCCTTTAACCTATAATGATCAAACTGTGAATCATTTGCGGCGGATACTTTACCCTTTTATCCCCGTTTGTCCAGATGACTTTTTGGGTTGATTTCGTCATGCCACGTGTCATTATTTGCATACATCATAAGCGAAATGATTATGATGCAAGTATGTTTTAGATTACCTTGGAAACAAAGTCAGTAACGGAGTATTCATGAAACCGATCCCAACAAACAGTCCTTCATTATATGGAGACAGATGACTATCGGGTTAAGATGGCATGGGTGCTTAATCAGATTATGTCTGGATGATCTAAAGACTATCCCGAATTAAATCTATCGATTTCTGTCTTAGATGGTGTATATGCATGCAGTGAAGTTAGCGGACGAAATGAGGAACATTTACTAAAGACTATCCCGAATTAAATCTATCGATGGTTGTCTTAGATGGTGTATATGCAGTGAAGTTAGTGGACGAAATGAGCAACACTCACTATAAATACTATTCAGAATTAAATCTATATATACAGATGGCTGTCTTAGATGGGGTGTATATGTAGTGAAGTTAGTGGACGAAATGAGCAACACTCACTATAAATACTATTCAGAATTAAATCTACCGATGGCTGTCTTATATAGATGGTGCTTTAGGTTACACTGATGTAAATGTTTTCCATAGGAATCAGTGCTAACGTTTTAGCGTATAGTGTTGGCAATATAAATGTTGGGTCCAAAATTTTCTTTAAATCTGAAAAATTGACATTTTGGGAAACTTTTTACAAAAAAAAATCATGTCTGTCTAGCAGGGAATTCGCCTTTAAATCTTATGTTTTCGTAACTAGTGTCAGAACCGCATAAAAAAATACAGTCATATTTTAGACCACACCAAAAAATTCAAACTTCACTACAAAGGGTTAATTCCTGTGCCAATGGTTATTTTACCTATGGGAAATCATAGGGAAGAGGTGTGATGATTTTTTTATGTGAAAAGCACACAAGGCTATTGACCAATCAGGGCCCAGTGTCTATTTTATTCTCTCCTATATATTCCTCCCGCATCCGCTAGACGGATGTTACACCAGCCAGCTCCTCCCATGCAGTCGAGATCCCGGCCCAGTCTGTCCAGGAGATGGAATCACCACCACCATCGCCTCCACGTCCAGACGCGGACACCTCCGACTTCATCCCGAAGACTCCGGAATACAACGAGCCGGAGCCTGCCAATCCTATATCACCGGTAACCGAACAAGAAACAGATGCCACCCGCCTATGGAGAGAAAACTACATGAAAGAATCATCTAAATATCTCGCCAGAGTAGACGAATCAATTAAGAAAGCAGAAGTAGAAAGGAAGAAAGCAGAAGAGAGTAGAATAAAAGCAAAGGCAGTCTTAGACGAATTAGATCCACCGAAATGTAAAAAGAAAAAAAGAAAAAAGCTAAAAGCAACCAGCAAAAACTAAACATCTCAACCTCACTTTGCCTCCGGTCAGCCTCCGCATCTGAACAGCATCAACAGCCTCATAAATCGATCTCCATCGAATATATCAAGAAAGGGTGAAGGGACTTGCACACTGCAGTCCGACCACCCTACCCGGCCTTCGGCCGGAAACGACTCAACAACAGAAAATAGATGTCACTCGGAACCTTATTTACACCAGTGTAACCTTATATAGATGGTGTATATATAGTGGAGTTAGTGGACGAACTGGGGAACAATTTCTAGATCTGGCCATGTCATGACGCTGTGGGTTCAACTCGGTTGCATGTGGGGAAAGGCCACACAGCAGTTAATTTATATCTAATGTTTATTCTATGATAAAAAAGGTATTGAGAGGAACAAAGAGAAGATATATACAACAAATTGAGCATATGGCAATAGGCCCATATGTACAATATATACACGAACTTGTTGGTGCAAATATAGTCGAAATCGTCATTATGTCATCATTATCGTCGTCATCGTCACCATCATCATCATTCGGCATTGTCGTCATCGTCGTCGTCGTCATCATCATCAATCATCATCATCATCATCATCATCATCACCATCTTCGTCACCATCTTCGTCGTCATCATCATCATCATCATCATCATCATCATCATCATCATCATCATCATCATCATCTTCGTCATCATCGTATTCCTCATCATCCTCATCATCCTCAACATCATAATCATCATCATCATAATCATCATGATGAAAATGTTGTAAATATAGTCAAATAATTGTCATTTATCAAAATTCGTTATAGCAATATTATCATCATCGTCGTCCTCTTCCTCGTCGTCTTTTTCGTCATCAGCATCATTATGAGTAGAAAAAGGGGGATAACTCCACTAAAAAGGTATCTCGAGTCCAATGGCGGACAAGCTGATTCCAGTATCCCCCCCCCCCCCCCCCCCCACGGGCCACAACAACAACTTTGTTTCTGGGGCTATAAATATATATGGAAGCATTACATCAGATTTCCCGTAAACACTGGATTGGCCATAGGTATTTTATTAACATGCGATATCAAATTACATCAACACTTCAGGACGCATATCTCGAGTCGGCACCAAGGGATTTCCATACTGGATATCGAGGGCCATACACTTAATTAAATAATTAGTCTTTCTTTGAATTTTAATCTGGCTTTATCCTTCCACAGCACGCTGGTGGTACTCTAACTGTTAGAGACCGTGACACTGTGCCAATATCACTTCTAAATACTGATATATCCCGGGCAGAATGTCAGCAGAGACTTAGTGTCAACCGCAATTATCGCCCTTTTCTGTACCCACCTGTAGGTGGCCATAACGCTAAACAATATTTGATTTCAGATATTCATTATGAAATTCATTACTCCGAATCTATGCGAACACACCCGCAGAGCAGACGACCCGGGATTCTAATGGAAGAAAACAGACGGAGTAATTCGCCATTAGAAATTGCTAATTGTGAACAACCTGGAGACGACCAACGGCGACCAATCTCGTCCAACGAGTTTTCTATATGTTAAGTTGTCATTTTGTTAATTTTAGTATAACGACCCGAGCAGCGGGAGATAAGAAGTGTCGTCGGTTCTCTCCCCTGTTCATGCAGGGATCTAAGGATCTGCTAATAGATGTCTCCCCCATTAGCTCCTAACTAATATTTAGGAAAATAATTATCGGGAGGCTATAATTAGGAAAAACAAGTCTGACTTTAAAGCCCTTTCTTCGTTATGAATTCAGAAGAGGTTATGGAAATATCTACAAACTTTGCTTATAAAGAGTCTCATTATAGCAGCATGCAGGCGATTTATAGTATATGGTGTACCTACTGGCTAATTGCTATCGTCTCTAGAACATTTTGACAGTGATACATCGAAAAACACGATGAAACATATGGTGAAATAATCGTGAATAAGCTTGACTCAATTTGATCGATTTTGGACGAGATCAGCCGCCAAGTGCCCAACGGTGCTAAACTATAGGTTACAATTAAAACAATTCTGGGCCCTGTTTGGTTAATAGTAGTTTTGATATTTAAACATATATAAAATACATGCAATCACTCCTCTTGAAATTTCAGACACCAATAAAAACATTGGCCTATTGTAAAGGACGTGGTTCCTAGTTTGAAATTGTCTGGTGTGAGGTAAAAAATGACAATATTTCTTTCATGCAATTCTGACTCTATATTATAAATCCGGAATTTAAAGGTACATTCGACGCCCGGTGATATGCAGAAATTTGCGCAGATGCCAATCCTGGTAATCATTTAGCACAATTCTTGTGCACTCAGGACTGCAGGTCATTATATGTTAAAACTGAGGGCTATGTGGAATAATTACTTCACTGTAACATATATGTCGAGATGTTCGCACATAATTTCACGAAACATCTCCATGTTTATTTCTCAAACTATTGTATTGATTTACAGGTACAGGTATTCAGGCGAAATATCTATATTTTTTATACGTTCTGAACTCACCAACATTGCCAGTTCTACTAGTTTTTCAACTGTTTTGACATTAGAATTTAAAGATGGAGCACGTATCTCTTTCCTGAACTTTTGGTAGAGGAATGATCGTGGAAATCAGTAAATTGGAGCTTCATTCACCAGGAAATTAATTTTTATATGACTTATTTTCTATGAAATGGATAGTTTATGTGGTTATTTTAAGAACATTACTACATTTTGATTGAATATTTATCTTTTAAAACACTTATATTATGATATACTAGCGGCGTATGAGATCTGCCCATTTTCTTCGCTTCGCGCACCTTTTGATATCTTAAATACTTTGATTTTTTTATTTGTTTTTAATTTTAAAATTTTAGTTTGAACTCCTTTCTCAATTTAACCAATTTTTTAAAATCTAAATTTTGAAAAACTAACGCCGTTATAACATCGGCCGGGTACCCCGAGGCACCACACCCCGTTATAACATCGGCCGGGTACCCCGATGCACCACACCCCGTTATAACATCGGCCGGGTACCCCGAGGCACCACACCATATTTGATTGAAATCGGTCAAGGTGTCTGGGAGAAAATTCGCGATCAGACAGTCGGACAGATCCTACTCGTATTATGGATTATTAACACCAGATTCTACATATTATGTACATATATAGCTTGTGCATTTTACATGAATAGTCTAGAAGAAATAAAACAAAAACTCTCTATCAATCTTCACGTATCTATCTACACGTATCTATCTACACGTATCTATCTATCCCTCAGTCTCAATTGTTGTTACGAATTGAGAAGAACTCGCCAATGGTATCGCCGATCAAGTTGCACTCGGTTGAATTGTCATTCCGCACTATGTATATATAGAAAACGACCCTGTTATGTCGGATTTCCGAAAACTGTATGCTTATATTTTCTAATTTTTTAAATAACGTTTCCCGTTTGTTTGGAAATATCAGCGCTATTGATGCGAGATTCTTAGATATATTGTTGTTGTTATTGTTGTTGTTTTGTTATAGAACGTGGTGCCAGGAAGATATATATAGACCATCTTCAATATTTTACGTTTTTTTAAGTTCTAGAGAATATAAAACCGTTATACACGACATAAACGAACATTTTATACACTAGAATCCAAATGAAAAGCCAATCAGAATCCCAAGTACATCTTTAAACTTATATAACTCGGCGGTTTGAAGCCTTTGATTTTTCTCGCGCTTTTGGTTACACCACGCTCATGTTCCGAAAGTCAACATTAGTTAAATAAAAGGTCCCTTACGCCACACGTCCGCGAATAAGGTGGCTTATTTTACTGGTGGCTTTCTTCTTTAAAACAAATATTATGCCGACTATATATGCCACAGCAAGGGGGACAATTAAATAGAGAATACCTACGAGTTTTGGTTGAATACCTGAATTATCTCATGAGTGGGTGCAAGGAAGTACAGAATTTCCACGAGCGGCTGCAAGCCGCGAGTGGAAATTCTGTACTTCCTTGCACCCACGAATGAGATAATCCGGGTATTCAACCAAAACCCGTAGGTTTTCTTTTTATTATATGCGCTATAAACCGCACCAAAACTGCTAATTTTGTCCTACAGTTCACTTCAAATTGTTAGAAAGCTTCGACATTTGCATTTTGTTTACATTCCATCAATTGATTTGCTCACCATTGAATGACAAATATCGAGCATAGCCGCCATAAGAAATAGTCCCCATTGTTTTATTCTGAAATGATGCGAGAAAATTAATGTATACATAATTTAGTGATAAGAATATATTAAAACATATGTTAACATTATAACAATTAAATAACAGTTTATGAACCGTGAAAATCAATAATTAAAACAATAGTCCGGCTGTTATTGATACGCTTTGAAACTTAATGTGATTCGCCGCTATAAACCGGAAGTAATCTCCGAAAAAGTAATACTATTGTGTTATCCATCGAGTCGGTCAGTGTTATCCATCGAGTCGGTCAGTGTTATCCATCGAGTCGGTCCAGGTGATGGATATAACGCTCTACGCCACGGCAATTTCCCACTATTTAATGGGGAAGCATATAATAAAGAGCATTATTCGTTAGGCTGCTCCCGATATTGCAAATAATAAAGAGCGTTTATCTCACGAGTCATGACTGTGCGAGATATTGAATACAGCTTGACATTGCAAGGTTTATTAAAGGCCCACTCAACTTTCTAATGCCCGGATCACATTATAATTATATACAACATATTCCATGTAATATACCATTTGAAAGAGGAAGCTCCAAAACATTGTAATATCAACTTATTCAGTCGAATAAGCTATGAATATGTTGTTATTGTTAAGGTATCGACGTCTGTTCTGTGCTTAATTTTGATCTGGTCTGTACCGCCAGTCTTTTATTTTCAATGGAAGCGGAATAACTCTATCTCTTATTTATGAATTATGATGCATTCTGGGGTAAATAACGGGGAAGTCTTGGGGTGAATCTGAGAATATAACTTAATCACTCTCTTAGGCCACACAGCTGTTCCATATTCTGGTGTAAAAAAAAAAATATATATATATTTGTCTCCTTTTCCAAATGGTATTTAACATGGAATATGTTGTATATAATGTGATCTGGGCATTCGAAAAAATATTATTAAGTATATATCAATCTGTATAAACCAGCATTCAGTGCATTTATCGACATATATCTTGACCTCTCTCCAAATTTAATAAACGAGCATGTTTTAATTTTAAATAACGAACAGTGATTTGGCAGAAACAGGACACTCTAATTGAAGTTGAAATTAAATAAAATCCGGACATAAACGATATCTCGTGAGTCGAGATCCCCCATACCACAACCGCGCGGTCGCATCAACGTGCATGCTGTTTCTAAGTTTTTCTATTCTTATTTGAATAATGAAGAATAAGACATTAATGAGCGTTCATCAATAGTCTATTTCCGATATGGCAAGAATAAAGAGCGTTAATCAATAATCTATTTCCACATATTTTGGCTGTTTAACGAGGCCTTTCGCGGCTTTTGGCCGATCTTCAGGTTAACGCCATTTTATTATTATATATATTTATATATATATTTAACTCCTTCAAAATCATTTATTCATAATTTGAAGACTGAACAAGCTAGCATGTGATGCCAACCAAAATCAAAACAAACAACGAAACCATAATGCCTTGACAACAGGACATTCTATAATTGGAACTAAAATTTATTATTTATTCCGGACAAAACTACATGCTGACGATTCGAGCTCACGTCGCGGTTGTACCGTTATACGAACTTACGATTCGAGCACACACCGCGGTTATACCACTATACGTGCTGACGATTCGAACTTACACCGTTGTTATACCGCTGTTATACCGCTACATGCTGATGATTCAAACTCATGTAGCGGTTATACCGCTACACGTTGTTGCTCGGTGTGCACGATGATTGATTTTATGCATAAATAATGAAGGGATCACGTTTGTACCACATGTCACGTGACGTGTGATGGCGCGCGCAATATTTGTCAGGATTAATGCAGGTTCCCACCGAGACAACACAGAGGAAGGACAATCAAATCGAAGACGATCACCATGCAGATACTATAGCTGCTCTCTTACATCAACCGATTCTATACTAAATGGATTCTCACAGTCAGTCAAATGTGTATATCGGAATGTTTTATTATTGATTTGGCAGAAGAATAAGAGTACACAAGGAGCCCGATTTATTGGAGAAATGTTTAAACAATAGGGTCGTTTGTGGAACTTATTATTTGAAAATTCCCTATTGGATAACTACTCATCAATACTAATTAGAATAGGAAGGGTGAAACTTATAATCTGAACATTTCCTATTGGATAACTACTCATTAATGATGCTTTAGTATTGGAAGGGTTAAACTTATTATCTGAACATTTCCTATGAGACAACTACGCATCAATGATGCTTTAGTATAGAAAGGGTTAAACTTAAAATCTGAATATTTCATATGGAAAACTACTCATCAATTATGCCTTATTATTGGAAGCGTTAATATTATTATCTGAACATTTCCTATGGGATAACTACTCATCAATGATGCTTTAGTACAGAAAGGGTTAAACTTATTATCTGAACATTTCATATGGGATAACGACTCACCAATTATTTTAGTATAGAAAGGGTTAGACTTATTATCTGAACATTTCCTATGGGATAACTACCCATCAACAATGTTCTAGTATAGAGAGTGTTAACTCTCACAACAGGGAGTACGCTTAATGCTTTCTGATAGTGTGACATTCATATAGCTAAATCAACAGGACACAACAACATCATATAGCTAAATCAGAAGACACAGCAACATAGTAGCTAAATCAACATGACCTATACCAATATAATAGCTAAATAAACTTGACCTACCAACATAATAGCTAAATAAGCAAGGCCAACCATCGTCATATAGCTAAATCAACATGACATGCCAACAGCATAGCTAAATCAGCAGGACACATCTACATCATAGCTAAATCAGCATGACACTGCATGCTAGATCATAGCTAAATCAGCAGGACCATTTGACCACTCTTGATATACATCACAGATAGACAACATCATATAGCATTGTATTATGGACCAGTTAACCAGACATGGTTATAGGCGGGATTGAAACCGAGCAGATGTCTGGGACTAATGCATAATAATTTTCGAGGTTGGAACACCAAACACAATATAAATACATAAAAGCTCTAGAATATATCCGTTTTCATTTTAAGCGTTTTCTTATAGGATTATTGACCAGTTGATCGTTAGTAAACGATTTGTTGCGGACCTTTGATCCGCCATTATCTTGTCCGGCGCGCCGGGAGTCTAGGAAACCAAGCCAGGTGCGGCAGACGATACCTTGCGATAAAGATTGACAGAACATCCGGGGGACCATTATCACCATCTAACATTTCACGGAACATTGCCGACCCGTGTTCCATGAAACCTGACATGCGCACTGCAGGCGGCTGCCTCCTAGGAAGCGATGTTCTCATGGAATTTCCTCACCATGTCTCATTTCACCCATCTCGCAGTCCAATAAGAAAGCATCCACGTGGAAATAAGTTATTTTATTACAATACATATTACAATACATATTAATGATATATCAATAGGAGGAACAGAAGTTACCAACGTTAAAGATACGGGCGGCGTTGGCGGTGGGTATATATGCTGTTAAATATTCACCTCCGTCAAAAACCGCCATAAACAGAAATAATAGTAAAATATAGACAGACCTTGTTCTTATACCAATCAGAAATATGGCATAAACAGTATGTTATTGTCAAATGTTTTTCCTTTGTTATGTAAACAAAGGCAAAACACGTTACGGAATCTGGCTTTTGTTTAGATCCGGATATGGTATACATAAAGAGCGTTATTTGTTACTGTTTTCCTGATATGGAAATAATAAAGAGCGTTTATATCATTTGTGTGTGATTAACCAATAGAATTGCGCTGTTATGTAAACAGAAGCATAACTTCTGTAACACGAGCATGCTCTTGTTTACGTACACCATCGTACGCCTTGACGACAATATTCTATTTACGTGCTGATTATGTTTGGCATATGAACAAAACTATATATATTTTAATATTCCTTCAGTTGATGGCGATTTGAACAAAGATGAATATTTCTTTAACGAACGTCGCCGTGCCTTTAACAAATAGTTTAGGAAAATATGATCTAACTTAATTTCTTTAATAATTTATTCAAAAAACATTTCTCAAATGAGCTAAGAACGAATTTCAATAAAATGAAAGGTCCAAATTCCTATACATATTAGTAATCTATTTAACGCCACTGAAGTGACCGAAATTCGTCAGTAGAATACTTAGGTCTGAACCCAAGGTCTGGGCAGACGATATAAGTGCTAACATTCATTGTTCGTCCCGCCGATCATGCAGGGAAAGTCGACGGTAGCCAAACACTTATGAATAGTCGTGTGACCATTAGTGGACAGGGAACGTATACAGCGAAGCTCCAAGCATTTGGTTGACGACAATTAAGAAATAAGTGTACATTCGTAAGTCATTCGCGTAAAGGTGGCCACACAAATCATGCTTTAGAACTCTCAATAGAATATGTTTGAAGAGCAAGTCTTTACCGTTATGTTCTGCTCGCCAATAACAGAGAATAATACCATTGAATTAGATAAATAGTTTGACGGCATTGAGGGAACAAAGGGAGACAACTTAAGTTTAGTTTGAGCTGATTTTTGAATAGAGTGTCCTTTGATTTGTTGACGCATCTTGTAGATATCTAGAATACGTGAAATAAGTGTGCTCTCTGGCCAACCACAAAAATTCTGAGATTGAATACATAATATATCGTTAAGTAGATATTGGGATTATTGCCAATCGATATTATATGATCAGTAATAATAACTTTAGCGATAAATCGAACGCGAATGGCATGGGCGTTGCGCTCGAATTCGTGTTATATATAGCGAGACATGATCTTCAAGCCACAAATTACACCTATAGTATTTGTTAGGTATGCACGCGCCGGGGATCAAAATAGGTGAATATATGAAACAACTATAATATCACATGAAACAACTATAATATCATTGAAAAATCCATTAGATATTTTCTTATCTCTCACTAGTGAGTACTCGCCGAGTGTTTATCGGGATACTTGGCATCGCGCCAAGTAAATTACCGCGCGGATTAATACTATTTAGAAAAGCCGTGCATGACACCAATACCAGACATTGTAAAATGAGCATTATGTTTATTAAAGTTCAATCATTGTCCAATTTCGTTGCACTAATGAAAATAGTCACACGACAAAGAGGCAAATTGGGGGACTATATGTTTCGTCACAAGGCAGAGCGCGCAATACTGTCGTATACGGCTGTGAAGCGTCTCAGCCAACGCCGTGCATGTATGCATTTTACATGCATTTTTCAGCTTCTTTCAAAGTTTTTGATTTGTTACGAAGGCATAAAGCTCTAGTTTTTTCATGTGATATACAAGATCTTTAACTCGTTATGTTGGGATATAAGATTTTATGAAACTCGATTGATAAATTTGATTAACAAAATATTATTTCCCAACATAACGAGTTGGAGATCCTCTATATATACATTAGGCTATATATGGCCCGAAAAAACTTAGCAACTTGTATATATTAAATCTGTTCAACTCTGCACACAAACGCAGCGAACGCTCTTCATATTTAACATATCAGATCAAAACGACGTGCTCACTATTGTTACATGTTGTAGATAAATTGAACCATTTCCCTGTATGAAAACAATGAGTTAGAGAAATAGTTTTACGACATTGGGCGTATACGATATGATAACTTGAGATTATTTTGATCTGATTTTAAATAAATTATCCTTTGAGTTGTTGACGCATCATGTAGATATATATGTGTAAAACTCGTGGATTAAGCCTATGTGCTCTTTGGCAAAAAAAAATTGCTGCGATATATATAAAATATTGTATTGATAATTGGATATTGGGATTATTACCAATCGATATTGTTTGATCACTTAACAGGAATTTACCGGCAATCGAAGGCGAAAGACAGGAGTGTATAGCGATCGGATTCTTGTTAAAGAGAGAATGTGTTTTCATTCCTCAAATCAAACTGGTAATTATACTATATATATAGGCTTGGCACGTTCCGAGGTTCAAATAATGTCGAAATAATACATGGTAATACAATATATGACAATACAATACATGGCAATACAATACAATACATGGTAATACAATATATGACAATACAATATCAGGTGATACAAATACATAATAATATAATCCATTGTACTTACGCAACAACTTTCAACTTTGCTAATAAACGCTCTTCATTTTCTCCATATCAGGGAAAGAACAAATACGAGGTCTTTATTGCCACGCACAAATGGGGTCCTTTATACCAGTATGAAGATAAGAAGACCAGCACCATTGAGTTAGATATATATAGTTTTACGATATTGCGTGCATAGGAGGAGATATCTTGGGATTATTTTCACCTGGTTTTTAATTATATTACTGGAGACACACGTACCATAGTATCAATGGTAAAGTAGGTATGTTGTCTCACAATAGTGCAATTTAGTGCAAGTGGTCGTCGTAATTATTATGTCATATAGTTAGTTATGCCGCCCGCCGATTTTCTCGCACAATGAGTCTACCAGCTCTACCAGCGTCGTTGTCGAATCATCTCTCGGATTTATCTACCTGAACACATTGACCCGTGAATTTCTCGACGCAAAATAAAAAAAAATGCAACCGGGGAACTATCTTAATACACATGAAATAAATGTAAGTATATAAACATGATTATATAGAGTACATATAAAAAACGGACAACGTGCGAGTGGATGTTCTTAGATCCTATATATCGTGTGGACTGCCACAATCGAGCAAAATTCCGAGCGATCTTGTAACTATATATCTATAAGAATATTACAATATCGCTGCGCGTTGAGTAGTGATCAACCATATATGAGACGCAACGTGCTAGTTGGTCCAATTAGACTCATTGTGCGCGAAAATCGACGGGCGACATAACTAGCTATGGCATAGTAATTACGATGACCACTTGTCACTAAACTGCTCCATCGTGAGACAACATACCTACTATAAAATCGCTACTATATATAGAGTACGTGTATAAAGCAATTGGTTGATCTAATAAATGATATGCCGAATACTATGATTATTGCCAAAACACTTGGGGGGGGGGGGGGGTTCTCCTGACCAATCGATAGTAGTTTATCAATAGCAATCAATCAATCAGTTTATTTCTCATAATTCTATACATGACATAGGTATGGAGATAATAGTAGTTATATATATATATACAATAAGAAGAGCAAGAATTTGTCAATAAATCTAAAACGGCATCTGTATATCAAAAGTGCGAGGTCATAAAACACTTCTCCGGCATCGGCTTGAACCCCACAAGTCGGGACAGCAATAGAAGAAAAACCCCCCCACATGTGTATCGTCGGAAGTATGTCCGTCCGTCTATCCGTTTGCTTTTGGTTTCCGGCTGGGTGATGACATTAGATAGTCTCAACTGAATGGAATGAAATTTAGTATGTGATTTTAATAGCCCAAAATATAGGTATAATTACAATATGGGTTCCGCTCGCCAATTTTCACCAAAGTAATGGACCTTTGTTAGAATAATATACCACAGGCGTATTTACCACGCCCTAGCGATGCTCTTATTCTAAAGCTTACTATTTTGAGTATGTTGACTAATTTTTTGTTAGTTCAATTAAGCCTTGATTCAAAGCCAGTGAATTGGGTCCCTTTAGTGGTTATGTTTTACAGACGTTTATATTTTTTGCATATTTACCCACTGTGAGTGAATTGGGTCCCATTAGTGGTGATGTTTTACACACGTTTATATGTTTTGAACATTTACCAACTGTGAGTGAATTGGGTCCCTTTAGTGGTCATGTTTTACAAACGTTTATATTTTGTACATATTTACCCACTGTGGGGTCCCTTTATTGGTCATTTTTTACCGACGTTTATATTCTGTGCATATTTACCAACTATGAGTGAATTAGGTCCCTTTAGTGGTCATGTTTTACAGACGTTTAAACTGTTGAATATTTACCCACTGTGAGTGCATTGGGACCCTATAGTTGTGATGTTTTTTACATAAATTTATATTTTTGCACATTTACCCACTGTGAGTGCCTTGGGCCCTTTAGTGGTGATGTTTTACAGACGTTTTTATATTCTGTGCATATTTACCAACTATGAGTGAATTAGGTCCCTTTAGTGGTCATGTTTTACAGACGTTTAAACTGTTGAATATTTACCCACTGTGCGTGAATTGGGTCCCTTTAGTGATGTTTTACAGCCGTTTATATTTTTGCACATTTAACCACTGTGAGTGAATTGGTCCCTTTAGTGGTGAAGTTTTACAGACGTTTATATTTTTGCACATTTAACCGCTATGAGTGAATTGGGTCCCCTTAGTGGTGAAGTTTTACAGACGTTTATATTTTTGCACATTTAACCACTGTGCGTGAATTGGTCCCTTTAGTGGTGAAGTTTTACATACGTTTATATTCGTGCACATTTAACCGCTATGAGTGAATTGGGTCCCTTTAGTGGTGAAGTTTTACAGACGTTTATATTTTTGCACATTTACCCACTGTGAGTGAATTGGGTCCCTTTGGTGGTGATGTTTTACAGACATTTATATTTTTGCACATTTACCCATTGTGAGTGAATTGGGTCCCTTTGGTGGTGATGTCTTACAGACATTTATATTTTTGCACATTTACCCACTGTGAGTGAATTGGGTCCCTTTGGTGGTGATGTTTTACAGACATTTATATTTTTGCACATTTACCCATTGTGAGTGAATTGGGTCCCTTTGGTGGTGATGTCTTACAGACATTTATATATTTGCACATTTACCCACTGTGAGTGCCATTGGCCCTTTAGTTGTGATGTTTTACAGACGTTTTTATATTCTGTTCATATTTACCCACAATGAGTGAATTGGGTCCCTTTAGTGGTGATGTTTTACAAACGTTTATATGTTTTGCACATTTACCAACTGTTAGTGAATTGGGTCCTTTTAGTGGTGATGTTTTTACAGACGTTTATAGTTTTGCACATTTACCCACTGTGAGTGAATTGGGTCCCTTTAGTGGTGATGTTTTACAGACGTTTATATTTTGTACATATTTACCCACTGTGAGTGAATTGGGTCCCTTTAGTGGTGATGTTTTAAAGACGTTTATATTGTTGCACATTTACCCACTGTGAGTGAATTGGGTCCCTTTAGTGGTGATGTCTTACAGTCGTTTATATTTTTGCACATTTACCCACTGTGAGTGAATTGGGTCCCTTTAGTGGTGATGTTTTTACAGACGTTTATATTTTTGCACATTTGCCCACTGTGAGTGGCTTGGGGCCTTTTAGTGGTGATGTTTTTACATACTTTTATATTTTGCACATTTACCCACTGTGAGTGTATTGGCCCTTTTAGTGGTGATGTTTTACAGACGTTTAAAATTTTGCATATTTAACCACTGTGAGTGAATTGGGTCCCTTTAGTGATGTTTTACATACGTTTATATTTTTGTACACTTAACCACTGTGAGTGAATTGGGTCCCTTTAGTTGTGATGTTTTACAGACGTTTATAGTTTGTACATATTTACCCACTGTGAGTGAATTGGGTCCCTTTAGTGATGTTTTACAGACGTTTATATTTTTGCACATTTACCCTCTGTGAGTGAATTGGGTCCTTTAGTGATGTTTTACATACGTTTATATATTTGCACATTTAACCACTGTGAGTGAATTGGGTCCTTTAGTGATGTTTTACATACGTTTATATATTTGCACATTTAACCACTGTGAGTGAATTGGGTCCCTTTAGTAGTGATGTTTTACAGACGTTTATATATTTGCACATTTAACCACTGTCAGTGAATTGGGTCCCATTGTGATGATGTTTTACAGACGTTTATATATTTGCACATTTACCCCACTGTGAGTGCCTTGGGCCCTTTTATTGGTTATGTATTACATACGTTTATATATTTGCACATTTACCCCACTGTGAGTGCATTGGGTCCTTTTATTGGTTATGTTTTACAGACGTTTATATTTTTGCACATTTACCCACTGTGAGTGCCTTGGGACCCTTTAGTGGTGATGTTTTTACATACATTTATATTTTTGCACATTTACCCACTGTGAGTGCCTTGGGCCATTTTATTTTACAGACGTTTATATTGTGTACATATTTACCCACTATGAGTGAATTGGGTCCCTTTAGTGGTGATGTTTTACAGACGTTTATATTTTTTGCACATTTACCCCAATGTCAGTGCCTTGGGCCCTTTTAGTGGTGATGTTTTACAGACGTTTATATATTTGCACATTTACCCACTGTGAGTGAATTGGGTCCCTTTAGTGGTGATGTTTTACAGACGTTTATATTTATTGCACATTTACGCAATTCGAGTGCCTTGGTTCCCTTTAAATCAGCAGCGAGTTTACTATTTCGCCTTCATGTTTCAGTCCATGTTTACAGGTGAGTGTCCGTTACAGGTCACGTGATGCGTGGGGTTAATACACCCCGTTACAGGTCGCGTGATGGTGGGGTTAATACCCCTCTCATCTTACCTTTGTCGTCACTATCATTGTTAACCGTCATTATAAATGGAGATATATGCGAAGCATTAAAATCAAAAAATTATTTTCATAATAATTTTGTTTCGTTATTCAGATTAAACATATTCGATACAAACTACCTGTAATACCGGCCTATCAGATTCGAACCTTAAATTAACTTCATTGTCCGAGGACATTAAATTTCAATTCAAGAAGATATTTTCATTTTCGCAAAGAGATATGTTTTGCTGTCGTGCTGTTCTTTTATACCTTAAATGAAATATTCGAAGGTTTTCGTATGATTATCAAGCTGTTTCGTTTTGTTGTTCCGAAATCTTGCTTTTTTACTTTCTACAATTTGCTCATGCATTGGTGGTGTGCTCGAGTGGCGCTCCTATTGTGGCGTGGTATGTCGAGCAGTAGTTGTTTGCCCTTTCTTGTATCTCCGAGCCACAATGGAGTACGTCTTCTGTGTTATTTGGAGGCAATGAGCACAGCATGTGGTCTCCCTGGTAACAGCGGGACGTCATCATACTGATATACCCGAATCAGAGAGTCATTAATATGGTGTGAATTTAACACAAAATTGGGCTGACAACGTAGATTTTGCCCATATTTGAAGGTCGCTTCGTCAATATAACCCAACATTATACAACTATTTTATTATTTTTATTTTGTCCTATTTGTTTTTCGTCCATCAACGTTCATATATATCACCGGATTTCGTAAATTCTTCACAATTTTGAGGAACACATACCGCTGAGGCGCCCAGAAAATACACCCTTAGTCCTGCTTAATCTATGATTTTTCACGAACCTACATTAGGAACACAACGAACATATATACAAAACACATTAAAGGGGTACTGTACACTAAATCCGGTCATTTATGGGAACAAATGAATGTATTTGAGCCATGGATTATTGCAAAAATACATCCGTGTGCGCTATGAACGATGCAAACAACATGATAATTATAATGAAAATGAATAAATGGCTGGAGTCATAAATTCATTTTCATTATAATTACCATGTTGTTTGCATCGTTCATAGAGCACACGAGTTTATTTTGCACTAATCCATAGATAAAATTCATTCATTTGTTGCATATAATCTGTTGAGTATAAAAGGAGATAGTCCCATAAATGGCTGGATTTAGTGTAGAGTACCCCTTTAAATATAGTTGGTTGATTCGTTTTCTTAGACCCATCGCGACTTAATCCGTCGAATTTAAGTAAACTTCTCCATTATTGTACATAGTTTGAACTGTTTTCTGAAATAATACAGCAGATAACGAATAAACATATTCCATTGGAATAAATATATCACAAAGCCAAAGGGGTCGGAGAACAAGTGATGATACTTGTGACAATGTGATGAAATGTGTTCACTGGTGACGGGGAGCATCCAAAACGTTTAGTCAATAAATGGACATAAATGTGACCCGCCATATCAAATCCAGTCGTAAGTCGGGATTTTTTTTACCCTGTGCCAATGCATTCTCTTATATATGCGAGTCGACCATAGGTCGCCTCGCATATATAAGAGAATGCATTGGCCTAACAATTTTTTTATCATTTTTTTTAAATAAATGTTTCTTACAATTTTTAGGACATAAAATAAAAAACATCCATTACCCTGCAGGGAGCCCCACACATATATAGAAGAATATAGAAGAGTGTCGTCTGCTCATGTTTGTCTGGGGCTCTGTATGGGTGAAATTATAAAATTGTTAAAGAATACAAGAAAAATTTATTAAAATTGTAAAAAATTGTTAGGCCAATGCATTCTCTTATATATGCGAGGCGACCTATGGTCGACTCGCATATATAAGAGAATGCATTGGCACAGGGTAAAAAAAATCCCGACTTACGACTGGATTTGATATGGCGGGTCACAAATGTTATATATCATAGTTGAACATTTAAAGGCTCTCCCGGCAGATACGGTTACTAAGCACATGAAAAAGGTAAGAGGGCGAGGAAAGAGTTGTGATTGGACGTGATGGTGATGACGATGATGGTGATTATGAGGGTGGTGATGATGATGATGATGACGATGATGGTGATGACGAATATGGTGATGGTGATGATGATGTTGATGATGATGATGATGGTGATGACGAAGGTGATGATTATGATGGTGATGACGACGATGATGACAACGATGATGATGATGACGACGACGGTGATGATGGTGATGATGATGATGGTGATGATGATGATGGCGATGACGATTCGGAACATAGCTTTGGGAACACCATAATGCATGGTCTGTTCTAAAAATAGAACGATAACGTGTCCCATTTAATCATCTCATTTTGTAATAAAATATTCGAAATAAAATGGATATTAACCGATAGAAGCGTTTCCGGACACAAACGAACTGGGGATGCGCGAATGTTGGTCGTTCGTTCATTAAATCGCAACATGAGACGAGCACCATGAACTCCATTCATAAAAAAGAACAGATTAATTATCGTCTCAAAAGTCAGAAAGGGTCTTATGTCGCGTTGTCTCCGAGATCAGAACGGTAACGTGCCCCGATAGTCACGCCCCCTCTGATCATAGCGACCGCACGCTCCTATAATCACGGGAGATAATCCCTGCAGAGAAGCGCAGTCTCAATCACGACCCAAACACGTCAGACCGTATGCCGCCTCTTTTGTCCAATCCCAATTTTTCACCAAACCGGAAGGGTCGAGTTTCACTGCGCAGATTCCGACTGATTTCCATTCTATCCGGGTTTATTACTAACGGGGATCGCTGCGGGCGATCGACTGTGATGTGTTATGGGGGACTTCTATGGGGCCTTAATACCCAGTTATCGAGTTACTTCTCATAATGATTGTTTGGTACGGAATTCGGTATTAGCAATTGTATTCATGCGATTACGGTGGATAACTTGGGGTGATTTCGGTATGTTTGAATGGTAATTCCATCATTATTGATGCATTGTCGAACTCCATATAGTTTTATTGGTATATAAGCGAGGGGATTCGCACTTTCGTGGTAAATAACTACCGGCCTATATCCACCAAAATATATTGTCATCATGGAAGATTATTATTTGTACCGTTGTTCTTACTGCCGACTTCGATTCTTTTTCAATGATTGCAAACTAATGGACGGTTGCGGAAGTTTAGCGTAAGAACGTAATTATGAAAAATCGACGTCTTTACATGCAGTTGAGTAGTATGAAAAACAGTCATCTTTGACTGTTTGCAAAGTTTCCCACTCGCCATTAAGACGACCCCACGCTTTTTATTTTAAGTATATATAATGCCGATATTTGTGCTGCAGTAAAAAGTGGTTGGTGGCACAGGGAATCGCCTATTTCTATCACTTGAATAATCTGCATATAAGTTCCGGTACTTTATGTTTTCGGGATCCCCGGTGATCCAGTCGGTAGTTTGTTTGCAACTTCCACTGCCGATCGCGACTGCATGCAGTCGAATTACCCATACACTGCCGATAGTGACTTGAGTCGAAATCGGGTACATGCTGCCAGCAGGACGGGTACATGTGGTGTAAATATGGCCGTCCGGTGGATATGATGCATATGAGTTCCAGTGATGAGCACATACATGATATTTTTCCAGTTCCAGACTATATAACACCAGGAAACGTGTGAGATAGTGCAGATAAGAGGCAGTCTCTGTATATAGGACTATATAACGCGAACCGTTATATATATAAGGGCACTTGGTGATGCCATGGCCATGTGGTCTTTTCATAGGTCACATGTGTATCTCTATAGCTATCACATTTTTACCAATAATATAAATGGAAACTCAAATACAGCAACCTACCCAATATGATATGTTCATCCAATGCTTATAACAAAATGAAGTCGAAAAATACCCAAAACACACGGCCATACTGGTGTTATATGTAGATCCAAGATGGCCACCAAGTTCACATGACAAACTTGAGGTGGCCAATGTGGCTCTAACATATCAATATGTCTATATAGTCCAACAACATAAGTGAGACATTTACGATATATTGAAATGTTAATGCATACCCGCACCTATACATGTATGTACATCGTATATGTGACCACTCACGCATAAGTTCATGGTAATCACCACGGTCACGTGACCTATTCAAATATGGGTATATATAGAACATTTTGTACGAGTATGCTTCCCTCCCTGAAAGATGACAACTAACGTGGGAAATAAATGTTGAGAATGACCAATTTCTGCTTCGATAGCACCCATACATACCCATATAAGCATGAATAGGCACCAAACACAGCCATTAGTATGTAAACCAAGATGGCCGCCAAGGTCACGTGACCTCTATGGTGGTGGCGTGAGTGGTTATGAAATTGCGATGCCTATATGTATAGTCACATATGAAGTTTCAACACATTATTCCTAGCGATACTTGAGATACCCTATGTTACTTATATACACCCATGCATGATGTATTGTATACATTGTATACATGCATTGTATGCTTGGCAGTGGGGAATCCGTCTGTGGTGCCGAGTGGCAGTGAAAGAGTTAAGCCGCCATAGGCCGCCCAGCGCTGACGTAGCTCGTTCTAATCCCGACAAGCGCGGGTTAGTGATCCACGCAACAAACTCGGGCAAGTTTGTCTGTTACTTTCCGCGGGTCGTTGGTTTCTACACGCATTGAACTGATTTTCTGGTGAAATTAACCATATGCGTGGTCTTTCCTCCACTCGTAAGTCTCACAACGCTGGCCTAGAGACTGAACGACCATAAACCCAATCAACTTCATATTTTCATAGATATATTTCTATACCGGGACGTGCGGAAAGCTGCACTTAGTTTCAATCCCATAGTAATTCTTGAAGATCTTCCGCCACTTAAAGATGGACGCTCTGTTCACTGATATATACAAATAAAATATGTTTAGGTAGTGTTTCCCATATAACATATATAGATGCCGGTGTAATGTTGCCGTGTGACTCTAGGTTGGCAGACATAAGATTAATATATCGGGAGCGTCGTTTTAAATGAGGCCATTTTAGACACACACGACACCTCGACGGGGGGACTATTTACCGTAAACGTACATTAGACAAATCGATTAGCCTAAACGCTTAATAATCGCGTCAACGATAGCAGACGATACCTAATGTAGCATTGAGAATAAACACAATTTGTGGCCCGTATACCCCATGCTTTCCCGCAACAAAACCCCGACGACTTCATGACTGCGACAGTTTACCGCAAAGCTAATCAGGCGGAGTGATATTAGCGTGTGCGCAGACACTGAGGAGACGCGCTTTTCATCCGATTTCACTTTCTCAGGGGAACCACGGGTTGTCTCACACTTTTACTTAAGTACCTATCTATATATCCCCGCCTTTAAATAGTTTCATTCATAACGACTGTGTGATGATGCATCTCAATGCCACAATAATTTTAACCAGTTTGTGCCTCGCTCTCATAAAAAAATTAATACGGCTCGACGCGGCTAAACTCGTCATCTAATATCGATTTACGAATTATCTCCCTTTGGAGTTCACCAGCCCAGTGCCTATATATATATATATATATATATATATATATATATAGTTCAGAAACTGTGGGATCTCCACACCAATGTTCTTGCACCAGCACCAAGTTGGTATATCGGTGGTGGTGCAGCCTAGTTAGGCACTGGGACTTAATAAGAACTAACGCCCAATGCCTCTCCTCTACCTCATAGCAGTGCATCATATTATAGACGCTACATGGCATAAAACTAACGCCCAATACATGCCAGTTTACGTCCAGATCGGGTGACTGCAACTTATCTTATTTGTAGTGCACCCAAAATATCCAATATAAGGTTTTTTCACAGCTCCGCGCATGCAATGTACCCCGAGGCTTAATCCTAGTCCTAGATTCGGGTGTGCAATAACCGGCACCTGTATCTGCCATCATGATCACACTCGGTCACAAGGTCGGCCTTTATACAACCCCGTTATTAAACTCGGTCACAATGTCGGCCTTAATACAACCCGGTTATTGAGACTTTGTCACAATGTCGGCCTTAATACAACCCGGTTATTAAGACTCGGTCACAATGTCGGCCTTAATACAACCCGGTTATTAAGACTAGACTACAAGGTAGGCCTAAATACAACCCGGTTATTAAGACTCGGTCACAAGGTCGGTCTTAATACAACACGGTCATTAAGACTCTGGCACAAGGTCGGCCTTAATACAACATGGCTATTAAGACTCGGTCATAAGGTCGGCCTAAATACAACCAGGCTATTAAGCCTCGGACAGAAGGTCGGCATCAATACAACCCGGTTATTAAAACTCGACCTTAATACAACCAGGTTATTAAGACTCGGCCTTAATACAACCCGGTTATTAAGACTCGGCCTCAATACAACCCGGTTATTAAGACTCGACCACAAGGTCGGCCCCAATACAACCCGGTTACTAAGACTCGGCCTCAATACAACTCGGTTATTAAGACTCGACCACAAGGTCGGTATCAATATAACCCGGTTATTAAGACTCGGCGCAAGGTCGGCCTCAATACAACCCGGTTATTAAGACTCGGCCACAATACAACTCGGTTATTAAGACTTGACCACAAGGTAGGTTTCAATACAACTCGGTTATTAAGACTCGACCACAAGGTCGGCATCAATACAACCAGGGTATTAAGACTCGGCTACAAGGTCAACAATTTTTTCATAAGGTTTCGATTACGACTGGATGTATACTAAAACGCAGCACCTAATGTCGATTGATGAATTATCTCCCTTTGAAATTCACAAATGCCGATATATCGAGTTTAACTTCAATGCAAGTTCAATGGAAATGGTTATCCACAACGCCACCTCAAATATTGTGCAACGAGAACAGCATGCCTGGTACTAGGCTGAATTGGTCACTCTATATATATATATAACCGGGGATTTTTTTGGTGATAAAGTTACCCACGCAGGTTCCTGAAATTGTGATAAAGTTACCCACGTTGTGTGGGAATTGTATTAAAGTTACCCAGGTTAATAAAAATTACATGTACAGAAACCAAATATTCATTTGTTTTTCTGATCAAGATGACCACATATAGTACTATAATTTGTTAAAATATAGTCATTGAGGGCTGTCATATTGGCAAAACTAAACAGTATTTCTCTTAGTCACATTTAAATCATGTCCATATTGTGAGATTACAATTCTCTTCAAACTGGGTAACTTATCACAATTCTCTCTAACCTGGGTAACTTTATCACAATTCTCTCAAACCTGGGTAACTTTATCACAATTCTCTACAACCTGGGTAACTTTATCACAATTCTCTCAAACCTGGGTAACTTTATCACAATTCTCTCAAACCTGGGTAACTTTATCACAATTCTCTCCAACATGGGTAACTTTATCACAATTCTCTCTAACCTGGGTAACTTTATCACAATTCTCTACAACCTGGGTAACTTTATCACAATTCTCTCCAACCTGGGTAACTTTACACAATTCTCTCCAACCTGGGTAACTTTATCACAATTGGTACTAATTGAGCCCTATACTAGAAGAGTTAAACTCATATTTCACATAACATAAACGAGCACCATCACACCTAACTACCAGTATACACGGACCATTAATCCTCTTAGGTCTTCAGGATTAAACTCGCCTAGCTTTAAAATTAATTCGGGATTCAAATAATCGCCGTTTTGTTTCCATTTTGGACAATTTAATACAATTTACACTGTGCGTTGTGAGCGCACGAATACATCAGCACCAGTGGGACTCAGAGCTTCCCATGGTTTCATTGCATATGTCGACAAAGACAGACTATCTTGAAAGGAGCCTGCAGCGTCTTTAAACATAATTTAAAATTTTAATTAGCCGTTTAAGGTAATTATTAGCATCTAATATTTTGTAAATCTTCCTTGTCACTTTACTTTCATCACAATGGTAACAGCCTAGTGTCTGTGTAACCACCAAACAGCCGACGAGGGTTCTATACCGCTTAGAATATCAGATCGAAGAATATGATGTATTAACCCTTTCTACTAAATGGATTATCCCATTCAGTTTTAAAACTCTACATTAGAATGGTATATCATTCAGTTGGAGGGGGTTCAGTATAAATTAGCAGACGACAGGGTGAAAAGATAATATAAGTGTTTGAAGGAGTCATATTTATTGGATAGAAATGTTCAGATAATAAGTTCAACAAACGTGGTTGTTTTGTTGAACTTATAAATCTGAACATATCCTATGGGAACGTACTACTATATAGTCAATGACCATTTAGTATAGAAAGGGTTAAATACCACCTATGGGAACGTACTACTATATAGTCAATGAGCATTTAGTATAGAAAGGGTTAAATACCACAAATTGAATGTTTTTGTAATGTCACGTTCTGAAGAAAAATGGTCCTTAAACATATTTAAAGACATATTATGTACTTGTATGGGTGTGTAACATGGAATGTAACATTATACTAACATCGCCGACAATTTGAAGCAAATCGACTGTACCACTCTATAGACAAGATCGTCAGAACTATACGCTCAATTGTAAATATTTACTACTCGATTCGAGACCCAACTATCGACAATAAACTAACGAAAACGGATTCGCCATCGAGAGTCACTGCATTTAATTAATATATAAGAATGACGGTGTGTGTTGTCAATTTGGATATGCCATTTGTAAAAATTAATGCTTTGAACAAGATTATTCTCCATTTCTATTTGATCACCATACCGGAGTGTTTCACATCACCTGCAGATAAAATACGACCAAAGAATTACAATCTCTTGGGATGCATAATCAAGTCAAGTTCGATAACCAATTTCAAAAGTAAAATGTAGATGGACATGTGAAATATGAAATCAATGATAAATATGATGAAATGATAATAAATCCATATGCATGTGAGATATAACTACCAAACTATATGCAGGTTATAGAGATCATAGCATCTGCATGTGAGATATAGCTACCCACCACATTCATGTGACATAGCACACGACCACATGCCTGTGAGATAGCAGTCGATCACACTAACGTGATGACGAAATCCGGTCACACACATGTGGGCGAGTTCTTAATACATTCATAATCGTGATGTCTATATATATCACTGTTCAGGCGTCAAAGCATCAGCTAAGCACGACACGTCTTTCAGATAGCAAAATGCACACACTATTCAGATTATATAAGAAAACAGTCACCACTAGTTGGACCACTTAAAAGACGATCGCATTATCAGCAGTCATCCGTCGCCGTATACAGCTCTATAACTGAAAACAAATGCAGTAGGAGACAACGCCATTTGGAAATTTTGAGTCGTTAACCCTTTACCCAACAGAAGGGCCCTGTGCCAATGCATTCTCTTATATATGCGAGTCGACCATAGGTCGCCTCGCATATATAAGAGAATGCATTGGCTTAACACATTAAAAATTATAAAATTGTTAAAGAATGTAAGAAAAAATGGTAAAAAGTGTTAAAAAAAGGATTTTTTTAGGCCAATGCATTCTCTTATATATGCGAGGCGACCTATGGTCGACTCGCATATATAAGAGAATGCATTGGCACAGGGCATAACTGTAACTATCACAATGTGGTCAATGAACCGGTTCCAATGATATCCATATTTGTATGGTTTTATTGAGACAGACCGAAGATATTTTAGGCTGTTGAAGCTTTATTTGGCCGGTTTTGGCCGGTTTGTTGGGTAAAGGGTTAAAGACTCAGTTTTATGTATTCTGGCAACATAACTGTTGACCAACCGTTGCATAATTCTTAAAATAATGATTTTGGCGGTGGATTAAAAACATTTTTGTAAGCATCTGTTCTATCTCTTTCAAATTTGTTTGACATAACACACTTTAACACTAATGTCAACCGTGAGATATTGTATAAATGCTGGGCTCATCACTGGCGATAGAACAATGTCATTTTACGGGTTTTAAATTCAGAATCGTGCTGGAGATATATCACTTTTTGAACACCAGGACTCCGGGATATGCGATTCGTGTTATATGTGAGCACATGTTACACTGTGATACTGAACAATGGATTACCGCTGCAACAGTTTAATAGTACTGAACTGTGTATATGTGACCATAGGAGCCTCATATCTGGGTTCAGATGGATTATGTATCATTATGATATATTGGTCTGTATAGACGCTCCATATTTGGCCCACTCGTCTAGCATTCGCGCCCGTCATAGACTCGATGTCCTGCCGAATACCAAGTACTCGATTTTTTTTTGGGAAAATGGCGCTTATGCCAGTATATACTTTTCGGGTGACGCTGCCACATACATTACAGTGATAAGCCGTAATCATTTGTTGAGGGAAATGGTTAGATAATATATTCAACACACATATTATCTGAACATTTCCCATGGGAAAAAATTATTAATATGTCAAAACACAAGTTAAAAAAAACTATTCGACGATAAATAAAAGTATTATTCATTGAGTAAAACACAAATATCGACACATAAATTTGTTCTATACAAGTACATGTATCTATATATAGAGTATCAGCCAACAATTTGGTGCATGCCGGGTATTCATGTTTCAGCTGTGAATGTGCGACGTGATTCTGATCTTATTACAACCGACCTCCACCAGGTTGCAATGCCAAATCACATAAATAATATTCAAGGTTTGGGTATACATGGGATATCTGTCGGTGCATATGTACAGTCTCGGTGACTTTCTAAATGTCTCGCGATAAAAACCAGCTCATCGCCAATAGATCTCAATAGCATGCGATAACGTACTCCATCACAGAAGCCAAAGCTGTCCCTGTGAAATATAGTACCATATGTTTTACGAATGTCAATTGAAATCAAACAGTTTTGCGGGGAATAATGTTTCTCTTCCCTCGGCACGATATAACTTATTAAAGCGATGGGAGGTTGTAGTTTCTAGCGTTGGAAACACGCCATTACATTTGTTTAATTTGGCGTATGTTACAAATCGCATCATTCTAAGATGACTGAGAATTTTAATTAAAGAATTTTAATATTCAGCATAGTTATATAATGAATTCAGGTATGCGGAAAATAATGATTTTTATAATGATATTGCATTAACCCTTTACCCAACAAACCGGCCAAATAAACCTTCAACAGCCTAAAATATCTTCGGTCTGTCTCAATAGAACCATACAAATATGGATATCATTGGAACCGGCTCCTTGACCACATTGTGATAGTTACAGTTATGCCCTGTGCCAATGCATTATCTTATATATGCGAGTCGACCATAGGTCGCCTCGCATATATAAGAGAATGCATTGGCCTAAAAAAAATCTTTTTTTTAACACTTTTTACCATTTTTTCTTACATTCTTTAACAATTTTATAATTTTTAATGTGTTAAGCCAATGCATTCTCTTATATATGCGAGGCGACCTATGGTCGACTCGCATATATAAGAGAATGCATTGGCACAGGGCGCTTCTGTTGGGTAAAGGGTTAAGCGTTGAGTTCCAGTCCGCGCTAGTGATGCATGCACCGACCTCAAGGGGCAGAGTTATCCGTGCTCAGAAACACGTGAAAAAATGTGGATGTATTTTCATTGAATAACGGCCACTGTGAATTATTCAATTTACAAAGGGATTGGGGTACAAGTTTCAGAAACTTACAGGAGACCCATCTACCGATACAAGGTTGTATTACAGTATTTATTTACAAGATGGCAGAGTATTTACAATTGTGGTGTAATACATAACTGAAAATAAAGATGATATAAGTTATAATGGTAAGAGAGTGGACTGAGTGTGTTAATTGCCAACCGTCTCTCTGGATACATATGAGGACGGACCAGGACGTATATAATCATTATACTTATATGTTGCTCTATATATCTGAAGGTATATTAACGGCCATTGTTGATTCTATCTCTATGGAGAATATAGACGCATGCTATTAAACACACACTCCAATTAAGAACCAAAGAAATCTCCTTAAAATAGGGGACCATAATTTGTTTTGAGAATTTCATTTCAAATTGAAAAGTTTTGCGGGGAATGAGTTATATAACGATATTGCATCAAAGATTCATCAAAGATTCCCTGTCCGAATGACACCATAACGCCACTGTATTTAAGTTTTCTAATTAATAAATATAGCATTGTTTGGAGTTGGATATATACGCGGTATAGTGCCCGCATTGGGTGGGCACTATACCCGTGTAGTCGACGACAAGACATGTACACTATTTAATAAATAGAGCATGGCTTGGAGTGAAATACGCCGATATAGTGCATAGTGAGGTTGTGTAGTTCACGACGCGAAGCGGAGTGAACTACACAACCGCACTATGCACTATATCGGCGTATTTCACGACAAGTCATGCTCTAATTATTATATTGTATCGAACAAATGCAGAAATTAAAGGCAAACCAGTGGGCAAACACCATTTTTTTTAAAAGAAAAAAAAATGTAAAAAAAAATAAATAATAATTTAAATTCCTCTTTGTTCAGGTTTGTTTGTTTGTTTGTTTTTTAATTAATTCTTTTTAATTTCGATTTAGCAGTAGGAAACTACTATTTTCAACTTTTACTAAGTTCAGACAATTGATGTTCGCCTTACTGAAGCTTTAATTTGGATCAGCGGCGAAATAACAAGTAGTTTCAGAACAAAGTTTGATGTAGTGTTCGTTACTATTTTTAGTAGTCAAAACTACATATGCATAGTGCACGATGGGAGAGACTTGAAGGCGTAGTATACAACTACGACTAATAGAGTCGAGTAGCCAACCAATCGGAAAGCTTGATTTCAATAACAAAGTCACGTGAGTTACAATATTATTATATATCACCGAACGATTTGAACCTGTATAGCTTGCATACTTGCATAACTGTAGCCCATGCACCCCGCACATGGTACAAAAACATAAACTGCATGCTAGACTGTTCAACGTCCCCCGGAGAAGTTAATATATAGTAATAAACTAGTTTTACTATAAAACACATATGATTATTCACTTACTGAAGATCAATATAAAAAAAATATAACTGTCGCAAGAAGTTCAATAAACCGAAACTTGTTTAGTATTTAAGTTTTATTTTGAATGTATGAAAACTGTATAGCGCGTTATTGTTACCATGTGTTGAGTAAAAACATTGCCCAACATTGGGTAAAATATACCCAACGTTTGCGTGGTGTATATGCACTACTGTGTTTGGTTTTGTGAATTCAACTGAATATTGCAATTTTGAAAGTTGACGTCGTTCTTTTGAGAAACAAAAAAATGCATTTGTACTTCTCAAGTTTCCTGCCTCAATATACGTGATGGGTTTATAGCATGTCTTTAATATCTTATGTAATATAGTCATGCATGGAATGCTTACTGTGCAGTTCCCATGCACTTCAATATACTTTAGTTGCTTCAAGTACGCAAAATTAATGCATATATCATGAGTACGTTCTTATAGATACATGTTGCTTCAAAATAGCTGTTTTCTACGAGACCAAGTATAACTGCAAAGATGCATTTAGAATTATTTCTTACATTATCCTATCCTTATTTCATTCAATAAACCCACTCCATAAATTGTGATATTAAACGTTCGTTTAATAACAGGAAATAGTGTCAGGTGACCTCTGACTTCCGGTTTGTCGTCTGTTTACATTCCGTACCCCACGTCTCAAAATACCATGGCTTCCAATATTTTTCCAATAAACTATAAGGAATGAAGAGTTTGAAAAGTTATGTCATTAAATATACGCCATTAAGTACGACAAAGAGTCTTTATTTATCTGGGACCATTTATTTAGGCGGGCAAACAACTATACGTGAAACGTCATCGCATGCCTTATAGAAGCCGATGTTAGTTTCGCGTCCCATTTGTTGATTGAAGTATGTTTTGACGAGGTTTTGGGTCATGTAATAAATAGAATCTACAAATCGTCCCCAGTTTATAGCGGAATATACAAAACACTTCTAGTAAATTAGGTCTAAACCTCGCCAAAGGCTCGGTCCAAACCTAATTTACTGGACTCGTTTTTTAAATTCCGCTATAATCTTGGGACTCGATGTAGATCCTCTGTGTCTTATACTAAAATAAACGACCAACTCTATGAAGCCAAATTATTTATATACCAAGTCGATGAATTATTATATGAGAATTCACCGGCAGATAAGCAGCATTGTAGATTTATGACTCCCGCGCATTAACTTTCGGTAGCTGGCGTATCAGTGGATATGTTTTATTATCCCGAAAACAACAATAAAATACCGTAATTCATCCTTTAATAAAACCGATATCGTAACCCGATCTGCCTACATCTCATCAAGATAAAAAACCGCGTATTCATCTCCTCGCTCCATGTCAGCGTATTTTCTCTACTTACAATAGCATACAAATTGGATTTGAAACTTAAATCCTTTAAGAAATTCAGCTTTCATTGTTAACAATTGACCTTGTGTGTAAAATGATGCTTCCCAGCCCACGGTTTTTTCTATTTTCGGCGTATGCAGATAAACATAGCCATATCAATGGCTGATGGGAGCAGGTATATATACGTGTTTACATGTTGTAAATTGAATATCATATCGGGCTCCATGTTATAGGGCGTGTTGATGGCTTATATATCAGCAATTACAAATGATTAATTCTTCCAGAAATAAATGAAAGGTCGACAAACAAAATTGATTCATTTAAAAGTCAAGCACCTATATATATCATATGAAGCAATGCAAACTCTGATATACATGTATAATGAACACTCATACTGGGCCCGTGCCCCCGTAACTCTATATATAACGCATGCATTGTTTTATAATCCGAGAAAAGATAGCACGGGACCAATGTTGCATGCACACTTCAGTGTCATTTTCCTGGTTTAAAGAAGAACATGCATGCACACTCCAGTGTCATTTTCCTGGTTTCAAGAAGAACATTCGCAACCAACAAGAAGAACATGCATGCACACTTCAGTGTCATTTTCCTGGTTTCAAGAACATGCATGCACACTTTAGTCAGTTTAGTGTCATTTTCCTGGTTTCAAGAAAGACATTTGCAACCAACAAGAAATCTATTTGAATTAACTAAAAAAAAACAATAAGGGCGAATTCCAGTCATCAAATCATACAGCGTTATGTTGATTCACGAACTCAGGCCCATGGAACAACGTCATTAGAGATTGATTATCTTTTTAAATAATTTTTTTTAGATAGTTTCCTGGTATGAACTAATATACGTATGAGTTGGAAATCCCTGCTCGGAAAGGATTCTATCAATTGATATTGATTTTATTTCGATATTATTTTATTCAATTAATGGGTCACTTCTTTATTCTATAAATAGAACTTATAGATAGAGGCCTCCGACGTGGTGCTCCGAATGAATGCGAGCCCCAAAATGTCTCTGATTGATTGTATCTATTGTATTGTATCTATTGTATTGTATTGTATCTATTGTATTGTATTGTATCTATTGTATTGTATTTGCGAAACATATAGATAAGATCCAGAGTGTAGCATGCTTATTTTCAATGATTAAAATAACTGGAAAAAAAAGCAAATAAAAAATACGGTCGTGAATATCAGGGACCATTATTGAACGACACAGATTTATTTTATACGAACAAAATTTCAAATAAAATCAATATTAATCGATAGACATGTTTCAGGACAGGGGTCTTCGATTCGTATTTATTGTTTCATACACAGGAAACAATATATATCATGTTGCGGAAGAGATAATCCATCTTTACTGTAATACCTAAACCGTCGCTTCAGATGAACGGATATATAGCTGCTATCTGGAACTCATATACACAATGGGTGAGCTAGATATTTGTTGCGTGAGTTATTGTACTCCACACGAGTGAAAGGGGCTATGTGCATTATATGAACAACTATTAAGTGGTTCAGGTGTGTTTGGTGTTCAAAATCGAGGCACAATTGATCCGTACTTTCCGTAATTTCAGTTATATAAGTTATAATGAGTTTTTAACGATTTATCAAATGTAAATTTCCCACAGCTCATGTACTAGTTTATCCCGTCATGCAGATAAACGTTTATATATGTTTTAAACAAATTTAAAATAAAAACATCTTTGGGTCAGATCTTGATTGGTGGTGACGTAGGTTGTGAGCCGAGGAACGGTGAGTTACCAAGGCCGGACGTCCAGGACAGGTCTTGATAATTGACAATTCGAACACAGAGAACACTATGGCGTGATATTCGTGCGAAAACTGTCCGAGAACACCATGGCGTCATGTTCGCGCGAGAACTGTCCGAGAACACAATGGCGTCATGTTCGCGCGAGAACTGCCCGATAACACCATGGCGTCATGTTCGCGGTTTTGGATTATCTCCCCCTGAATGAAAATGCTAACTATATATGGAATTTCTTAATCAAGTGGAAATACTTTACTGCAATGTGGTTTCAAAATAAGACAATGTGGGAGAAATTGGCGAATCAGTGCTCAGTAAAGGCAGAAAAGTTGGTGTTCTACTGTTCATACGTTTAGTATGACACGGGTTAGCAACTTGCAACGGAGAAAGATCTTATTGGCTTTATCTCTTTTCCTTCTCTGGTGATTTCATTTATAAATTATAAATTTTAACTTTTGGGTTTTATTAATTGAGATATTATGGTGCGTCCGTTCGAAATTATTTTCCAAATTTTTTAATGTAATACCCATCGGGACCACTGCTCTCCGCAACTACATTTATGACAAGTGAACGAGCAATCAGGCATCTACACAAAATCCCCCCTATTTTCATATACTTTGCAGATTCCCTCTTCTTTCTCTTGTAATCCATTCATTTGGTACCAACTTCACTTTGTGATAAATGTTATATGACTAATTCAGCTTATCCTAATTGCTGAGGGGACATAAACGACAAAAGAACAGAGAGATACAGTATTTCACCTGATTGCATATGGAGACCCCATCCTCTCCCGCCCCAACGTTCCTGTTGCAGGAACATAAACGACAAAAGAACAGAGAGATACATTATTGCACCTGATTGCGCACGTGTTGATGCCCCCTCCCCGCTTCACCGTCCCTGATAAGAGAAACATTATTGCACGTGATTGCGCACGTGTTGACGAGAGATGTTCGGCTCGAGACGATAAGATTCCCATTGTTGATTGTATCAAACGTTATAAGAATATTCTGTTCGAGCATCTTGTCCATCTTCCTAAAGGACAATTAAAATCTCAAAATGACGTGTGTTATTATTATAAATGGAGGTAAGTGCCAGGTGTGGTAACTTACCTGGTAACGCGTAACATCTTAAAGCAGTATTGTAACTTACCCCTGCCTGTGTCATTGCATGCACCTACCCGGGAATCTACACGGGATCTACCCGGGTACCTACCTACGAATCTAGCGCCAATACCTCTTCATTATCTGACCACACTGAGAAAGGCTTCGCTGTTAATGTGGAGAGATTAACTTTACTAACCGTCCATTAAACATACATCTGCTTAAAAACGCATTCTGTGAAATCAGTATGGGGCTCAAGCGTTTGTCAAACTTGAAATATTTTTGTTTTGAATCTTTAAATAGAATTATGGTTCTCCATCATTTTCCGCTGTGATACATGACAACATGATCACACGGTTGTTATTGAGGTATTGTTGATATGACGCTATGACCGCCGTGAGAATATATCTCCATATTTTCGGCCAATGACTCCATTGTTGCTCCCTGTTATCGCTAATCGATGTTATTGAGAGTGTTTGACAGTGAGATCATCATACGAACAACACAGCCAGATGTAAGATAAAAAATTTACACCGGTCATACATCGCGAGGTATTTACGTAAAGGTTAAATGTGGGGAGGGGTCGGTTTCAACTATTAAGAAGCATGTCCGACTGAGAAATCCATCATTTATATGGACCAAGGTCGGGGAGGAGGCGAACTCGCAATATACAACTTTTTTCTCATATAAGGCATCTATATATGGTACAGTTGGTACTTGATAATAAAACATTTGAATTTGAAACAAACAAATGTCATTTTCAGTGAGGTTTACCACACACTCATTAATTAGTGAAATTGATTTTTATTATATATTTTTAAGAAAATATTTCGTTCTCGCTCACACTCTGTCTGTCTGTCTGTCTCTCTAGTACATATAGAGATAGATAGAGAGAGAGGGGCGAGAGAGAGGGAGAGAGAGAGAGAGAGAGAGAGAGAGAGAGAGAACTGAGCACGGGACAAATGTGAACGGAATTTTTTGAGAATCATTTTGGCCTATCATCATTCTTTTTATTACTTGGAGAACTACTTCATTAAAATGTCATATGAACAAACCATCTATATATATGAGGATATACTGCACACTAAGCTCAATTGTAAAATCATGTTACGGGACGAGATATATAATCAGAACCATTCACCAATTATTGTAGAGTAGCACGTTTTGACAGACATGACACTGTAGATGCCACCGGATTGGGGGTGTAAATTCTCTCTTGTGTTCTACGCGGATTAAAACGCGAGCATGTTCTCACAATTAAAACTAAGACAAGTGACTGGGTCTTAAATAAATCTTTAGAGAGTCCTACTGTGTCGCCAAATAGACTCTCTGTTATTATTCGACTTAAGTTAAACACATTTAGTTATCATGTAATCCGCTTTGGCAGCGCCTGGCCTGCGGGGGAACAACACAATCCCATGTCATGATGGACTCCCCGCTGTGTATTCTCGCGAGATCAATTAGTTTACACGAGACCCAACAAAACTGTCATCTAACTGTTTATGACTCGCCATTAACTTTCTTCTAGAAACAGAATATATATTTGAATCGAATTATCCATCCCAGTGTAAATAAAACAAGTAGGCCTATATCCAGTCGACGTAAACATCTCCGTAATAATTATAATATTATATATTATCAGATGAATATATATGATATACTGAGTCGAAATTTGAAGTTTGAATTAGCTGTGGTACAGATGCATTGTATATGCATGTTTCCGTCTATATTCTGGCACCATGTGTTTTTCTACGACGAAATTACTGCAAAAAATACCGTGCAAACGTGCGAGTGTACTTCAACCAACTAACGTTTCCATTAAAGTTCCACAACGAGAATTCATGTAGGAGCGTAAATATGACTGTATTAATTAATATTTGAACCTTTTTACAGCCATGAATTGAACAAATAGGAAATTGAGTATGATTATACCTTATTGGGTATTTCTTGAAAGATTTTTTTTTTTTTACAGAATGAGCATCAGGCAGTGCATGGGGTGCATGGGGTGCATGGGTCTGCATGTGGAGTCTGGAACAGTTTAACGTTTACGTCTGTATTCCTGATTGCGGACTGACTGCCATTCTAGTGACAGAGACTCTAATTACACAAGCATGTCAACAAATACATGTTGCAAAACCATATAGTTTTCTTATCATGTAACCATCAGTGTTTATATATGTGATCTCATGTTTCTTATTATTATATGGCTGAGAATAAAGTATTAATTCAAATTGCTATATAGTCGCTCTGTCACTCTGTGTCTCTGTATCGCATTCCAGTTTTTGTTTTGTGGTTTGATTGACTGTTTTTTTTGGCGGTTAACGTCTTATCATTCGGTATAGACCATATGTAATTGTATTAGTGCATGGATATACCTGTGTTTTCTAAAATGTGTAATTAAATCATGGTAAAAACTGCCACATGAAATCAGGGAAACCTAATCTATGGAACAATTTAAGAAATCAAACAAAACCCATTTGTTTATATTTTATTTCAATGTATAACTGTTTTCAGCCATTATCATAATTCTAATCACCGTTACCGTGTTAGTGTAAATTTGCGTTTTAAAGATATAATATGGACTTGATCGTGTGCGTGAAACTGATAAGTTAGTATGCAGGTGCTATGCCAACTGGAGGAATGTAGCATTCTACTCACATGGCCGAAAATATCAAGCAAATCGACCGTACCGCTACATAGAACACATCCTCTGAACTACGCTCATTTGTAAAATATTTACTTCTCGATTCGAGACGCGACTATCGGCGACAAACTAACGAAAACGATTTCGTCACCGAGAGTCACTGCATTGAATTATTATATAAGAATGTCTGTGCGTGTAGTTAATTTGGATTAATATTTGTAAAAATAACTACCTTAAGCAAGATTATTCTCCATTTCTATTTGACCACCCAACCGGAGTGTCTCACGTCACTTTAACTATTCGTTTTTATTATATATTTTTAGAACTATGTGAGTGCGATATGCAAAGAAGGCGCATTAAAACTAAATTACTGTGCAGTGCGTTTTTTTTATGAATATATAATAATAATAAAATAATAATATATGGATCTAAGCTGTCTCTCTATTATCTGCATATGCGTTAACTTGTAGATGGGGAGCTTTATAAAAGTACTCACTAATAGCTGATACAACTGATCTGAGCTTCACACTTTTTCAGTGGATATGGGTTATATCTCACGAGTGATGACAAAACATTGAATTTCCACGAGTGGCTTTAGCCATGCACGAGTGGAAATTAAAATGTTTTGTCATCACGAATGAGATATAACCCATATCCACTGAAAAAGTGTGGATATTCTGTTTATTATATATATATATATACTTTAGTTACTTGCCTATGGTCCCAAATGAATGTCAATACATAAGAAATTTCAAGCTGATATCACTCACTAGTGGGATATCACTCTAGAGTGGGATATCACTTATATCTCACTGCTAAAACCTTATAATTCATGGGCAAGTATATAATACATATATATATTACACGTGGAACTGCAGAAACTTTACGTATCACCTCGTTATAGCTTTGGTTATATATGCGATGCATTTTATGTGGATTTTCCGTCCATATTCCGACATCTTATAGTTTTCTACGACGGACGAAATGCCAGCAAATCATACCATGAAATCATGTCAGTGTGTGAACGTAGCTTTAGGGAACGTTTATACGATGGCAAGTTTGCACGGTATGTTTTTGCAGGCATTTCGTCATACAAAACCACAAGGTGCCAGAATATGTACGGAAACGTGCACATAACATGCATCTTTACCAAAGCGAAAGATATGAGAAGTAACATTTATCTAATTCCACTTGTAACAGTGCTACTGGAATTTGCCTAAATTTGCCTTCAAATACCTGAATGATTTATTCTTGCGAGATAATTGCATGATATTTACAGGCAAATTCCGGTAGCATCGTAGATACCCCATTTGTTTATGAAGCATTATCTCGTGCTACTAAATATGCCTCAAAAATATCGACTGCAGAAAAACATTCCCTCGTTCATAAATCAGCCACAATGTCCGATGACCGCATAATCCCAAATAAGTGGTCCTTTAACTTTGACATTCCAAAACTCACGGAAATTATTGATAAAACTGATCAGTATTTGAAGAAAATTCAACACACTATTTGTGATAGTTTCAAGGTTGACCATGTGTGGTGTTTGAGAAGAGATATATATAACGATGAAAAACCATCAGGTAAGAACAAATTGAGGGTGTATAGAGAAATAATAAGTGATTACCGATTGGAGCCATATTTGGACATAGTAAAAAATATCGAAGTAAGAAAGATCTTCAGCAAATTGCGGATTAGCAATCATACTCTAGAAATTGAAAAAGGGCGCCATAAACAACCGAAGATTCCCGTAGACAAGAGAATATGCAGAAAGTGTGGATTGGAAACGGAAACCGAGGAACATTTTATTTTAAAATGTCCTATTTACAAAAGCATTCGTCTCCGTTTCTTTGACGAAATAGATAAAGTAAATCACAAGTTTATTAATATGACTGATGCCCAAAAATTCATTTTCATACTGCGAAATGACAAATCAGAAACGTGCAATATCATCTGTATAACATGGTCCGTCTCTTTTTCCACAAAAGGTCTGAAACACCAGATTTTCAACAACAAACATGAAATGTTTTCCATTTTAATTCTGAATACAATTGTGTATACTTATTGTATCATATATATATTTATTGTTATTTATGTTGTGACATCGGCCCCGTGTGGGTGTAATTGTCAATAAACTTATCTTATCTAACTATAGTGGAACTACAGAGATTTTACTTCGCACGCAGTTAGCTGTAGCACAGATGCACTTTATCTGCTTGTTTCCGTTCATATTATGGCACCATATCGTTTTTTTACGACAAAATTCCTGCAAATCATACCGTGCAAACTTGCCAGTGTATATGAACGTACCCTTAATCTGCGAGTTGAGTGTAAATATATAAGGGAATGGATGTTGATTTTTCCATCCATGCACACTCAATTTCTTAAGTATCACTTTCGCTCCGGAGACCATACATTTCCGCGGATGATGGTTTCGTAGAATTCATGTCAGGTTTAACCTGTCAATCATGCAGCGACGGGACACAAGCTTAATTTATTCTTGTTTATTCTGAAAATTTATCCAAACAAACAAAGTAGCGAACCATCAGGAACAACCGGAAAAACTTATTGTGATTCATCTGGAGTTAAATGTGGTGTTAAGTGTGTAATTCATTGGCGATCATTACAGAGATTAACTTCATAATATTGAGAAACTTGAGAAATTATTTCAGAGTGAAAACCAGAGAATAACACAAAACAATCATTGTTAGAGCTTTTACGCCGATTAATCCTAAATAAATCAAAATATCTCAAAATACAAATGATCAAAAGTGAAATTTGAAAGCAGATGATTGGGTCGTATAACATCTCGTGTTGTCTCGTTTTCTCCAGGGCGATTTGTGAGATTAACACGACGGAAAGCAATACTGTGCGGTGAACAGATACACGATCGGGTTACAGGAATACAGAAGCAAGCCGAACGCGACTCGCTAGGCAACAAAAACGCACATCAAGAAGTTAATTTATCATTGTCAATGCGTCTTTGTAATTTTAGGGACCTCAAATTACGGAATAATGATTAACCGGAAATATCGCCATGTTTGATCTTAGGCGCTATTCACGTGCTCATAATGAAGTGTCAGCTAATTTTGGTGGAAAGATTGCCCGAGTTTTTGTCCTTATCATCCAATTAGCTGGTGATTTGACGTCACACGCCTCCCTCCAACAGCGCGGGTGGCCGTTATCGAGGTGGCGCCACGTGGACAGGCCTAAAAAGGTTAAATGAAAACATGCTGTCTCAACTCGCAAGGCTTGCCGCTTCCAGCCCACTCCTACATTCCTGCTTCGTTCATATTGTGGGATACCTATGTGTAAACGGCGTTATTGTGGTCTACGTACGTACCAGTACAAAACATTGGAGAGATAATACATTTTCGATCGTATAACTCACTAGCACACAAATACATGTTTGTGATATGCCCTAAATACATGCACTAGGTTCTAGATAGTTTTAAATAAGATTATAGTCTGTACGTGTGCGTTGGTATGAATACAAGCCATCTAATAAATTATTTATAGTGATACTTGTTTCAGGGGGTAGCAGGAAGACAGCCCGATATATAGGGCTAGGTTACCCCAACAATATATATACAGCATAACCTTAGTATGTGTTACTGCCATTGTATAATTCATATGTGTATTGTATATATATATAGGGCTAGGTTACCCCAACAATATATATACAGCATAACCTTAGTATGTGTTACTGCCATTGTATAATTCATATGTGTATTGTATATATATATAGGGCTAGGTTACCCCAACAATATATATACAGCATAACCTTAGTATGTGTTACTGCCATTGTATAATTCATATGTGTATTGTATATATATATAGGGCTAGGTTACCCCAACAATATATATACAGCATAACCTTAGTATGTGTTACTGCCATTGTATAATTCATATGTGTATTGTATATATATATAGGGCTAGGTTACCCCAACAATATATATACAGCATAACCTTAGTATGTGTTACTGCCATTGTATAATTCATATGTGTATTGTATATATATATAGGGCTAGGTTACCCCAACAATATATATACAGCATAACCTTAGTATGTGTTACTGCCATTGTATAATTCACATGTGTATTGTATATAAATCAGCCTATCCTATCCTATACATACATGTATAAGCGTGTGCTGATCACAGGGGCACCGACAACAACCAAGTACACAGAGGTCACGTACAACAAGAAAGGGTCACTTTTAACCCTTTACCCAACAGAACGGCCCTGTGCCAATGCATTCTCTTATATATGCGAGTCGACCATAGGTCGCCTCGCATATATAAGAGAATGCATTGGCTTAACACATTAAAAATTATAAAATTGTTAAAGAATGTAAGAAAAAATGGTAAAAAGTGTTAAAAAAAGATTTTTTTTTAGGCCAATGCATTCTCTTATATATGCGAGGCGACCTATGGTCGACTCGCATATTTAAGAGAATGCATTGGCACAGGGCATAACTGTAACTATCACAATGTGGTCAAGGAGCCGGTTCCAATGATATCCATATTTGTATGGTTCTATTGAGACAGACCGAAGATATTTTAGGCTGTTGAAGCTTTATTTGGCCGGTTTTGGCCGGTTTGTTGGGTAAAGGGTTAAGTCAGAAGTATTGGCATAAATTAGAGAAATTTTGAGAATCATTCCACACTTTCCAGGAACCAGCTTATATTACGCTACTATGATGGATATAGTTTTGTGTTACTTTATGACAAGATAACAATGCAGTTTTAGATGAAATATGAGGCAATTCTTACAATTCAACGAAGCATGAAGGAGCAATTTGTGCCCCCCCCCCGGTGGAGGGCAAGATGGGCATGTACCCCAACTGCCCCCTCTCGGACGCCCCTAATAATTTGAGCAGGATTTTTTTCTCTCTCATCCCTCATCATGGCCATTCAATTGTAGCCGGCTAGTTACGTCACCCACTTTCTCCATTGGCACTCATAAAAAATGGGCTTTGAGCTTGGACAGTGAAGCGGGAAGCAGGAATATACGATGGCGAAGCTGAACATTAAGTGCCCTCCCAGAAGCTACAGAAAAGCAAAACGAAACTTAGACACGAGGAGACAAGAGCATCGCTAAAGGCCGTGGCAAAATACGCACGTGGAAAATGGCCCCTTTCTGACACCCCTAGTCCTGTGTCTTTATGTGGATAATACATATAGAAAATTTGAAAACAATCTGACAACTAAAACTAAAGTTATCTCTCGGAAACCAAAATCATCGACAAACTGTAATTCAAATAAAGGGATATAACTCAGGTGAAAATTGGATGGCGGAACACAAACCCGAACTTGACCTATATTTTGGGCTAGTAAACTCACATTCCAAATTTCATTTCAGTCAGTTCAGACTTATTAAAATTATCACCCGGAAACGAAACTTGAATGTAAATTGCAGTAAAAAGACAACAATTCTGGTGAAAACTGGCAGGCGGAACCAGAATTCGAACTTGACTTGTCCGTTGCGGTAGTAAAACTACATATACCAAATTTCTTACCATTCAGTTGAAAGAATCTAAAGTTAACGCGGTATCCAAAAGCGAACAGACGAACAATAGCATGTCAATCAACCTTATAGGGGTGACATTTCCAGCAGTTTGAAAGCTTGAGATATAACCAGGGGGTGCAAAATGGATCGGTCGGTTCAAGGGGTGCATTTGAAAAGTTTGAAGTGTACACCGCAAACGAAGACCCTCTAACCTAGACACGTCCCTGATTATAGGATTGACGATGTGCTGCTGCTGCCAGAAGCGACTGAAACAAGCAAAACTGATCTTTCATGAACATTGGTTTGGATCGGTTATCTGTCGGTTATCGGTTATCGGTTATCGATCAGTTATCGGTTATCACCTCTGAGAATATCGACCATTTATGTGAGGAATGGGGAATATGGCTCCTGTAGAACGGTATTATTAGAATACCAAAAACAATGGTTTTTAATATATTTGAGATGTTGAAAACACCATAAAATTTGTATGGCATCATTGGCATATCATAACACATATACTCAACTATGGGGGATTTACCATTTATATGACTTGTACTTTTATCGCGTCTTTAAAGACATATTGTGGAATTATGTCAGTGAATAAAACGGATCGGTTAGTATCCAAACAGTAAATTCATTGAAAGATTGTATCAATAAACTAAGATTGTCGAAAATTCAAACCACATGTGTACTGTTTGATATACGTACACATGTAAATATTTACTACTTTATTCTGGGACGAGTTATTGAGTGATAAATATGCGGCAATTATTCCTCCAACAATATTCACAGATAAAGGTCACTTTTAAGTCAGAAGTATTGGCACAAATGGAGACATTTTGAGAATCATACCACACTTTACAGGAACAACCAGATATTAACGCTACTTTGATGGATATATTTTTACTCTATGACAATATAACCCTTTCGTGACTGAACCTTCCTGATTTTTGGCGGAAACCCTGTGCCAATGCATTCTCTTATATATGCGAGTCGACCATAGGTCGCCTCGCATATATAAGAGAATGCATTGTCTTAACAAATTTTATATTATTTTTTTTATAATTGTTAAAGAATGTAAGAAAAAATTATAAAAATGATAACAAAAATGTCAAAGATAGTAAGAAATGATGATAAAAATGATAAAAATTGTTAAAAGAATGTAAGACAAAATTATAAAAATGATAAAAATTGTTTAAGAATGTAAGAAAAAATTATAAAATTGTTAAAGAAAAAATGACAAAAATTGATAAAGAATAAAAGTAAAAATAATAATAAAAAAGTAGAAAATTGTTAAAGAATGATAGATAAATTGATAAAAAATGAAAACAAAATTGTTAGGCCAATGCATTCTCTTATATATTATTATATTGTCGCTGAATGTATTTCGTTTATGACGGGCGCTGTTTTCTGCCTAAACATTATGTAGAATGTTTACAGATGTAGTAATTTTATGGCGTGAAATCGGATGGGAAATCTTTAATCACGCCATTAAAACAAAATTCACACACTATAATACAAATCAGTTTCTCTAAATTCCACTCTGTTTCAATTTGATCCAATCTTGATTCGGGCATCGGAAACAAGCGTTTAATTGCTTGCGTCTTTGACAAATTTCATCACGTGTTCCAACATTAATTATGCACAACTCCAATAAGCGATGTTTAAATATTCAACGCTTAATTTAAAGGCATGCTGCAACATGATACACGGCGTGTCCAGAAACCATCAATTTATAGCCTCTAATTTCCGCTACTGGTTTCAATCAGGGAACACCGTGCAGGACCAATTCCGCGTCACCCGCGAGCTAACATCACAAGAAAACGTCCTCGTGTCTGTGCACTGTATTCGGGGCATTCTAATTATCTGTGCCTCTGGTACTTTATTCGGTGGCACATAACGCTCTCAGAGAGTCCAGTCCATGCAGTTCCATGTATTATAGTACCAATTCAGTCATCGTGGAGCAACCCGGGAACACACCATCGTGTCTGTACTGTATTCGGTGGCACATAACGCTCTCAGAGAGTCCAGTCCATGTAGTTCCATGTATAGTACCAATTCAGTCATTGTGCAGCAACCCGGGAACACATCATCGTGTATGTACTGTATTCGGTGGCACATAACGCTCTCAGAGAGTCCAGTCCATGCAGTCGACCCATGTATAGTACCAATTAGTCAACATGTAGCAACGCGGGAACACACCACCGTGTCTGTACTGTATTCGGTGGCACATAACGCTCTCAGAGAGTCAAGTCCATGCAGTCGACCCATGTATAGTACCAATTAGTCAACATGCAGCAACGCGGGAACACATCATCGTGTCTGTACTGTATTCGGTGGCACATAACGCTATCAGAGAGTCCAGTCCATGCAGTTCCATGTGTAGTACCAATTCAGTCATCATGCAGCAACCCGGGAACACATCATCGTGTCTGTACTGTATTCGGTGGCAGATAACGCTCTCAGAGAGTCCAGTCCATGCAGTCGACCCATGGATAGTACCAATTAGTCAACATGCAGCAACGCGGGAACACATCGTCGTGTCTGTACTGTATTCGGTGGCACATAACGCTCTCAGAGAGTCCAGTCCAGCAGTTCCATGTGTAGTACCAATTCAGTCATCATGCAGCAATCGTGTCTGTACTGTATTCGGTGGCACATAACGCTCTCGGAGATTCCAGTCCAGGTCCATGCATGTATAAAAGTTGTATCGTACACTGTCACCACCAGGACAAATTCCGTCAACAGACACACGCGAACACATGCCCTCGTGTCTGCATGTGTATACTGTATTCGGATCAATCACGTGTTGGAGTATCTATACAATAGATCAAATTTGATGTTTTATTAACATTAAACAAAAGGGAAAAACTACATTAATTGTTGTCGGCTCGATGAAACACCGTGCACTGACAAGAAAGGATATGGTGTCTTTGTTGTCTTAAAGCTATAAAGGTATATGTTGTAAACAACATGGTACAGTTTTAACCAATAAAAATTCAGGTTGTGTGATCTCCATGCACGGTGTTGAGTGTTTTGCTTATCGCACACCCTTTATTCACTGTACTGTAACATAACATAACGTACGCTCTTGAAAATAACATGCTATTTGTGCGATATTTACGATTGGTATAAGAACAAAATCTGACTTATATATATTTGAATATTCTTTCTGTGTATATATGGTGGTTTTAACGGGCGTGACTATTTTAACAGCAATACCCATCGCGAAGTCCACCCGTATCTTTAAGAGAACATATAATCGAGATAAATGAGTCGCGGCCGTATTTGATTCGTCCAGCCCAGTTCCGTGGTTTCAGAGATTCTTAAAATTCCAGCCTTCGGTTCCGTGATTTTAGTGTTACAGGTCAAAGTTCTGGAGTAGCATTTCCAAATATGGAGCTTTTGAATATTCATGACTTCCATTATGGAAGTGCAGCACTAAAACCACGGAACCGGGCCTGGTGGATCCAATATGGCCACGAGTTAGTGACAGGGTGCATTCAATAACACAATGACTTTTTTGTATATTTATAAGTATAGTCTACACGTCGCATTTGGTTTTCAGTATTTTTTCAGTCAAACAAAGCGAAATTGATGTTACCTTTTTATACTAAATTGATTATCCCAGTCAGCTAAACAGTGTTCAGCGGAATGGTCTATTATTGATTTAGAGAGAAGTCAAGGTGATAAAAGCAGACGACAGATAGTTAAATTACAGTTTATATGTTGTTGTTGCAACTATATGGTCTGGAACCATGAATAGATATTTCATGGTTTGGTCTTTCGCTACTGGGCAACATATATTTTGTCGGCGTGAGGTTCTGGTAAATAGTAAAGCTTGAAAGAATGAATTCTCTGAGACTTCTGACCTACAAACCCAATATAACAACAGATAAAAGAATCAATTTAGACTCATCACACAGCGAGAGGCATAGAATTCAGTAAAGACTGCAGGTGTCGCCGGACAGTTAGAATCTTCAACCTATAATTTACTCACACAACGCATCGTCTGCCACCAGCGGTCCGATCTCGTTTTTTATCGCGCAGAACGAGAACATTGAAAATATCGAGCTGTGGCGATAGAGGGCGCTAATTAGCTCGCACGAGTCGGTCTCGCCCATGCAGCACACTCGTCCCTATCAGCAGGGGAGGTAATTTGTATATGTTAGTCGTGACAGGAGGAGGGACAGTTGGATATCCCGAATATTGTAATTCATTCTCCATTTTTGCGAGACATCAATCTCCCGTGTTTTCCGAGCACTATTCACACCATGATATTTTGGGTAGTGTATAATTATGTACGCGGCGAAACATCTCATCTACCGTATGTGCGTTAAGTCTGAAAATTGTTTGTTATATATAATCATTATCTATCGCTAATCGATCATTTATGACATGGGCAGAAAACATATTGACCACATAGTCATCAATAAAAGTCACAAGACCACGCCGGCCAATCAGAATCGAGTCTGCACAGAAATATGTTTAAATATTCGAAAACGCGCAGACGTGGCACACAGCTTCCTAGAACTATCATGAATATCGTAAAATAAACTGTAAATCAGTCACTGCGATAAAGGTTAAATGTCACTACGATAAAGTTATCCAGGGTGTGACCCTTGTTATTCTCAGCTTATATTAAAGTGATGTGAAGCACTGCGTTGGGTGATCAAATAAAAATTGAGAATAATCTTTCTCAAAGTAGTTATTTTTTAACGAATATTAATCCAAATTGACAACAAACACGGTAATTCTTATATATTAATTAAATGCAATGGCGCTCAATGGCGAAATCATTTGTATTAGTTTATGGCCGATAGTTGCGTCCCGAATCGATATGTAAATATTTACAATTGAGCGTAGTTCAGACGATGTTTTCTATCGAGTGGTATAGTCGATTTCTTTGATATTTTCCGCGATTTTAGTATAATGTTACATTCCCCAGTTTGCCATAGCGTCCGAGTACTAACTTATCAATTCCACGCACCAAACAAGTCCATAATATGTCTTTAGTGACAAAGTGCAAGGAATTTAATCCGCAATAAGACTCTTCGCAGATGATCGTGTTTGTTACCGTCAAATCAAATCCAAAAGTGACTGCATGTGTGGAGTTTCAACGTGACATCGACCATCTCGGAGCACGGGCAAGGAAATTGGGAATGCGGTTCCAACCGGTAAATTCTATGACTAAAATTGACGAAACTCTAAAACTTCAGACACTGCAGTCCTGAGTGAAGAAAAATATTGCGCCTATGTTTATTCATTAATGGTCTGACTGGTGCGGCAAATATTCCAATAAATCATCTTCAACCACCAGAAAGGTTTACAAGTGAAATGCTTTCGAAACATTTCATCAGACCCAGGGCAGATTCAGACACCTATACAAATTCAGCTTCATACACAGAACTGTTAAAATTGGAACAGCTTAAATTGGCATAGTGGGTATAGTGTTTCACTCATTAACGTAAACAAATCCTTACTAGTAACGCATATATTCAGAACCCTTAAACCATTGATTCATGCACGATGCAATGTTGTGTATACACATAGCAACTTAGAGATGAAGAAGAATGTGGACATTTTGTGACAATGATACCATTATTTTGAAACCGATGACAAAGCCATCCCGTTTTTTTATGCCAGTTCTATACATCGGAGTTACTAATTTTAAGTTATCCAATTCAAAACATAGCCATAAAAAAAATTAAAAAATCCGAAGCCTACTGGCCAAAACCCAACCTCGTTTCACCGTGCAGCATATAACCTAATATGATTGAATCCAGATGTGGCTCCATGATCTGATGTCTGTGTGGACGGGGAACAAACTTACAATTACAGGACTATTTTACAACCCTTATTGCCGACAACGGTTAGCTATACTTCGAAATACACAGATAAGGCCGACGTACGGAAATCAAGCAACGACAAAGCTGAACATTTCACATTTCGACCTTGTTTTTATCGTTGTGATATGAAACAATTAACTCTGAGTTTGATGACTGGAGCTGCGCTGGTGCAGCGTTAAATGCCACGTGCCAGTGCATTCTCGTATATATGTGAGTCTCCAATAGGGATCCTCGCATATATATGAGAATGCACTAGCTTACAAGGTCAAGGCAAATATTTTTAGGCCAATGAATTATCTTATATATGCGATGCTCCCTATGGGAGATTAGCATATCTAAGAAAATGCATTGGCACAGGGTTTTCGGAAACTCTCAGGAAGCTCCAGTCATGCAAGGGTTAAATTGCGTCTTTTGCACTCGCGTGACCTGAACTTGATTTATTTAACATCGGGATTATTTATTGGAAGAATTATCCAAGCAGGAACAAAATTAAAGAAAATAACAAAAGAAGAAAAAAGACAAACGGATCCTAGTTTCTCTTAATAATGTACTAATATATAATGAGGCTTCATCTCACTGGTTTATGAACGTTTGAAGCAGTTAACCCTTTACCCAACAAAACGGCCAAAAACTCCCAAATAAAGCTTCAACAGCATAAAATATCTTCGGTCTGTCTCAATAACACCTTACAAATATGGATATCATTGGAACCGGTTCATTGACCACATTGTGATGGTTACAGTTATGCCCTGTGCCAATGCATTCTCTTATATATGCGAGTCGACCATAGGTCGCCTCGCATATATAAGAGAATGCATTGGCCTAAAAAAAATCTTTAACACTTTTTACCATTTTTTCTTACATTTTTTAACAATTTTTATAATATTTTTCTACATTCTTTGACAATTTTATCATTTTTAATATGTGCTAAGCCAATGCATTCTCTTATATATGCGAGGCGACCTATGGTCGACTCGCATATATAAGAGAATGCATTGGCACAGGGCCGTTCTGTTGGGTATAGGGTTAATGATTGTTTTCGTTTCAGCTAATCCTGAAGCCAATTACGTATAAATATTTATCGACGTCTTTCCCCCTGGAAATTCGAGATAGTTCACGGTTTTAATTTAGAAGATGAGCATTATATGCCGCATTAAGATTGATGACAAAAAATAGCCAGGTGGGTGTGTTCGCTTTGAAGGGCCAAGCACTTCACAATACACAGATAAGCCCCACGTGCGAGAATCAAGCTATACGAGAAAGCTGTGCATTTCAGATTCCGACCTTCTTGACAAGTTCCTAAGATTCAGAAGACAGACCTCAGTCCGAATGAATAAAACAGGTGTCTTTGTTACCTGTAAAGGACCAATCACCTCAAGATACCGTGATAAGGCCCACGTGCGAGAATCAAGTAACAAGAAGGCTACCAATTTGAGATTTCGACCTTGTTTCTTTATCATTGTCATACGCAACAATAAACCTAATATTGCGTGTTTTATAACTCAGCATCCCGCTATCTTCATCCTATACAAACGATGAGAATGTGCATCATCCCCCCTGTATATCACATCGGGAGGTACATCTTCCCAAACATACGCTCACGTTACTCCCCGCCGAAATACAACAAACGACTCAGTATGACCGCGTTTTATTTACTGTCCGCCATTAACGTTAGCTTCATATTCCCCGTCGACTCGTGGTCAATATAAGAAGTTATTCGTCTCTCTAATTCTGTCAGTATTGACGTCCGAACAAAAGATCATTTTATTGTGTCTATCTATTCTATAAACGAACAGGCTGCCACAACGCAGATTTTCGATAAAACAGCTGAATGCGAACTTATTAGACGCGGTAACCCTTTTAGCGGCGTCTTCTACATAATGTATAAATTCTCTAAAGTCAAGTCAGTATACGCAACTTCACACAAAATATAGCAAGCATGAGATCGGGAGCGCGATGGATGGAGGGAGAGATGGAGAGATGGAGAGATGGAGCGAGATGAAAACGAACAGGCAGACACAACGCATAGCATAATTTCGATAAAAAGGATGAATACGAACTCAAAATACAATAGTGTGTTATAGAGTTATGTTGAGCTGAATGCGAACGTATTAGATTCGTTAACCCTTCTATAGCGGATCCTCTACATAATATATATACGTTCTCTGTCAAGTGAGGAAGCAAGATATATAGAACGGACGGGTTCGAGAACGAGATGGAGGGAGAGAGAAGAAGAAAACGATCAGGCCGACATGTCAAAGCAGATTTCGATAAAGCAACTGAATACGAACTTATTAGATTCGTTAACCTTTCTACCAAGTGTTCTCTACATAATTTTAAGTTATCTAAACTCGAATCAGGACGAACGAGATCGAGAGCGCGGTGGACAGACCGAGAGAGCGAGACAGAGGGAGCGAGAACGAGAGAGAGAGAGAGAGGGATAGAGAGAGAGAGGGAGAGAGAGAGAGAGAGAGTGAAAGAGTGAGATAGCGAGAGAGAGAGAGAGAGAGAGAGAGAGCGAGAGAGAGAGCGAACGAGAGAGCGAGCGATAGAGGGAGAGACCGAGAGAGAACGAGAGAGAGTGAGACGAAGGAAGAGACGAGTGCATGAGACCGAACACAGACGCGCGGATAGAGAGAGCAAGAAAGATTGCGATAGCGAGATGAAGAGAAGCGACAGAGAACATAAAAATGTGTGAAAGAGCGAGGAAGAGGGGAATGGGATATATTTGGGCTCTGCAACCAAGTTATGGCAAGCAACAGTCATGCATGTTACTTATTAGCACGCCAGCGTGTATGCTGTGCTTGAAAATATAAAATTCACTGGTGTTATGGGGGATTATGGGGGATTAGGTCGATATAAAAGTAAAAATGGGTCGCTTTAAAAGCTGTAGTCTTACCCCGAATGCTCAATAAAATAGTCCGACACAGATTAGCACATGTGCTGATATTGATAATAACGACACCGTTTGGAAAGCATGCGATCGTGTGGTAATCAAAGATGGATTTCGACGAAATTTGATACTTAGGGATACTTTTATCCGGGGAGTGTTTTGGACGGGTCAAACGTGACCCCGACTTGACATTGACCTTTAAAACAGTCAATTCAAGATCAAATCGGGTAAAACGGACGGATTTCGACGAAATTTGATAACTAGGGGTAGTTTTGTCCGGGAAGTGTTCTGGACGGGTCAAATCGTGACCCCGACCTGACATTGACCTTTAAAACAGTCAATTCAAGGTCAAATCGGGTAAAACGGACGGATTTCGACGAAATTTGATAACTAGGGGTAGTTTTGTCCGGGAAGTGTTCTGGACGGGTCAAATCGTGACCCCGACATGACCTTGACCATCAAAATGGTCAATTCAAGGTCAAATCGGGTAAAACGGACAGATTTCGACGAAATTTTATACCTAGGGGTACCTTTGTCCGGGGAGTGTTTTCGACGGGTCAAATATTGACCCCCACCTGACTTTGACCTTCAAAATGGTCAATCCAAGGTCAAATCGGGTAAAACTGACGGATTTAGACTAAATTTGATACCATGGGATGGTTTTGTCCTGGGAGTGTTTTGGACGGGTCAAACCGTGACCCAGACCTGACCTTGACCTTCAAAATTGTCAACTCAAGGTCAAATCGGGTAAAAAGGACGGATTTCGACGAAATTTGATACCTAGGGGTACCTTTCTCCGGGGAGTGTTTTGGAACGGGTCAAATCATGACCCCGACCTGACCTTGACTTTCACAATAGTCAATTCAAGGTCAAATCGCGCCTTTCGCCCGAAAGGAGATGGGAAACAGCCTGGACGAAGTCGGGCCCACCAGCTAGTGTAATAAAAAGCGAGACAGCTTAATTGAAGAATGTAATGTATAACACGAGAAACGGGAAAACTTGATATATGGAAGTATCCAAATTTCCCACATGGAATTTGAAAGCTAGTTTATATTATAATTATATTATAATTTATATTTATGGCTAATAATATGATCTTGGTGGCGTTACCATTTCTGACTATGGTTTTCTTGTACCACCTTGGACTTCAATGTCTAGACGAACAAGTCTTTAGCCTTGAGGCGCGTTCCTGGTGCGACCTGTCAGTTTTCGTGCTATGCCATAAAATTGCCACTAATAAGCTCTCTGAATTGAAAACAGAAAGACCAGCAGACCGTCCGGCAGTATGTATGTGACTGATATGATTATATATACCCTATACCATATGTGTTCCCTATAATAACCGAGTTTACCATTGCGTAATGTTGCACAGTGCACCCCGTGAATCCAGCATCCCTATCTGACCAATCGATATTTTCGTATAAGATAGACCGGGTGTTCTGAAATTTGATCTTCAGTTTTTCCAGATGGTATAGGATGAATCGATGTCACAAAAGAAGGCTGCCAGATATGTCTCATGTCTCAATGTGCATAACCATATAAGATGCCAACATTCTGTCGGACTTGATTAAGCAGGGACACGAAGACGCACACGCTCAGCGAGAGAATACATTTTTCGAAATATAAATCGTGTAAACTAAATTATCCACATAGACGACGTGCCGTCTGGGAAAACACACGTTATGTATGATGTCGCAGATTGGCCGTTTCTCATCTTGCTATATTATGTCATCCCAACTTCAGAACGTTCCATTCCATCGATTTAGGGGATTAGTTCTAATTATAATATGGGATAAATATTCAACTTTTAACAACAGTTCAGACGTCATGGTTTTGTGTGCGTGCTTCGTTTTACAATGGTACAGTTGACGTTATTTGTTACATTTATCAAACGGCCATACAATATGAATCCACACTCAAACAACCGTAATTCTATAAAAAATTGAGGACCGTAACCTCAAATTTATGTTTATTTCTATCTAAATTTTGCATGCTGAATTTAAAATAATTAAATTTGTCCCGAAAGGAACAACAAACAGAAGGGCGAACAGACCAAAACATAATAAACAAGAAAACATCTGAAAAGAAGAGAAAACGTTTCAACCGCATCCACCCCGACATGCCGCTCCACATAGATATGATATCATGGATGATAGCGATTAGAATACTAATACGGTATTATAAAGATAAATTGACGCGCCGCCTTGTATATAAGGCACATACACTATTGACAAGTTGATTACTGTGAATGCGTATTTGTGCATAAATTGATATGTACACTTTTAAGCCTATTATTACTATAAATGAATAATGTTATATATAGCAATGATAGTGCTATTATATTTGTTTATATTTATTTATAATATTTATATTTATTTATAATAATAATATGTATAATATGTATATATATGTACCATGTTATATGTAAATAGTGTACACATGTTATCTCGATACATATGTATTATAAATAGGTCATGAGAATAAAGAATTGAATTGATACTATTTAGACCGCATTTATAATAAAAAAAATCTATTTCGCAGAAGTTCTTGGTACCCGAAAACAGTGAAAGTATGAATGTTCATGTTATAAAAGTATAGAAAATGGACTTATAATTACCAAGATGGTTGAGGTTTCTTAAACTCTGTGTCATATTAATTACATGTATCAAAATTTAGAAAACAATTGCTGACATTATTGAGAAATTCCATTTTGAAATATCAAGAATTTCTGACCGAGTATCTTTATAACACTGTGGTAACGTCATTAGCGTGCGCCCACCGAGGCGAGTACACAGATCAGCCATTAATGTCCGAACCCGATCGGACGGAGTTCTGTACCCACGACAACATACCTGGACAAGTGTTGCAAAGGGCGAGGGAGTCGTCATTTTGCATTCGGATTTTTAGTCAGTGATCTTGAATGAGACTTTTCAGCCAGACAAACTTGGTATCTGATCGAGTTCTGATTTTTGTCAGAATACCCTGATCAGGTTGCGATCCCCGGTCCGCTAGCACGAGAGATCAGTACGATACCTCTTGGCTACCGACTTCACTTTTAAAAAAATACTTGCCTTAAAATAATAACGACCAACAGCAGATTCCGACATTTATTGATTGCATCTCTTGTGTACGTATCTGTCCGACATGCCGGTCCACTTAGGGACGAGTAGCGTGTCCTCATTAGTTAATTGTGGAACAAGATGGCGGGTAATTAATTGTGACTTATTTGAAGATGGCGCAGGCACAACAATCACACCCCGAGATGTTACTTATGTTCTCAGCGTAACTGCTGTGCTCCAAATATTAATTACGCTCTCACGATGTATAAATTCGCGCCACCTCAAACCTAACCCTTCACGGCCACAGCTGGAAGAAATACGAAGGACATCATAATCTTAACCATTCACAGCCACAGCTGGGTGATATACGAAGGACATATAATCTTAACCCTTCACGGCCACAGCTGGAAGATATACGAAGGACACCCTAATCTTAACCATTCACGGCCAGAGCTGGATGAACCTCATACACATATCCATTCTCGGCCACGACAACAATTCATGCGCCCTAATCATAACCCTTCACTAATGATACGACTGTGCACCACAATAGGCTCTCATATCGTAGAACACTGCGCATCAACACAATTTGATACACACCAAAAAGTGTCAGTTTGTTAACAAAATAATTATTGCCATCCGTCTAAACCATCTAAACTTTATGAAATTAATGGAGAGAGAGTGTAAAAATAAATCAGGATAGTGTCTTTCGGGTGGCGACTCTCATTTCAATTGTGTTATTTTATGTAAGAACAACAATCACACGCGAGATGTTACTTATCCTCTCAGCGCAACTGATGTGCTCCAAATAATAATTACGCCCTCACAATATGGAAATGTGGCCACCTCAAACTTAACCCTTCACGACACGACTGCATGATATACCAAGGACATCCCTCCTATATATATAACCCGTCATGGCCACAACTGAATGATATAATGAGGACTTCCTAAAGTTAAACCTTCACAACCACGACTGAATGACGCACAAACCCAACAAAAGATCACGACATAGATGCTTTGACAATGACACTGAAGTTTTTGTAATATTTTGCCTTAGATATTAGAGAGGGGGCACATGTGGCTCAGTTGGTAAGATGCATGGCGTACATCCGTGCAGCAATGACGACGTTGGTTCTAATCCCGACAAGCGCAGGTTGGCGACACAGTCACATGCATGAAAGGTAATATGGTTCATGGTATATGCACCCTACTGACTTATACGCAGCCCCCCCCACACTGTCGTCTATAAAGTACCCTATATGGAGTTAACAAAGTCGGTCTTTCACCCTCCTATCCCTGCCACCAAACATGATGTTTTCCATACTCCATATGGAGTTAACAAAAGCCGGTCATTCACCCTCCAATCCCGTCCACCCATTCACACTCCTGTCCGTGCCACCAAACATTAGGCTGTTTTCCACCATTCACTGTGTCACACTCCTGTCCCTGCCACAAAACATTTGGATGATCTGCACCATATCCATTCCCGATTATATTGAACAGCATCTGTGCATGGAAAATGCTCGTGGAGTGTCGGCTATGTTCATTATCGACTAATATAGATGGGCTACCCACCGGGTCAGTTGGTGAGATGCATGGCGTTTTAAGCCAACAAAAACCGTACAACGATGGCGTATTGGGCAACAAATAACTGTGTGTAATACAGGTTACCGCCACTGTTGTTTAGACAGTACCCAATGGACGTTTATTATTAACATTATTTTATTATAACGCCTTGTTAGAGCCGTCGATAAATCAAACCTAATTTTTTTGTTTTACAAATTATAAATTCATTGTTCCCAAGGGTGCATGTGTTTGTCAATCTAAATCCATAATATTATCCTGAATAGAACAGTACCCTATATGGAGTTAACAAAGATTGTCATTCACCCCTGCCCATGCCGCAGAACATAAGGCTGTTTACAACTATATAGTCAATTCACATTCCTGATTATATTAAACGGCGAATGTTGTATACGCTCCTGTGATATAGGTGTATGCTCCTTACCGACCACATCACTGTCGTGCATCAAATACATGATGGTTTTTTTTATTATAAACCTTGTTTTATTACAACGCCTTGTTAGGGCCGTCAATACATGAAACCTTTTTTTTTAGATTTATAAATTATAAGTTCGTTGTTCCCAAGTGTACGTGTGCTTGTCAATCCCAATCGATAATATATGCTTGATTAGAGAGATATCCTATTGGAAATTCACAACACCGGTCATTCACCCCCTGTCCGTGCCCCGATCACCAGGATATCTCACCACTATCCACATTCCTTATTAAATAGCGTCTTGGGGATTATGATCCTGAAAATGATTTATGCCCATTGCATACCGATCCACAGCGCACCACCACTTTCGTCTATATACATTACCTGTTTGACATCTATATTATAAACATTGCTTTATTATAACGCACCGTGTAAGCGTCGTCGATAAATGAAACCTGTTTTTTTCAGTTTTGCAAATTATAGGCTCGTTTCTTTCTCTCTGAATCTTCGTATTTCAATCGCTAATATTGGCCTGATTAGATAGTTATCTTGTTGTGAATTCATAAAGACGGTCATCCACCCTCCTGTCCCTGACACCACGCATTAGGATGTTTCCCACCAGTCACATTCCTGGTCACATTAAACAGCGTCTGGTATATATGATCGTCAGATAGGGTTATGCCTGGATCCATGTTATTCACAGCCTGGGAGCATATCTACTGAGTTAATATCTATTAAAATGTCACTACACTACGGTTTCTTAGAAGCCATAAAGATTGTTGCTTCAGCTGTAGGCACATCAACCGGAGAGATGCCGTCACGTGTTCTCACATGACTGTCAGTATTCCATCTTACCGGTTCACGGGGCCACCCCACCGACGATATATACTACCGTAATTTTATGTAACTTCACGTAGAGCAGAGGTATATATGATATGAAATGCTGTTATGCAATGCAGTATGTGGCTTAATTAAAAGGCATACTTCGTTGGCAATATAATATACTAACGATATCAAATTATTCAATCTTGCGGTTCTAAATTATAATTTGCAGTTTATATTTAAAGTGATGTGAAACACTCCGGTAGGGTGATCGAATAGAAATTGAGAATAATCTTGCTCAAAGTAGTTTTTTTTTTTTTTGCGAATATTAATCCAAAATGACAACACACATCGTTATTTTTATATATTAATTAAATGCAGTGACTCTCGATGGCGAAATCATTTATGTTAGTTTACCGCCGATGGTTGGGTCCCGAATCGAGATGTAAATATTTACAATTGTGCGTAGTTCAGACGATGTTTTCTATAGAATGGTACGGCCGATTTCTTTGAATTTTTTGGCGATGTTAGTAGAATGCTACATTCCCCAGGTTGGCATAGCGCCTGAGTATTAAATTATCAATTCCATGCACCAGAAGAAGTGCATAATATGTTTTTAAAGGGACCCAAGGCATTCGAAGTGAGTTCATGCGAAATAAAATAAATTTGATAGTAGTCTGTAAAACAACTATAATCAACAAATACATGAAAAATAGATATATTTTGCTCTTATTTTTGTATTATTAATAAGTCCCCTATAATGATAATTCATGTATTGAAACCATTGTTATCTAAACATTACTGTTACGATGGAATTACCAATAAACCAATTAGTCCAAACAGATACTAAAGTTAAATTACAATTTAACAGTAAGCATTTGAATAGTATTGAACATTAATCTGAAAACCCTATTCAGACTAAAACATAACATAACATATAAAGCATAACAGCCTGTGGTAAATGTGTCATTCCTGGTTTGAAGGTTTCATTATTTTAAAAACTGGGAAAGTTCTAAAAAAAGTGGAATATTTGGATACGCAAAAGGATTTTCGTATTCAGTGAAGGCCAACACAATAGCCCGATTTCTCTCCCCTGACTTCTGTCATCTGCGCTTGCAAAACATTTTTTTCAAATTGATTCGATAACTTTTTTTTCTATTTCAAATATTTGTCAGCTCTAACATAGCTCTATCAGATGGGAGAAACTTATTTACTGACATTCGCTCTGTCATGGTCAGTTTTTGGGTTGAAAATGGTCAATTTGAGTAAAAAAAACGGGTAAAAATTTGACGTTTTGCGTGTGAAAACCAAGGGGCATAACTCAATGATTAATTTTACAAAGAAGCTAAAGTACAGACATATGATTACACTTAAAATTTCTTTCGAAATTAAAACATGCTTGATGGGGATCTATGCCAAAGATAATGGCTCAGCATTGTACCCCCTCCCAGGTTGGCCAACATTGCTGGAAATCATGTATTGTTACCTGTGTGGTGATTGTTACAGACTTATACAAGTGCGAGTGCCTTGGGTTCCTTTAATCGTGGACATTCATTCGCATATTTCATCTCATTGTCACACCCATATCCAATCCCACTTTCACTCATGTCAAATCTACCACTAATATATATTATTCATTGCAACACCTTGTCTTCATACCTCATCTAACCCAGGTCGCATGCGTATGGGCGATTTAACTTTTTTTCAGTTCATTGTGTCGCTTCGTATTCTATCATTGGTATATCACCTTTTTTCAATTGATTCATTTACACAAATTCTGATCACAAGCATATTGTCGTGTTTAGGTTTGTATTCAATTATTTAGCATATATTACTGTGTTTTATTACATGATCATACCCTTATTCCATTCAATAAGCCCATTCTTTAAATTGTTATATTAAACGTTAGTTTCATAACAAGAAATAGTGCCACGCGACCTTTGACTTCCGGTTTGTCGTCTGTTTACATTCCGTACTATATGTCTCAAAAATACTATGACTTCCATTATTTTTCCAACAAAACTCGAACGAATGAAGAGTTTGAAAAGTTATTTCATTAAATATATATACGCCATTAAATGCGTGAAAGATTTTTTATTTATCTGGGACTATTTTTTTACGCGTGTAAACAATGCATAGGTACGCGAAACGTCATCGCGTGCCTTATATAAGCCGATTTTAGTTTCGCGTCCCATTTGTTGATATAAGTGTGTTTAGTCGAGGTTTTGGATCACGTAATAATTAGAATTTACAACTCGTCCCCAGTTTATAACGGAATTTATAAAACTCGTCCAGTAAATAGATCTGGAGCTCGCCAATGTTTTAAGGCTCGGTCCAGACCCAATTTACTGGACTCGTTTAATAAATTCCGCTATAAACTTGGGACTCGTTGTAGATCCTTTATATGCAGATAGATTTCTTGACATATCACACAGTTTATTGAGGTGTAAAATATTTCACAGACGACACATTTATAGGAAAGATCGGAAAGGTGGATTTCAGATTCAAAGTTCATATAAAAGGGTACAGAACTACAGGTAAATGAACATCAATTTATCTTTTGCCTCAATCACATGCATTTAACTGGATGCAAATAAATAATATGTAGATCATTAATTTATCTGATCACGACAATCCTTATTAAAGCCACAAAGGTCAGATGCGATACATACTTGATAGAAATAAACTAACGAACCTGTAGATTAAATTATTATTATGGCACCATATGTGACCCGCCATATCAAATCCAGTCGTAAGTCGGGATTTGTTTACCCTGTGCCAATGCATTCTCTTATATATGCGAGTCGACCATATATAAGAGAATGCATTGGCCTACCAATTTTTTACAATTTTAATATTTTTTTTCTTGTATTCTTTAACAATTTTATAATTTCACCCATACAGAGCCCCAGACAAACTTGAGCAGACGACACTCTTCTATATGCTTCTATATATGTGTGGGGCTCCCTGCAGGGTGATGGATGTTTTTTTTTATGTCCTAAAAATTGTAAGAAACATTTATTTAAAAAATTGTTTGTCCAATGCATTCTCTTATATATGCGAGGCGACCTATGGTCGACTCGCATTAATAAGAGAATGCATTGGCACAGGGTAAACAAAATCCCGACTTACGACTGGATTTGATATGGCGAGACACATATTTCTCCAATGCGGCACCATGTGTTGGGTCCCCACCAAAACCTCTGGGAAGTCTGAAGACTGCCACCAGATGCGTACGCGAGATACTACGGCGGCCAGCGAAAACATCAAAGGAATCACCAATTAGAGCAGGCACTGGTTCGATTATGATGAACATAAACCGATTTAGATACATCCATGGCGTCCCATTTTATTAGCTATTCATTGTTTAACTTGAAATAAATATGGCCATTTAATTAACTATTTTCGCCGATTTTAGAATTTCCAATTAAATTAATTGAAATAAGAACTAGTCTATCTATTGACGTTGAAGTTAAGCTACAACATGTGAAACATGAGATTTATAAGATATATTAACATAGTCATAACATAGTCATAACATAGTCATAACGTAGATTCTGATAACTTTGTGGTTGTTCTGGCAGAAAGGTATAAATATAAAATATACACACGATGGATAAATTTAATAACTCGACCATGAACACGGGGGAGTGCGGCTCCAAAACGTTTCGCGGGTCACGACAAACACAAACTGCATGTAAATTCGGATTTGAGCACGATGCACGTGGGTTCTCCTGCAGCTCAGTCGGTAAGGTGCACAGTTTTAGGCCAATTAATCCGTTCAGCCAAGGCGAAATTGGTTCTAATCACAATGAGCACGTATGTATGGTCAACGCAAGGGAATATAATATGATTCGTGCATCTGAGCATTCACAATGTGAGGACGGGTAAAATTAATAATAACGGGTGCCGATCGAAAGCGTTGCTCGGGTCACAGAATACAAATTACAAATTCTGGGTTTGACTTGAAACGTATTTTATTTTCATATAATACAATAGGGATTGGGGCACAAGTTTTTTTTTCCAACTTACGAAGCCCTCTCACAATACAAACAATTAAGGTTTCAAATGTTTTACAAGATGACAGCTAAACATATTTACATGCATGATTTTGTGATTTTATGGTGTTTGGAGTAGTGCCTCCCAGAGCATATTTATGGGTTATGCATGGTTGATTTGGTAGCTATAACATTTGGTGGAGTTTGTGTGATTGTTTGTTTGTTTTAACTAATGTCGGAGCAGGATTTTGTGCAAAGGGGTATTTTCATCATATATATGTTAGTCAAGTGTTAGTCAGCTGCTCTAGAAGGCAGTACATACGGTAGATACAGTAGACAGCTGAGGCGGCCGCTGATTGAAATTCCCGCATGGGATCATACTGGTCATGACGATGATGATGACGAAGACGATGGTGATGATGATGATGATGATGATACTGGTGATGGTGAGGATGATGACGTTGGTGATGATGATAATTAGGACGTTGATCGTGATGATGATGATACTGGTGATGGTGATGATGATGACGATGATGATGGTGATGATGATGGTGATACTGATGAGGATGAGGATGATGACGATGATGATACTGATGATGGTGATGATGATGAAGTTGGTGATGATGATGGTGATACTGGTGATGGTGAGGATGAGGATGATGACGATGATGATGATGATAATAATAATGATGATGATGATGACGATTATGATAATGATGACGATGATGATGAACCGTATCCTTGGTCTGGATTTGACATATATATATGTGTGTACTGGGAGCTGCCTCGGTACATGTTACCTCTGATTTGACAGACTGAGTTGGCCGCTGAATAGAATTCCCGCATGGGATTAACTTTAATCGAACCTTGATTGAATCAATTTCGCTCGTGATTTGGGCGTTGTGGGGACCTATCCATCACCGAAATCCCGCTCACGACATCATCACGGCTATTAGAGTGCCCGGATGATCGTGAATTGATCCCACCAGGACGTCACGATGGTAAGTAATGTGCGCTGTAGCAACCCAATTTCCTCTCCCTGAGCCGTCCAATAACTACTAACACCAACCCCAAATTATCTCCCTTTCTCGTGAATTGCGCCCCTTGATGAACCCCGGGTTTCGCAGTTCTCATTAACCACACGTTTGTTTGATATAGCTCGGAATGAAAAACGGTTTATTACGGGCATAAATCGGTGACACGGGCCCGCGTAAACGCTGCATCCAATTTGGATAGAATGAGATAAATAGAACGAATACAGGGAAAATGATGAGTTTAACATTGAATGTAAATGTTTTCTGGTTAAAAACACATGTCTATTAAATTCAAAGAAGTGAACACTTGTCTTGATTGGGGCGCTTGTTTTGATCATTGCGTTATGGGGTATATGTCGTTACGGTAATCATGTGTAATGAATGGTGCTCGGGGTCACAGTCAATCAAATAAGATTGGGAAGAAGCTTTTAAAAGAACCCTCCACCACCTAAGCGTGCAACTTTGAAGAAAATACTCAAAAGAAACGTCTCCGAGATCAATCTTTGGAAATACCGTTTCGACAATCAATTCCACATGTCTTTGAAAATTCTCTGTCGTATATGAATCAGAACCTGACTCAACTCTAGCTAACGGACATACCGTATATGCTTTGATGTTTATAAACTTAGAATTATACTCTATAATCGAAATACGCCTGAAATGCTGATCAAACAATATTGAGATGTATCTTTGTGCATAGTTGCTAGATAAAAGGTGATCTGAAGGACAGAAAGTTAGGTCGGTTGCTTATGAGTACCGGCGTACAAAATCATGGAAATTATATCAACATATATAAAAAAGTAAACAAAACAAAGCGGAAAGATCATAGCACGACCCAAAGAATATAATTTCCAAGACACATATACGTTTCGACAAACATTTCAACCACAAACAAAAGCATCACTTGAGGTAGATCATGCTATATGAATCTCTACTCACGCTAACACCCGTGGATATCATATATACAACCAGTACAAACCCTTGGAACTTTTTGAAGTTTTGACAGGGAACCTTATAAAGTCGAAACAATAACGCAGGGTATATATGTCTTAGTTATATTACCTGGTCCTTAATAATGTACTCATTGTAGAGGAAGGACCCATTTCGAATTTGCACGACTTAAGTGACTGCGACCGATTTTGCGCCGTCTACAATTATGGAACTTCTCCCGGGTAATTAATTCAATGTTTATTGCGATATCAGCTCACAAAGTAACAACAAACATGCAGTCTCGAACTGAGACCACCCTCTAATGTGAAGTAGATTATTGAGGAACAATTATATAAACAAAGAAATATAGGTCCCTGCCTTTTTTGTTCAATGTTATAAAGTTCCCTGTCACAACGGTTCAGAACACCAAAAAAGTTATCAGGTTTTGTACTGGTGGAATATGATATCTACGCGCGGGCGTTAGATTCCGAGGTTTTGTACTGGTGGAATATGATCTGTACAGGCGTTAGCCAGATTAGAGATTCGTGGCATGATCTACACTTGAGTTTGTTCTTTCTCAGAATATCGTTTCGAAAGTTGAGCAATTCAGGAATCCATACGCACTCGACGTCGATATGAATATTCAACGGTATTGACGTCGGTGACGCCACCATGGTAACGCTTTGTGCTAACTTGTTATTTCTCACATTGTCGCTTATAAACTTGGTTTCTTTGATTATTCTGAGTAGTTTTCACAAGAGTATAGAGCTTCTTAGTAAAGTGAGGTCTTGGCACCAGACGATTCAAATCTATCTGTATGTCGTTTCTTATGTCAGAAATCATATAGCGGATTATTGCCCTCACTATACTAAGGGGCACTATATAGGGATTGGCGAGCGACAGGAACTGAGCCAGGACCAGGAACAGGAATATAGAATAGTCAAGGGAACTTGCTCGGAAGATGTTCTTGTTCCTGATTCTGTTCCTGTTACTAGTCAATCCCGAACTATACCATGCATATTGGCGCGAATTAAAGATCGAGAAAGAAATACAATGTTTAGCGCTGGACATGCAGGTTGCAGACCACAGGACGCCAAACGAAGTTGCCCGCAATAAGCATCATACCAACGTGTCTCAATAGGATTTGGCATTGAACAGTGCGCAGAAGAAGATGATGCAAAAAGCATGTTATTAATTACAGAATGCATGGTGTGAACCCGGCAAACGACATCACATTCTTCAAACACTTAATCACTATTAAGATTTCAGCGAAAAGTTTACGTTTTTTTTGTTATTTATTATTCAACTTGATGCTTAAAAGACAGCACTTTTACATCTCAACAGGACTCCACTCAATGTCGATATGAATATTCAACGTTATTGCTACACACTGCGCCGATTCTTCTGACTCGAAGGTGACCAATTTGTAAAACTTGAACAAATTAATGGGGCTCCTTGTTAATGGCCGTTACGCGAATTCGGTGATGACTCTCCACGTGGTCTTAACACTCAGCCGTGAATCCTCTGGCCTTTGATGGATAAACGAGCCCTCCTTGTTGAGATGCACAACAATATAAATGTGTGATTAATCCAGTTGATGATTGTGGAGTGGATGATAGCGGTGGCCACTTGATTTGTCACTCCATGGACACTGGATGATGGACGCAACAATGTAGCACGGCCCTGTCTTTGTGTGTAATAACTGATTTGAGATGCATTCATTGTGCTCTATACGATAGAGCTTACATTTTTGGTCACATGCTAGTTTTTCTTGTCAGAACACGATCAGAGTTTGCAGATGAGAAAGCATATTTTGTTAAAGCCCACTTAATTTTCGAGTCACCGATATTGTTTTTATAGTGATATACGGTTTTATTAACAATATATGCCATAAAATATGATTAAAATACTATAATTCATCACAATTTTGAACGTCTGTGTCTCAGAATGTGCCCATAGAGTAATATAAAATAGCTGAAATCATACAGGTATCCCCCCCCCCGTTATGGCTCCCAGAATGCAACAGAATTCAAACTTTTGTTCATTTTCAGTTGAAGGCGAATAACTCTATATATAAATAGAAATTTGAGCACAGAACACACGTCAGTTTCTCAACAAAAACCATCATGTTTACAGTTTTTTGCGTCGAATAATTTGAAATGCAATGTTCTGGAGCTTTCTCTTTCAAATGGTATAATATGGCATATCCTACTATATATTTTGAGACTTCCGTATATATATATGTGTGTGTGTGTACTTTATAGAATCGAAAACGGCTGGTCAGATCGAGCTCAAACTTCCTATATAAGGGTAAAAACACACGGGAATGGTCAACGTCGCGTTTTGGACAAGCTCTGAGCACTCATTCTCCACTCCCAATCATCAAAATCATCACAAACGGAACTGCGGGGGGTTAATCGCGTTGATAGTTAAATAGTGTTCCTATCCGCAGTGTAGTTGATAAAGAGCGTAATGTAATACGTCTGGGTCTGGGCGTGTGCGTTAGTATACAGACATGAGCGTGTTGTGTGATTCTTACGTACTTATTGCAAAAATCACCATTTTTCACCCCAAAATGGCAATAAAGACCCGTATAACCTATATGTGCATCCTATTTAATACTGGAATAGTTGGAACATAGTTATAGTGGACAAATCATCAATAAATGATCTTCAACGTCTGTTACTGTCCTAGAATGGGCTCAAATTAGTTTTTACCATTTACAGAAATGGTTTAATGTCAAAATATGTCTACATTGTTTACATTCCGTTTCCATGGTAACGGCACCACTTTCACATTTTACAGCAGGGCGGAACTTGAAGCCTACAACATCTACTTTCATATGATGTATAATTTTTCCGTGTGTAAAGAAAAAAATTAAACTCGAAAAATAAGCCCCGTTGGGGCCAAGACCGCTCATCTATTATGGCTTCCTAGGAACGCGGATCGGGTCAGTTTTTTCGCCCTAGGTGATCTTCACCTTGAAACGGGTAACCACAAATGATATATATGTGTGTTTTTTTATAGACTCGACCTGATTGAGCTCAAACTTGCTACCTACGGGAAGTGTCGTGGACGGGTTAAATTGTGACCCCGACCTGACATTGACCTTGAAAATGATCAATTCAAGGTCAAATCGGGTAAAAAACTAAAAATTAAATTAAAAAATTAATTAACAAAATTTGAAATTAAATTTTTTTTTATTTTTTTTTTAAACTGTCATGTTTCTGACGAACGCCGCCAGTTGCGGGATAACCTGCTAGTAGTTTATATAATGTGATCTGGGGGTTCGATAATTAAGTGGGCCTTTAAAATGGCTCTGATTATTGAACAATCTAGTGGCGGGATTGTCTCGGTGAGACTAAAGACGTCCCCGTATATATAGTAAGTACATTGGGCTACGATAGTACGGTAGTTATATTGATATTTATAGTCACATTCGATGGTAAAAATCTATGTCAAGTTAACCACGAAATGAGCGAACAAAATTGTCCATGGCTCAATAAATTTCTAGGTCAAAACAGGGGAATAACTCCACTAAAAAGCCCGACCGAGCTCACAATCAGAGGTGCACAGCATGCAGGTTACCTATATATGTCAAGGCGCAAAGAAATTTGCCGGAAAATGTATGAGTTGTGATTTCTCTTGAGACAGTCATTTGCATAATGAGGTCCACAGAGGGTGAATTTAGTGATGCTACCCCACATAGTGGGCTAGCATCACCAAATTCACCCTCTGGGAACCTCATTCTGCTGAGGTGTAAGCAGAATGAGGTCACCAGAGGGTGAATTTAGTGATGTTATCCCGCATAGCGGGCTAGCATAATCAAATTCTTCCTCTGGGGACATCATTCTGCTTAGGCCTCATCGGCTATAGGAGACTAGACATACCAAGTGTGGCTTGGTCACGGGCCACACTTGCGATGACATGCACTTATAGTGAGGGGATAGGAATGGCGGGGTAGTTAGAACTAACATATAACAGACAAATCGACACTCAGTTTGCATGCAGCCCATAGAGGTAAGGTGGATGGCGAGGAATTGACCTAATTTTTGAACATGTTTATGATATCTACGGAAAGATATTCCCGAAAACACGTTTATCATTCTTTCACGATATCACGTTGCATTTTATATCTCGGCAATCGAGATTATTACATAGAATAATTCAATTTAACATGTCGAGAAACTTAAGATCTGTGACATGTTGCCTCACAGCGGCGTTGACTTTAATATGTTTTGTGTGATTTACCTCGCGATGGTATCATGGATTTGATCTCATTATTTTGTGGTATAGCGGGCGTATAACTTTAAGAATGTTGTTGTGTGAAATCAGATTGGTCATATTTAGTGCAGCTTTGTTTTTGCCAAAACTAAAGAGCGTCTCGTTTTATCATTTCGACTGTTCGTATTACCATCGCGACGCATTAAGTTCAAATTTGATAATATTCATGCACTTGCTCTTTCAATTCCTATCGAATATATCACGGATTTGATCTCATTATTTTGTGGTATAGTGTACGTAATCAATTAAGAATGTTGTTGTGTGAAATCAGATGGGTCATATTTAGTACAGCTTTATTTTTGCAAAAATTAATGAGCGTTTCGTCTTACCATTCCGTCTATTCGTATTATTATGGCGACATAATTATGAAGAGAAATTTGATAATATCCATGCGCTTGCTCTTTCAATTCATATTATATATCGCGGTATGGATGTGGATATAAATAACATATAAAATAAGAGTAGCTACAGACATCTAGATGTGCGTTTCCCAAGAGCCTTGCAGACATACAGTGGAACTTGACCTATATCTGACAACGGATGCCGACGAAATCTCATGACCTCATTTTGAACAGCTTTATGATATACACGGACTGATATTCAGGAAAACGCGTTTGTCATTCTTCCGCGATATCACGTTGAACTTTAAATCTCTGCAATCGAGATTATTACATGAAATAATTCAATCTCAGAAGTCGAGGAACCTAAAATTTGTGGCCGATAGCCTTACAGCGGCGTTGACATTAATAGGTTTGCGGTGATTTACCCATCTGTAAAGCTCACGATGATATCTCTATCCTCATGTTATATATTAACACACCATCATGTGCCGACAGTTCGCGCCGGACTTTATTTCCCATTTCCTTTGCCAGAGATAACGGTGCGTTATGAAATCACGTGACTTCCTTTTGAAGCAGACGTTAAAGACCAAACTTATCGTCTGCCGATAACTTGTGGTCCGTCGTCTTATTTTCTGCTGAGTTCTGTCATCGTCAGGGCATGAGCCAAGGCTTCATTATGATTGCGGCGATCTCACACAAAGAGGTTAAAAGCAGACAATCTTAGTCTTTCATTATGCGATGAAATAATTCATATTTTGATTTTCGTTCTCTTAATGTGGTCACTGTCTCCAGAATGAGTCGTGATAAGTACACATGCACAAATTCAAATTAGGTGTGCTGATTATAGTTTATTATAGATTATAGCTGATTATATGCTGATTATAGTTTACTTTGCATGCCACATAAACGTGTCTGCATCCGTACTGTACGTCATATTGGGGGTAAGTGCGCGAGTTTCCACGAGCTTGAGCGTATGTGTGTACCTGTCTGGATTTTTTGTTTACAAGTGCGCGCGTGTCTTGAATGTCAGTTTTTGTAAGCGTGCATGTATGCTATTTATCAGGACGTGGTTCATATTTCTGTATGTTTCTTTTTTCCCAACTTACATTTGTTCTTTCCATTTCACTATATTTTGTAACATGTTGTATATACGTTAACATGTATATGTATCGCTCTTCAGAAATTGGAGGACAATAAAGGTATATATATATTCAAGATTCAAGCTTCTTTGTTGTTCAAATCACATGTGCATGTAATATACGAACAGAACAACATACAGTCAACAATGATGCAAACAAATAAAATGGTAAGTATATATAACATGATATTTTAATAAAATAATCGTACAATTTTTCCGTTGTCGCTCTTGTAATGGTGGAAGTATACAGAGTAAAGTGGCACAGCGGTGATCCGAATGGATATGGTATAGCATGCCGATTGCTGCACATTCCTCTCCCGCAATGAACATCAACGAGGAGTGAACCAATCAACGTTTTGGACGTATCTTAAAAAACACACAACTTATTCACGTTTACAGCATCGGTTGTGTTTAAAATTGAGCAATTAACATTTAATTCCTCTGTGTATTCTGAACGAAGAGCACACCCATTCCGTTAAAGATCGACCGTCCGAAATTAGTTGAATTTTGAATTTGTTTAATCTCAATAAAACCGTCCATATTCATACAGTATTTGAGATAAAATATGAAATACAAGTATACATGTGAAATTAATATTTACAAGTGATAAAACAAATTACATACAAGAAACACAACCAATTCTCGCCATTAACATCGGCATTTATTATTATGTATTCGCCCTATACGATGCGACGGAGTCGGTTTAATAGGCCCTTAATTCTTAGATAACATATAACACCCTTTACTAGCTATATAATAGAAAACGCTCTTTACTAGCTATAGAATAGAGACCGCTCTTCACTGGCTACGTAATGGAGACCACTCTTCAGTATAGCTATACCGATTTTGGACGCTCTTTATACGAGGCGATCATTGGCATTTTGCTATTTATTCTGAAAAAAAAGAAAAAAGAATATGATGCCACACAGATGCGGAAGACGTCAGTGTGTTGCTTTAATTCTTGTGACCGAGAAGAGCACGATTTCGACATAAAGCTTCCTTAATGCTCGCCATTATCTGTCTGAGATAGCTTCACAGCGGTGTTCGGAGCTAATGTTTCCTCAGCCCGCGCGGCGGCCGAGTAGTGAGCTGAATTAGGGGACATTAAGGGGGAGAACTCCAGCAGAGAGCTGTATATCTTAATGAGACTGATTCTCAGCTGAGGATGCTCGGTGAACAACGTCGTAATCTGATCGATTTGATGCCGGTATGTGATCTGATGTCGGTATATGCAATGATCGAGATAAAATATCGACGACAACTTCATCACTTGGCGCCATCAGTTTTCCACATATATACCACAAACAAAATCCAGCGATGTGACAGGAAGGTCTTTATCCGGGAGGAATGTGCCCAACTTTAATTCTCAAATCCACACCATTGAACGAGACCAAATTCCCAGCTGGAAATTTAATTTAAACACCGACTCTTAGCCAACTGCTAAGAAGGCTAATTATTTATTTATAACTTTTATACAAGTCTGTACTCAAACTGCATGTCAAAGTTCAATCCCGTGCTACATTGGACTGTAATATAGAGTTCAGTCCCCTGCTACGCCGGACTTAACACTGCCATCACATACACAGAATGTGTGGAAATCACATTTTTTTTGTATTTAAAACTTGTGTGGGTTACAAATTAACAATACATTCTTCTGAGAAGCCGAACTGTCCGTATTCATATGAAATTCTGCACATTTAGTATTAGTAATTCTTAATACTGTTTCCACAGTTAGTGTTAGTACTTCTAAGTATTGTCTCCATATTTAGTATTAGTACTTCTATAAGTATTGTGTCCACATTTCTTATTAGTACATGTAAGTGTATAGTCTCCACATTTAGTATTAGTAATTATAAGTACTGTTTCCACATTCAGTATTAGTAGTTCTAAGTATTGTGTCCACATTTAGTATTAGTACGTCTAAGTGTATTTTATACACATTCAATAATAGTGCGTCTAAGTATTGTCTCCACAGTTAGTATTAGTACGTCTAAGTATTGTCTGCATATGCTAAATGTGGAGACAATATTTAGAAGAGCTAATACTAAATATGGAGACAATACTTATAAGTACTGTCTCCATATTTGGTATTGTCTTATACGGAAACGCACACACAATGCAAACATACGCCTGCAATGATAAATGCGAAACATATACACTGAAATTGGCTCATGAAACACATTGATCATGTAATATACCCCAACAGAGAATGAATCCAACTGTTTTATAGTTTAGAATCGAATAAACATACCCTTTCTAACCAGCAATGTTTTATAGTTACAGTTCGAATAAACACATACCCTTTCTAACCAGCAGTCCCTGCATCGTAATATCTGTCTTTCATTGTCCCCAGTCGGACACCTGGGCTGCTTGTTTTCGAATGAAATGCTGTGATGATCTCGAAAATTCGACAACCCATAATTTGGTTTTTATCGAGGATCATGTGTCACCGCGTCACCGTCACTAATCTACTGTCGCCTGCTCAATTCGCCACCGACATTCGAAACCTCGTCGTCATGGCGTGGACTCGAAACTAGACAGGTTATCATTAAATTCATTGCCAAATTTGTTCCGCCGAATTCAGATAATATTATAGTTGTAATCTGTTGTATTAGGCGACTAATTTTGGGTAAATGATTCAGTAATATCAAATCTGATTGGTCGATGAAATATGTGGTTGTTAAGGTGATTAGGATGATCGCTGGTGTCATGATCGTTGGCGAGCAAGTGAATGTTTCTCAAATACTACGTGCCATATTCGATAATCGTCATTTACGCTTCAGACTCACGTCAAATTGTTGGACTGAAAAGGACATCAGTTGGCGGAGATAAAATATATAGGTAAACTTTTGTAGATATATAGTTTTTTTTTTTTATTGATTAAGAAGAATAACAACAAAGAAAGAGACAAAATACATTCACTCATTTATGCTCTCAGTCCAAGACATGGAAGAGTTTTGCTCTTCCATGCCCTGGTTTACTTTCTTACCTGTGACATGCAATTAGACCATATTTAAAGCCACACTATGTGTAAGGACAATTTCAACAATCATCGTTCAACTTAAAAGCAAGACCAATAACCGATACTATAGGTACTATCTTGATATATTTATGCCTCAAATGGACTTTCTTTAGCAACAACAATGGTGATAAAAAACATTAGATTATGTTTTTGTCTTCAAAGTAACTTTAAATTTCCCTTATTAACCGGCTAAAGTGGTCGATGGTGTGTAATATTTAAGGTTTGCAGATTCAATGTTCCAAGCACTATGTGAAGCTTTAATTGATTTAAGTTCTGAATTTAACATAAACAGTATAATTAGTAAATTTAACCAAATTGAGACTGTATTGTAAATATTATAAATATTGCATGGTTCGACAGCAAACAGTAGATAGATGGGTTTGTTATATGGCTGCCTATAAAATAACGGAACACTACCGAAACGTATGTCGTCGTATGTGTTTCTTATAAATACACATGCAGTGAAATACGTTATTTCATTGTGTATTATAATTTCGTTATTTCACCGTAGCTTTCTTTATATCACCGTAACTTTCTTTATTTCGCTGTAGCTTTCTTTATTTCACCGTATAGCTTTCTTTATTTCGACCGGTCGTGAAAACTCGATATTTCTTTCCATATATACTCATGAGCTATCTCAGTATTCAAACAATAACTATGGGTAAAAAGACATATTATGGACTTGTTCGAGTTCGTGGAACTGATAAGTTAGTATTCAGGCGTTATGAAAACCTGGAGAATGTAGCATTCTACTAACATCGCCGAAAATTTCAAAGAAATCGACAATACAGCTCAATATAAAACATCGTCAAAACTACGCTCAATTGTAAATATTTACATCTCGGTTCGGGACACAATATTCGGCGACAAACAAATGATTTCGCCATCGAGAGTCGGTGCATTTAATTAATATAACAGAATGACGGTGTGTGTTGTCACTTTGGATTAATATTCGTAAAATTAACAACTTTGAGCAAGATTGTTCTCCATTTTTATTTGAGCATCCTACATGTGTGTTTCACATCACTATAAGAATATTTGTTGCTCAACCATATTATCAAAGGTCTGATTATTGTCGTGTTGGTCAGCCATATTATTAAAGGTCTGATTATTGTCATGTTGGTCAGCCATATTATTAAAGGTCTGATTATTGTCGTGTTGGTCAGCCATATTATTAAAGGTCTGATTATGATTGTCGTTTATTTCCGCAAAGAAACGTTCTCTTAGAGCAGAATGATTCATATTCATTGGTGTGACATGTTCAGATTATAAGTTCAACAAGCGACATCTGGTATGAACAAGTGAGGAGTATATAACCTGATATATTATTTTGAAAAATGAATGTGATGTGGTTCATTGAGGTCACATATACATATATATAGGTAAATTTTGGCAGATGGTATACATGTACATAGCATGAACTTACAGAGATCCCAGCTAATGCATTTGTATAGTAGGATCGCACTTATATATAGTGTATATAAATAGTCTGTATATATAGTTAGGATCCCTTACGCTCACATATACATGTAGGTAAATTTTGGTAGATGTTATACATAGCATAAAATTACAAAGATCCGAGCTAATGTATTTATATAGTATAGGGCCGCACATATAGTGTATGTAAATAGTCGGTATATATAGTATAGGATACCGTACGTTCATATTCTGCTCGGATGATAAAAAAGCAATGCTACGTTAAAGAACCATTGTATTGGTTTCGGTGAGATATCATCCACCCCGCAGATTTACCCGCAGATCCGTTGTAAGCTAAGAAGTCTGCCTAATCTGAAATCAATGGCGAGCGGCGTGCCTTCACAGCCAGACCCAGTTGTCAAAACTGTAATTGGTTTGTTGTCTATATTTCTGACTACGTCTAGGTGGTATATCAAGATATAGTCACGCTATGAACGCAGCAACCACCACGGTTTCTGCGGCTTTACTACAAACATTTACAACTATTGCACACCCGGATTACTGCGCGCGTACAAAAACTAACTGATACACGAACTACATAGCCCCGGTACACAACGGCGCCAGTGTCATAGTCAGAATATGGCGACTGTGTGTTCTGCCCGGTTCCTATTCCGAAAATTAAGTTAATCAGAGATATTAATATAAACTCCCGGTTGACATGTCCCGTGCGATTTCGCTCCTGCCATTTATATCTGTCCAGGGAAACTTCCGGCAAGCAGCATGATTCAAGACATCGCGCATTATCCAATCATTACGCTTATGAGTTCATTAGAGTCATTTGATTGGCTAATTTTCTCCGCACAGGAACTATTTCCTACGTCAGAGGCCCTAATATCCGGCGCGCCGTGAGAGTGAGAGAATCTAGTCGGCGGGTGACTAATGAGATAGAAACGGAATCACAGATCATTATATTCAGTATTTATTAGAGTTTATACGATGAAATTCCCTTTGCAACACGAGAAAGTAATTATGTATTCTTACGGTCATTTATCAGATAAATTTTTTTCAAATCAAATAAATCAACGTCTAAGATTAGCCTTGTTATATATGGTTCGATTCCTGGTTATATATGGTTCGATTCCTGGTTATATATATGGTTCGATTCCTGGTTATATATGGTTCGATTCCTGGTTATATGGTTCGATTCCTGGTTATATATGGTTCGATTCCTGGTTATATATGGTTCGATTCCAGGTTATATATGGTTCGATTCCTGGTTATATATGGTTCGACTCCTGGTTATATATGGTTCGATTATGGTTATATATGGTATATTTATGTCACAGATACCATTTCGGGGAAGTGCGTTGTGTTGTTCCAGAATGGCAGATCAAGCATTTCGGAGGGAGTGGGTTCAAACCCATGTTCAGACTGATAAGCTTCCCAACTCTCGGTGAAGGGCTCCCTTTTTAATGATGACCCCGTAGCCGAGGTAGTTAGGTTGTGGATAAGATCACCGCATGCAGTCTGGCCTAGACGAGGTTGGCGCTGGTTTGAACCCCGTCATGAATGAAAATAGGGGAACGATTTTCAAGCTTTATCTGGTTTGAGGGAGATCTCAATGTGCCATTCCGATCGACACATGGCCATTTCGATATGAAATGAGAATTTGTTAATGCTTTGACCTTTTCAAATATTTACCGTCAAGGTTTGGTTAACATTGGTATCTTTTGACTTATTTGACTTTTATTGAAAATTCCACTGTAACAGTAATGTTTATATAACAATGGTTTTGCCATGTGAAATATCATTATTGGAGAGTTATTAATAATGTACTTGTTGATGATGGTTGTTTTAATGACTTGTATGTTATTACACATGAACCAATACAATTCGAATGCATTCAGTCCGAACATTTAGTGATCATTTTATTACATTCCTATTCGTGATTTACCTTTATTTCTCGAGTGATTATAAACGATAATTCCACAAGTGAATTATATCACTTTATCTAGCGCGTGCAGATGATTGGTGTATTCATACGCGCTATCGAAATTTATGCGTTATGGGTATATATCATGGCGGTATTATTCGGTTTTCTGGTAAATCAGATGTTTATAGTGGAATATAGTAAATAGAATTATATCTTGATTGAACTGGTGACGTGAAATAATTCATTCGAGGCAGGGACTATTTTGTAAAACACTCGAGCGCAATGCGTAAAACGTCGTTGCCTCTCACGAATTAGTTCACGTCACCAGTTCAAGCAAGTGATTAATCTCTATAGGTATGCATTCAAGGTATCGAACTATTTCATAAACATGAGGTCGATGTATAATCCAGACAGATCGCTGGCACCGAATGATTCATGTTCCACTTGAGTTTGTATCAGGGGTCCGACTAACACGAATTTCCACAAATTTTCGTCTGTGTCTGTTCACATTTTGCTAGATACAATTCCTCAATTTAAAAGGGTTTATTTTAGGCCATTTCAGCTTTAGAATGCCGTGAAATTCACTCTCATGTTACTGAAATGCTCAAAATTAACATGTATTGCAGTTAAAACATATTTTATTGCCAATACCAAAGTATATGACAGACAGGATGGACAAGTGCTAACCACTTAGATATATGCACCGTTCCTCACAATTTGACAACAAGTAATGAAATGATACCGCAGTACATATAGCTTCAATGAGAGTAAGATATATAGGATGAAACAAGGAGAGTGAAAGCGGCATGGATGAGGAACTGATGAGATGAAAGGAAGGGGAAGTTGACACCACGGATTTATACTGATTCATATTAATCCGCCCCATCCAAGTTAACCGTGCAACACCGCGAAATAAATCACAGTTAATCCCCCCCCCAGTGTAGAGTGTTTTGCTTATCGTACACTCGTTATCTTCTGTACCTTACTAGCGTATATAACAGCCCAAATTTTCCTAACTACCTGTTTTTATTTGGTTTTTTTTGTCTCGCATTAACTCAGGTAAAAAAATTTGGACGCGGGGTTGGGTGTGTCCAAACAAGGGTCGAAAGGAAAAATTCAGCATACGTGCCTGAAATTTCTGTTTGACCCCCCCCCCCTTGATGCGATGCGATATAAAACTACAACACCACCATGTTGATTTAGTGAACTTTATTTTACAATCACTAAGTACAAGTAAAGCGTTTTGATTTAGAACAACATCCCGGGAATCAAGCATTTAGATGTTTTATTCACACAATAATTAACTTACAGCAAAGCATCAATGCAATTTTTTACCATGTGCCAATGCATTCTCTTATATATGCGAGTCGACCATAGGTCGCCTCGCATATATAAGAGAATGCATTGGCCTAACAATTTTTTACAATTTTATAATTTTTTCTTGTATTCTTTAACAATTTTATAATTTCACCCCTGCAGAGCCCCAGACAAACATGAGCAGACGACACTCTTCTATATGCTTTTATATATATGTGTGGGGCTACCTGCAGGGCAATGGATGTTTTTTATTTTATGTCCTAAAAATTGTAAGAAAAATTTGTTGTGTTTGATTTAGAAATGTATCTCTGGGCGACAATAACAATGTGCAGTACTGTTCGTGTGCGGCTTGGCTCAGGGGGGGGGGGGGGGTGATTACCCATTACAAAATTCTCCAGCGTCACAGGGTCGTGTGTCGTGAGGCTATTGAACAAACCCTGTCTACGAAAGATGGAATATACGTGTTGTATACCATATATGAATTCAAGATATCGAAATATTTCAACATGGAATCGAGGTATTCCAGACGAAATATTTGTTTGAAAAGACATCGTTGGCGCCAAATGATTCATGTTTGAGTTGAGGGTTTATCATAGGTCTGACTAACAACCAGCCCCCGGATAGGGTGGTATCTCGTAACGTCGTATATCCATCATAGGGGTCGGATGGGACACCCCCGTCTTACACCCGCAGATTATAATAGACATTCATATCTATATTATGATTGATCACGACTAAAATCGGCGTCGGCACTGCGCATGCGTGAAATGATTCCAACTCCAGGGAATAAATATATACAAGGGAGCCTACTGCGTGCGACTTTTGTGTTATCCATTTAAACCCCGGGGCCTGTCAGGCTCGCAGTCCGCCCCCGGGGAGCTGATAAGGAACACGACATAGAGAGCGCTCCTTCGCGCCCTCTAATCCGAATCGCGTATTATCATCGCCGCTGTGTTTTCTCCCTATAATCACCAGCCATCGAGTTTTTTCTTCACGTTCATTTGTTTTAGCAACATTTTAGTGCATTTTAATAGACATTTTGTTGCCATCTAGCATTTATAATCACAATGTTAATTTAGAACACGCTGGTTTGATGCGGTCTCTTCATTAAGGTTGCTATATTAATGTTTAGGACCTCCTGTGTAATACCAACACAACACAAGGAAATTTCACAGAAAACCATACGTGGGCTATGTACGCATAAACATTTTTTTTATTCCAAAACGTTATGTGGGTAATTTTTCTCTCGGAATATTTTGTGGCGTTTTTTCATCTTTTCAAAATAATGCAAATATCATCGAAAACATTACGACGTAATTGAAAAACATTGTTTATAAATTGAACGCATCAGTTTTTGTTTAGTTTGACATAAATGCTGAACTTGATAATTTTTAGAACAATGAATTTTCTTGACACTTTAACGAATTAGGCTAGCTCTCTCAGAATTAGTTGAGTCAGTACACGAACACTGTGTTTAAAGTGGCATGTATCGTTCAAGTCTTAAAACAGACAAAGTATGCAGGTATAACTGCATGATTGTTTGTCCCATGACATTAAAGATACACACTCCAAATTACTATTTCTTTGGCTTCGGGGGTAAAAATATTTGATTGGAGTCGATGAACCCTCCCATCAAAGCTCAGAGTTATCGGATATCGATTTTGGAAATCTTTTATTTTTTACCACCTGGAATATTCGGCGGCCTAGCAAATACTCGACTAGCTGACCGACATACTCTCGATACCAAATTTGTATTGAACAAAATATTGATAAATAACACGTTTTGGAAAATGTTATACTAGAGTTGACAGTGGTTAGCATTATGTTTTGGTAATTAATCGATTGTGATAACTAATGCGTCATTTGAAGAAATGCTGTTGTTGTTGTTGTTGGAATCTGATACGGGAGCCATCGAATTGGTTCTGTATTTTCAGGAGAACAGGCTGGTTTGTAAGTTGACTTCCGGATGTCGGTGGTTTCTTCGCGAATTCAGTGAAATTTAGCCTCCGTGCGGTCTTTCCTCCACTCGTACCACTGATAACTTCATGATATGACCCATGGGAAGAAACGACGGTAAATATCCCCAAATAAACCAAAGCAAACTAAGAAAGTAACTTTCTGAATACAAATATTCCCGCCGTCTTTAACGTGCTTAACCGCTCGGCTTCTTGTTTTTTCAGCAGACATATGTATGTGATTTGTTTCCTATTTTCGTTGATGTGCAAAATATCATAACTGTCAGAGATCAGTAATCATTACCGCACGGGTCTATTATTGCGGTTACAAGATGCAGACTATTTTACTATTCTGTTGACAGGAAAATTAGACACTAAATAATGGGTTCTCGGTGCAAGTGTATTAATTGGGACACATTAGCTCACAGCTAATTAGGACTGGGACTATATATCTAACGGAATATGGCAGTTATAGATAATATACGCTTATAATATACCTCCTTCAGAACATGATAAACGTGGTTATTGCAAGAAGTGCCTCAATGCACCCTGATAAACCGCACGTTAATCACGCGATAATATTAGAAGTATACCAAACAACATACGCTTACAATTCGCAAATAATCAACGAGCATATTACTCATTTTTGTACATTTTTTATTGGATGTCGTATCAGAAAAAGTATACCCAAATTCCCTTCGTCTTTTATAATCAACTGTGAAATTGGTTGATATGGACGCCATAGCATACACAGTTCCATCTCATTCATCTCATATTCTTCACGAAACGTCACGCATCACACAAAACGCATGGAATGCGTTATATTTTGACAACATGATTACATAACGCCTTGTAGAGTCACCTGTTCTGAGAGACCAGGTTTATAAACGAACCAAGTTTGTTCGTTGATATTAAAATCATACTCTTTCTCAATGCTGATTTTTTTGGGTGATAACATTGATTTTAATTATGAATTACCAATTAGATAATATTATATATATATAAGAACAGCCATGCATACGACCGCCATCTTGAATATCCACTCTAGCAATGTCAGTGCTCTGGTGTCTGTTGTCCACCGGCCTATATTTATCAAATTTCAAATTTATTTATTGGATTATCATTTCGACATGATCCATAAATACATGTGTTATAAACATCCCATTGGGCATAAATACACGGACATATTTAAACACTATAATAGTAATATTTGTGAAAAACATAATTACATTGGATTGCATTTATTTTTATTAAATTATTATAAATATCTATTATGATCAACGTGGCAGTGTTCTTATTTCAGGATGAGGAAGATGTCCTTAATATATATTATTATATTTGACTTTTAAATATATGTTCTTTAAAAAGCTTATGTTAGGGTGAGTTATGTTAGGGTGAGTTATGTTAGGGTGAGTTATGAAGACAATGTAACAAAGCATTTAAAATTTGGCTCAGTATCTACTTCGTGTGAATTTTCTAATTACTAAATATTAACCCTTTACCCAACAGAAGGGCCCTGTGCCAATGCATTCTCTTATATATGCGAGTCGACCATAGGTCGCCTCGCATATATAAGAGAATGCATTGGCTTAACACGTTAAAAATTATAAAATTGTTAAAGAATGTAAGAAAAAATGGTAAAAAGTGTTAAAAAAAGATTTGTTTTAGGCCAATGCATTCTCTTATATATGCGAGGCGACCTATGGTCGACTCGCATATATAAGAGAATGCATTGGCACAGGGCATAACTGTAACTATCACAATGTGGTCAAGGAGCCGGTTCCAATGATATCCATATTTGTATGGTTCTATTGAGACAGACCGAAGATATTTTAGGCTGTTGAAGCTTTATTTGGCCGGTTTTGGCCGGTTTGTTGGGTAAAGGGTTAATTAAAAATAAATTTTATCACCCAATAATCAACATTTATAAGTACTGTGGTTAAAATATTCACTGCTCGAAGTGTTGATTTCAGTTTTGTTATCAAAAGACATTCAATTCCTCTATAGTCTGTCGTTACGAACAATATTTTGATACCAAGGGCTCCCGAGAAGCAGACGACAATTACCACGAATTCAATTGACCATGCATTTATATACACCGCAAACTCTACACATAACATTGGTAGAGGGGTAATATCACAGGATCTATACTCGACCGTCACCCCAGAATTGACAGTGACGTTATATTCAAATATAATTAACGGATCTCTTTCGGTTGGTTTTTAAAATACCAAAGTGGGTGGATGATCATGATATATATGTCAAATGCACATGTGGAGGTCGCATGCATATGGGTGGAGTCGATTTGAGATTATAGATGTGCGCCCTATGAGTATACCGTTAAACGAGGTCAAGGACGAGTAGAGCTCTTGCCACATAACCCCTATACCCATAACATTATTGAACTATATCCAGTTACCAATCTAAAATGTGTAGCTAATTTACGACAACTCAAGGTTACATCCATGACATCAGCATCAGGAAAGGGAATGCGTTACATTTCAAATAGGATTTCTGTGAAATAAGGTAATTCTCACGAAAAACCGGAACACACAGATTACTGACAACAGACGCCGATGGACAGTGTTATAGTATCTATACAATGGAACGGATACCAACGAATATCCATGCATTCGAAAAGTCTCGTTAATTTACGAAATTGAAATTGATTATAGTCAGACCGATTCCTTTAAATTAGAAGCGGAGAATCATTAAATTTTAACGACTTGTTTTCTTTTGTTTAGCTGAATACATTGTCTTAATCTGGGGCTTTCGTACTGAACAATCCACGACCCTGTAATCACCATATCCACCAGGCCTGAGTTTCGTGTGTCTGTCATTAGCAGAATGAGGTCCCCAGAGGGTGAATTTAGTGATGCATCCCGCGTAGCGGGCTAGCATAACTAAATTCACCCTCTGGAAGACCTCATTCTGCTTAGGCCTAATCTTCTCTGGAAAGTTTCTTTATTATCAAATTTCTAGATATAAACTTCTTCACACAGATTTTATTTCTATTTTAGTTTAGTTTCTCTATATCCCCAAATTGGCAGACGACACCTTGCATAATCGAGGTTCCCAATGGGTGCATATCACAACATTCAAAATTTGGGAACTTAAATCTGATATAGGTCTCCTAGAATAGTTGAGGCCTAAGCAGAATGAGGTCCGTGGAAGGTGAATTTGGTGATGCTAGCCCGTTATGCGGGATAGCGTCACTAAATTCACCCTCTGGGGACCCCATTCTGCAAATGACAGGCACACTAAACTCAGGCTTGATATTCATGCTTGTTCGACGAATCCTAAATAATTTATTATCTAATAACCACATATTCGAAGTGATCTATTTCTCAGCGCAAATCATCGCATAGACGTTTGATGAATTACGTCCCCTACGAAATGGCTGCCGCTAAAAGGATCACTTCCGGTTCCGACGGAGCTCATATCCGCACCGCAGCCGTCTGCTTCGTTCGGGTAATCACGTCGAATAACAACGCCGCGATGATCCGTCTTACGTTTATACGAACCAAATTAAATATTTTCTTTGTTCTTAATTAATCATGGCTTTGGATCATTTGAGCCATCCATCCATTTATTTCCTTCTCAGAGAATTGTGTATACGGCGGCTCGCCTCAAACGCATGCGAATGTCAAACTGGATTGATCGGCATGAAAACCACAGACCAGGGACGTATATAGCGACCCAGGTTTACTGTAGGGGTGTCTAATAACAAACTTTGGGCAAGTTGTTCGACAGTTGGAAATTTCATGATTGACACGTCATCAATTTGATTTCCATACAAGCATTTATAGTGTGAAATGTGTTATTATTTAGATCAAAAGTAGCATATTATTCTGCTCTATATGGCCATAAGTTGAAAAATTTTCAACTAAACGGGGTGGGGGGGGGGGGGGGGGGGGTGGGGGTAAGTTGAAATTTTCCAACAGATGGAAAGCTTTTGGAAATTTCAACTTAAGTAGGGAAGGGTGGGGTGGAAAATCCCTAACACAGAACTCATGTTGAACACAGAACACTGATAGGTATATAGGGTAAACCAGAACTGTCAGTCGAAGCCCGGACCAACATAAAAGTTCACATGAACTGATATGTGAGTCCATTCCCACGATCAAATTAAGGTTATAATGCCCAATTTTATCTAATTTCCATACTTCAAAACCAATATTATTTCATTATATATATATGACTTTTCAAAAGTCGACGATTTTGAACGCTATTAAGAGAGGGAATATATTAACAATGACATCCGAGAATGACTTGATCACAATACTCGGGTACTTCACTGAATAATAGTGCATAATAATAGATAACGGTTCTTATCTCTAGTCGTCCTTCTTAACAATACTCTATAAAATCAGCTTTCGGCGATTCAATAGAAAGTAATTATATTTTTCGTATTTTCAAATAGATTTTCGACATTGTTAAGATATAAAGATTTTTTATTTTCTGTTCAACGCGATGTTCCCGACTGGGCCAAAATTAATTACAATTTCTTTAAATTGCACAATAATCGAGAGGGAATGTTTGTGTATCTGTTGTGTACCTTCCACGCACTCAAGTTTCTAGTTTGGTAGGAGATATAGGTAACGTGGCCAAACCTTGAAATAGTGTGTCTGTCATTTGCAGAATGAGGTCCACAGAGAGTGAATGTAGTGACGCTATCCCGCACGGGCTAGCGGCACCAAATTCACCCTTTATAACCTCATTCTGCTTAGGCCTCAACTGCTATGGGAGACTTGGGATAAGATTGAAGTTCCCCAGTTGAAGTTGGTGATGTTCACCCATTAGTCACATCGATTATGCATTTTATCTCCTGGACACCGAGGGGATATAGAAACTGAACAGAAGGGAAAATGTAACTAAAATCAAATTTTAATTTGATGCTATAGATACTTCCCTGAAGATGTGGCTTAAGCAGAAAGAGGTCCCCAGAGGGTGAGTTTGGTGATGCTAGCCCGCTGTGCGAGGTAGCATCACCAAATTCACACTCTGGACCTCATTCTGCAAATGACAGACACACTATTTCATGGCTTCAAAGTGGCGAAAATAGAATTGTGTTTATATCACTAAGCTATGTATAGTATAGAATTATATTTATAATTTATTTTAACATGGACCATAACTATTAAGGATCAGACTACACCGATATTTACCGTGGAATTAGGTAACTTGTGTGGGTTTTTTTTCAAGAATTTTGTAGTCGATGTGATCAAAAACTCCATTCGTCGGTACATAACTGTATTGACAAATATCTCATGAGTGAATTCCTGGGAACAAATCGGGTACCCCTGATCCTTATATCTCAAGAGTGAATTCTGGGAACAAATCGGGTACCCCTGATCCTTATCAGATTATATCGACTTGGAGTACAAATGCCCGTGAAGATCGACATATAACAGCCATGTGGCTTTGTTTATTTTCAATCATTGTTTCTGACTCTGTGTTTGTCATTGTTATCGACCTGCTCCAGTTCTAAAAAACCTGGTTCATTTGTTTTCTTTCGGAAAACAAGCCGGGTGTATATTTAACCCGGATTCCGGTAATTTCCGGATTCGTCCGAAAGAAAGTCGTGGAAAGAAAGTGCTATTTAGAACGTCAAGGAGCTCTATATATAGGAAGAGATGGGTAGCAGCGAGACCACCACCAATATATAGAGCGAATCGACACTGTTAGTGTGGTAAACCTGCTTATTAATCGAGAAAAAATTAGGATAATTTTTTTTAAAGTGGGTCCTATCCGGATCCGACAAAAAGAACATTTTCGGACAAATCCGTAAATTAAGGATACACAAAAAGCCTATAATACACTGTGTATAGTCTTACACAGTGCATGGTTGTGCAGTCTGTGCCGACCAATATTTGGGTATATCTTTAACACGGATTCGAATTCTTCTGAAAGAAAGTGATAGAAGACAGTGCTGTTCAGAACGACAAGGAGCTCTGTAGGAAGAGCAGGGTAGTAGCGAGATCACCACACAAAACCGCGAATCAACACTACATGTGACCCGCCATATCAAATCCAGTCGTAAGTCGGGATTTTTTTTACCCTGTGCCAATGCATTCTCTTATATATGCGAATCGACCATAGGTCGCCTCGCATATATAAGAGAATGCATTGGCCTAACAATTTTTATCATTTTTTTTAAATAAATGTTTCTTACAATTTTTAGGACATAAAATAAAAATAACACCCATTATCCTGCAGGGAGCCCCACACATATATAGAAGCATATAGAAGAGTGTCGTCTGCTCATGTTTGTCTGGGGCTCTGTATGGTTGAAATTATAAATTTGTTAAAGAATACAAGAAAACATTATTAAAATTGTAAAAAATTGTTAGGCCAATGCATTCTCTTATATATGCGAGGCGACCTATGGTCGACTCGCATATATAAGAGAATGCATTGGCACAGGGTAAAAAAATCCCGACCTACGACTAGATTTGATATGGCGGGTCACATATTGTATAAGTGTGTAAAACATAAACCCTGAGTATTAATCGAGAAAAACTAGGATTCAATTTAAAAAAGTCTGGGCTGAAGGTGCACAAGAAACCCTCTACTCAACTCTGTATTCATACAGTGGCTGTGTACCATGTGCCGACCCACATTTGAGAGCATCTTTGTGACCAAGCTCCATGCAGAGTTCAGTCCCCCTATATACGCAAGACTTAGTTGCCCACACCTACACATAATGTGAAGAAATGTCACATTTATTTACTTGAGACTGTTGTAGGTTACAATTCATTCTGCATTATTCTGAGAAACTGAACTGTCCATATTCTTTTGAAAATTGTCTAGATCAAGCCAGAATGAATTGTAACTAACAAAATACTTCAAAATAGCGTAGCGAGGGGACTGAACTCTGTTTTGCAGCTTGCTTGGTGACAATGCACACCTCAGCAATAACGTCTCTTTTTACTGCGATGATGTGCAAAAAAAAAAAGACATGGGCGAGAATCTGTGTTATTTACTTTAATGGAAGATGCTACGCGTTTGACATTCCATGTTAAAGGAGTCTTTGATATCATTCTTTTCTTAATGGCGGGAGCTGGGGTCCCTGTGGGGACGGATCGGAAACTATTTGTTAGGTTACGACGCGGTGGGCTGAGATGAAAGCGCGCGTGCGCACCTCGTGCTGCGCGGTGCGTGCCAGACACGAGGTGTGTTCCTTTTTAGTACAGAATTACCTGGATTAGAACCTGGACCCCATGCTTCTTTATATTAACTGGCGGACCCACGCGCTTCAGCCTCCACCGTGAAGGGACAGGTCAACAGGGACCAGTCTAGAGGGTGACTTGAAGGAATCTTCTCCCTCAAATGTGCCACTTCTTCCTATGTTCTCTCTTATATACCAATATGCATATTTCAATACAGCATATTTGAAGTGTATTTACTGAATATAATGGTATACTTACTCATTAGAATGGTATTATAAATGGGCTCTTGTATAACATAATACTTATTGGATCACTGAAAGGTGAGGATTGAGAATAAATTGAACTTCAGCCTTTATGACTTCTCCCTGATAACAGTCCATTTCTCCATAATAATCTAATAGGTAGAAGTGACTTAATAGGGAGAAGTGACTTCTCCCTGATAACAGTCCATTTCTCCATAATAATCTAATAGGTAGAAGTGACTTAATAGGGAGAAGTGACTTCTCCCTGATAACAGTCCATTTCTCCCTAATAATCTAATAGGGAGATGTGACTTCTCTCTGATAACAGTCCATTTCTCCCTAATAATCTAATAGGGAGAAGTCGCTTATCGCTGGGAGAAGTCGCTTCTCCCTGATTACATCCCATTTCTCCCTATAATCTAATAGTGAGAAGTCGCTTCTCCCTGATAACAGTCCATTTCTCCCTAATAATCTAATAGGTAGAAGTTACTTCTATCTGATAACAGTCCATTTCTCCCTAATAATCTAATAGGGAGAAGTGACTTCTCCCTGATAACAGTCCATTTCTCCCTAATAATCTAATTGGGAGAAGTGACTTCTCCCTGATAACAGTCCATTTCTCCCTAATAATATAATAGGGAGAAGTAACTTCTCCCTGATAACAGTCCATTTCTCCCTAATAATCTAATTGGGAGAAGTGACTTCTCCCTGATAACAGTCCATTTCTCCCTAATAATCTAATAGGTAGAAGTTACTTCTCTCTGATAACAATCCATTTCTCCCTAATAATCTAATAGGGAGATGTGACTTCTCTCTGATAACAGTCCATTTCTCCCTAATAATCTAATAGGTAGAAGTTACTTCTCTCTGATAACAGTCCATTTCTCCCTAATAATCTAATAGGTAGAAGTTACTTCTCTCTGATAACAGTCCATTTCTCCCTAATAATCTAATAGGTAGAAGTTACTTCTCTCTGATAACAGTCCATTTCTCCCTAATAATCTAATAGGTAGAAGTTACTTCTCTCTGATAACAGTCCATTTCTCCCTAATAATCTAATATGCAGATGTGACTTCTCCCTGATAACAGTCCATTTCTCCCTAATAATCTAATTGGGAGATGTGACTTCTCTCTGATAACAGTCCATTTCTCCCTAATAATCTAATATGGAGAAGTGACTTCTCCCTGATAACAGTCCATTTCTCCCTAATAATCTAATAGGTAGAAGTTACTTCTCTCTGATAACAGTCCATTTCTCCCTAATAATCTAATAGGTCGAAGTTACTTCTCCCTGATAACAGTCCATTTCTCCCTAATAATCTAATAGGTAGAAGTTACTTCTCTCTGATAACAGTCCATTTCTCCCTAATAATCTAATAGGTAGAAGTTACTTCTCTCTGATAACAGTCCATTTCTCCCTAATAATCTAATATGCAGATGTGACTTCTCCCTGATAACAGTCCATTTCTCCCTAATAATCTAATAGGGAGAAGTGACTTCTCCCTGATAACAGTCCATTTCTCCCTAATAATCTAATTGGGAGATGTGTCTTCTCTCTGATAACAGTCCATTTCTCCCTAATAATCTAATAGGTAGAAGTGATTTAATAGGGAGAAGTGACTTCTCTGTGATAACAGTCCATTTCTCCCTAATAATCTAATAGGGAGAAGTGACTTCTCCCTGATAACAGTCCATTTCTCCCTAATAATCTAATAGGGAGATGTGACTTCTCTCTGATAACAGTCCATTTCTCCCTAATAATCTAATAGGGAGAAGTGACTTCTCTCTGATAATAGTCCATTTCTCCCTAATAATTTAATAGGGAGAAGTGACTTCTCTATGATAACAGTCCATTTCTCCATAATAATATAATTGGGAGATGTGAATTCTCTCTGATAACAGTCCATTTCTCCCTAATAATCTGATTGGGAGATGTGACTTCTCCCTGATAACAGTCCATTTCTCCCTAATAATCTAACAGGGAGAAGTGACTTCTCTCTGATAACAGTCCATTTCTCCCTAATAATCTAATTGGGAGATGTGACTTCTCCCTGATAACAGTCCATTTCTCCCTAATAATCTAATAGGGAGAAGTGACTTCTCTCTGATAACAGTCCATTTCTCCCTAATAATCTAATAGGGAGAAGTGACTTCTCTCTGATAACAGTCCATTTCTCCCTAATAATCTAATAGGGAGAAGTGACTTCTCCCTGATAACAGTCCATTTCTCCCTAATAATCTAATAGGGAGATGTGACTTCTCTCTGATAACAGTCCATTTCTCCCTAATAATCTAATAGGGAGAAGTGACTTCTCCCTGATAACGGTCCATTTCTCCCTAATAATCTAATAGGGAGATGTGACTTCTCTCTGATAACAGTCCATTTCTCCCTAATAATCTAATAGGGAGAAGTGACTTCTCTGTGATAACAGTCCATTTCTCCCTAATAATCTAATTGGGAGATGTGACTTCTCTCTGATAACAGTCCATTTCTCCCTAATAATCTAATTGAGAGATGTGACTTCTCCCTGATAACAGTCCATTTCTCCCTAATAATATAATAGGGAGAAGTGACTTCTCTCTGATAACAGTCCATTTCTCCCTAATAATCTAATAGGGAGAAGTGACTTCTCTCTGGTAACAGTCCATTTCTCCCTAATAATCTAATAGGGAGAAGTGACTTCTCTCTGATAACAGTCCATTTCTCCCTAATAATCTAATAGGGAGAAGTCGCTTATCCCTGGGAGAAGTCGCTTCTCCCTGATTACATCCCATTTCTCCCTAATAATCTAATAGGGAGAAGTGGTTCTCCCTGATAACAGTCCATTTCTCCCTAATAATCTAATAGGGAGAAATAACTTCTCACTTCTCCCGGAGAGAAGTAACTTCTCCCTGATAACAGCCCATTTCTCCCTAATAATATAATGAGGAAAAGTGACTTAATAGGGAGAAGTGACTTCTCCCTGATAAAAGTCCATATCTCCCTAATAATGTAATAAGGAGAAGTGACTTCTCATTGATAACAGTCCATTTCTCCCTAATAATCTAATAGGGAGAAGTGACTTCTCCCTGATAACAGTCCATATCTCCCTAATAATGTAATAGGGAGATGTGACTTCTCACTGATAACAGTCCATTTCTCCCTTATAATCTAATAGGGAGAAGTGACTTAATAGGGAGAAGTGACTTCTCCCTGATAACAGTCCATATCTCCCTAATAATGTAACAGGGAGAAGTGACTTCTCACTGATAACAGTCCATTTATCCCTAATAATCTAATAGAGGGAATTGACTTAATAGGGAGAAGTGACTTCTCCCTGATAACAGTCCATATCTCCCTAATAATCTAATAGGGAGAAGTGACTTCTCACTGATGACAGTCCATTTATCCCTAATACTGTAATAGGGAGAAGTGGCTTTCTCCCCGATTACAGTCCAATTCTCTCTAATAATCTAATAGGGAGAAGTGACTTCTCCCTGATAACAGTCCATTTCTCTCTAATAATCTAATAGGGAGAAGTGACTTCTCCCTGATAACAGTCCATTTCTCCATAATGATGTGATAGGGAGAAGTGGCTTCTCCCTGATTACAGTCCATTTATCCATAATAGGGAGAAGTGACTTCTCCCTGTTAAGCGTCCATTTCTCCCTAATAATCTAATAGGGAGAAGTGGCTTCTCACAATTTGAATTCTCTAGGCTGGTCCCTTCTCTGGTGAATGAATTCATGGTTTAATAACTCAATCATGAATTAACATGAAATAGGAGACGAAGAAGAAAAAAACACACACACGCACGCACGCATATATATATATATACATATATATATCACCATCATCGTCGTCATCATCATCACCATGATGATCATCATCTTGAACTTCTTCTTCGTTGTCAGTGGCAGCGCCTGAACACTAAACACTAGAAACAGAAGTTATTTGGTCGTGCTAGTATCTTGTATTTATGAGGGTGTCATCACTACAAACTGCATGTTATACGTATATATGACTGGGCATGGATTACCAAGAATACTTTAAAGAATATGATTGGGCATGGATTACCAAGAATACTTTAAAGAATACTTCACTTTAATAAATAACATATGTATATATACCCCAGTATCTATAAAACATGGTACAAATAGCTTTGCATATCGATACTCTCTTTCATAAGAATATAATTATAGATATTGAAGGCATATATGGCTATACGTATTAATATATCACAAATGAGTTCCTCTGATTGTGTAGTCGCATCCTATTTAGTCAGATACCCATACTTATATATATTTCAGCGCTCTGTTACAATATTTACTCATTGTATGGACATTGTCAATTATTATTAGTATGCACACCACCCTCCCCTTCCTTTCTGGCACTTCTGCACCCACACTTCATACATACGCTATCAATTTCTCAGTGATATATATAGGCCTCTGATATATAATTTACGACTTTAGCATAGACCACTGTAGTTATCATGTAAAATATATCGATTAAAGCAGAGGGATGGTGAACAGGAGTAAGCCAGGAATAGTGAAAGATAGAGAGAGGGAGAGAGTGGGGGAAAGAGGGAGAGGGAGGGGAGAGAGAGAGAGAGAGGGGGAGCGGGAGGGGAGAGAGAGAGAGAGAGAAAGCGGGAGAGAGAGAGAGAGCATCAGAGAGGGGAGGGAGAGAGACTGTTGGTGAAGTGAGGGTATAATAAAGTTGGAGCTGCCTGTGTACACTTAAACATATTATTTGTTTTGCACCATAGATATTTATTCATAATTCGGAACGAATTTTCGACGATAAACAAACAGCCATGACATCGACAAGTATATCTAGTATAGTCGCTGCATATAATGACCCCCGACAAGTATATCTAGTATTGTCGCTGCATATAATTGATATATATATATATATATATATATATATATATATAAGAATGAAGTTTTGAATGCTAATTTGGATATAACATTTATGATTACTTCTTCATAACTATACATTAATTATTCTGTATTACCAATACGATAACCTATGGGAGCCTTCTCCACCATGCACTTTAACCCTTTACCCAACAGAACGGCCCTGTGCCAATGCATTCTCTTATATATGCGAGTCGACCATATGTCGCCTCGCATATATAAGAGAATGCATTGGCTTAACACATATTAAAAATGATAAAATTGTCAAAGAATGTAGAAAAATATTATAAAAATAGTTTTTTAGGCCAATGCATTCTCTTATATATGCGAGGCGACCTATGGTCGACTCGCATATATAAGAGAATGCATTGGCACAGGGCATAACTGTAACCATCACAATGAACCGGTTCCAATAATATCCATATGTGTATGGTGTTATTGAGACAGACCGAAGATATTTTAGGCTGTTGAAGTTTTATTTGGGCGATTTTGGCCGTTTTGTTGGGTAAAGGGTTAATATGCCATGCACGCAAATGAGTAAAAATGTGAATGTTTGGTGCGCAATATGTTTGTATATATATTAACATTGAGCTGATAATATATGTTTGTATATATATTAACATTGAGCTGATAATAGATGTTTGTATATATATTAACATTGAGATGATAATAGATGTTTGTATATATATTAACATTGAGCTGATAATATATGTTAGTATCGTCATTGTCGTGAGAGGAAAGACGACAGAGAACTGAAGTGTGGTGCCCAAAACAAAAGATTATGACACATTCTCCGGAAGGTTATGTATGACTTATAGTATAGTGTCGATGGGGCGCACAATAAGGATGCAGTTCTCACCGATATACGACGTATTATACCGTATTATATATAAATATTACTGTTATCAAGCTGCGATCTGACTGTTCCATCACCGGGAGTCTCAACGTGCGAGAAAACTATAATTATTATCTTTTTGAAAAAGAATTCTTTTATTGGATATGTTTTGTAATCTCAGAAAAAAATCATTCGATAAGTTAAGATAAGATAGATTTTATTTAAAGTAAAATGAATGAAACAATTTTAATGGTCGGTTTTTTAATTGGAATGTCGCTCGACGAAGGCATGTTTCAAGGTTATGATTTTTATACATCTAAATTGCTGTTGCTATATGTGAACCAGCCGTGCATATACTCAATCGTGCTATCCTCAACGGTGCAAGAAACTTGACCAGCAATAAGCTAACTTGTTAAACTGCTCACTTGCCAACATGTCGCAAGCATGGCTTTGTGCAACAATAAGCTAATTAGCAAAAGAAAAATAATGAATGTGAAGTAGCAAAATACTAACAAGCAATTTCAACAGTCCATGTTACGAATCCATGATCAAAACTTGCAGCTGTCAGAACCTGGCTTTTTGCAGCAATAAACCAACATGGAAATGCAGGGTAATTAACTTGATGCAGCAAAATGGTTAAATATAGCTCCAATATTCCATGTTACGAAAATGCATGATGCAAACTTGCAGCTGTCAGAAAGGTGACTTTGTGCAAAAAATAAACCGACTTATAAATGTAAGATAGTAACTTGCTGGAGCAAAATAGTTCCAAGCAGCTTCAATATTATGTTACGAATACTTAATGCAAACTTGCAGCTGCCAGAAAACTGGCTTTGTGCAGCTATAAATAACTTGCAAATTCGGGATAACTCAATTGATGTAGCAAAAAAGTAAGACGCAGCTTCAACATTGCATGTTACGAATTCATGATGCCGAATTGCAGCTATCGGAAACCTGACATTGTGCTACAATAAGCTAACTTGCAAATGCAAGATAATTAACTTGTTGTGAAGCAAAATAGTAAGAAGCAGCTAAAATAGTCCATGTTACGAATGCATGATGCCAAATTGCAGCTATCAGAAACTTGGCTTTGTGCTGCTCCAAATATACCTTGCAAATGTACAACTTATCAAAATAGCAAAATACAGTTCCAATATTCCATGCTACAGATGCAAGATGCTGTTGCTGAGGTTAGTTCAATTCAACTGATTTTTTTACCCTGTGCCAATGCATTCTCTTATATATGCGAGTCGACCATAGGTCGCCTCGTATATATAAGAGAATGCATTGGCCTAACAAATTTTTATAATTTATTTTAAATAAATGTTTCTTACAATTTTTAGGACATAAAATAAAAAACATCCATTACCCTACAGGGAGCCCCACACATATATAGAATCATATAGATGAGTGTCGTCTGCTCATGTGTGTCTGAGGCTCTGTATGGGTGAAATTATAAATGTAGGATAATTAACTTATCAAAATAGCAAAATACAGTTCCGATATTCCATGCTACAGATGCAAGATGCTAACTTACAGCTGTTGGAAGTACGGCTTTGAGCAACAATAAGCTAACTTGCAAAGAAAAAATAATTAACTTGATGCAACAAAATAGCAAAATACAGTTGCAATATTCCATGCTACGAATGTCAACGTGCAGCTGTCAGAGACATGGCTTCGTGCGGCTATAAAACAAGTTGCAAATTCAGAATAATTCCATTGATGTAGCAAAATAGTAAGACGCAGCTTCAACAGTCAACGAATTCATTATGCCCAATTGCAGCTGGCAGAAACCTGACATTGTGCTACAATAAGCTAACTTGCGAATGCACGATAATTAACTTTCTGTGGAGTAAACTAGTAAGGAGCAGCTAAACATTGCATGTTACGAATTCATGATGTCAACTTGCAGCTGCCAGAAACCTGACATTGTGAAGCTGCAACTATTTCTTGCAAATGTAGGATAAATAACTTGATGTAGCGAAAATCAAAATACAGTTCCAATACTCCATGCTACAGATGCCATCGCTAACTAGCAAAGACAAATAATTAACTTGATGTAGCAAAATACAGTTCCAATACTTCATGTCACGAATGCTTGATGTCAACGTGCAGCTAACTTGCAAAGAAAAAATAATTAACTTGATGCAACAAAATAGCAAAATACAGTTGCAATATTCCATGCTACGAATGTCAACGTGCAGCTGTCAGAGACATGGCTTCGTGCGGCTATAAAACAAGTTGCAAATTCAGAATAATTCAATTGATGTAGCAAAATAGTAAGGAGCAGCTTCAACAGTCAACGAATTCATTATGCCCAATTGCAGCTGCCAGAAACCTGACATTGTGCTACAATAAGCTAACTTGCGAATGCACGATAATTAACTTTCTGTGGAGTAAACTAGTAAGGAGCAGCTAAACATTGCATGTTACGAATTCATTATGTCAACTTGCAGCTGCCAGAAACCTGACATTGTGAAGCTGCAACTATTTCTTGCAAATGTAGGATAAATAACTTGATGTAGCGAAAATCAAAATACAGTTCCAATACTCCATGCTACAGATGCCATCGCTAACTAGCAAAGAAAAATAATTAACTTGATGTAGCAAAATACAGTTCCAATACTTCATGTCACGAATGCTTGATGTCAACGTGCAGCTAACTTGCAAAGAAAAAATAATTAACTTGATGCAACAAAATAGCAAAATACAGTTGCAATATTCCATGCTACGAATGTCAACGTGCAGCTGTCAGAGACATGGCTTCGTGCGGCTATAAAACAAGTTGCAAATTCAGAATAATTCAATTGATGTAGCAAAATAGTAAGACGCAGCTTCAACAGTCAACGAATTCATTATGCCCAATTGCAGCTGCCAGAAACCTGACATTGTGCTACAATAAGCTAACTTGCGAATGCACGATAATTAACTTTCTGTGGAGTAAACTAGTAAGGAGCAGCTAAACATTGCATGTTACGAATTCATGATGTCAACTTGCAGCTGCCAGAAACCTGACATTGTGAAGCTGCAACTATTTCTTGCAAATGTAGGATAAATAACTTGATGTAGCGAAAATCAAAATACAGTTCCAATACTCCATGCTACAGATGCCATCGCTAACTAGCAAAGAAAAATAATTAACTTGATGTAGCAAAATACAGTTCCAATACTTCATGTCACGAATGCTTGATGTCAACGTGCAGCTAACTTGCAAAGAAAAAATAATTAACTTGATGCAACAAAATAGCAAAATACAGTTGCAATATTCCATGCTACGAATGTCAACGTGCAGCTGTCAGAGACATGGCTTCGTGCGGCTATAAAACAAGTTGCAAATTCAGAATAATTCAATTGATGTAGCAAAATAGTAAGACGCAGCTTCAACAGTCAACGAATTCATTATGCCCAATTGCAGCTGCCAGAAACCTGACATTGTGCTACAATAAGCTAACTTGCGAATGCACGATAATTAACTTTCTGTGGAGTAAACTAGTAAGGAGCAGCTAAACATTGCATGTTACGAATTCATGATGTCAACTTGCAGCTGCCAGAAACCTGACATTGTGAAGCTGCAACTATTTCTTGCAAATGTAGGATAAATAACTTGATGTAGCGAAAATCAAAATACAGTTCCAATACTCCATGCTACAGATGCCATCGCTAACTAGCAAAGAAAAATAATTAACTTGATGTAGCAAAATACAGTTCCAATACTTCATGTCACGAATGCTTGATGTCAACGTGCAGCTAACTTGCAAAGAAAAAATAATTAACTTGATGCAACAAAATAGCAAAATTCAGTTGCAATATTCCATGCTACGAATGCTTGATGCCAACTTGCAGCTATCAGAAACATGGCTTTGTGCAGCTATAAAACAACTTGCAAATTCAGAATATTTCAATTGATGTAGCAAAATAGTAAGGAGCAGCTAAACATTGCATGTTACGAATTCATTATGCCAACTTGCAGCTGCCAGAAACATGACATTGTTTTACAATAAGCTAACTTACGAATGCACGATAATTAACTTGCTGTCGAGTAAACTAGTAAGGAGCAGCTAAACATTGCATGTTACGAATTCATGATGCCAACTTGCAGCTGCCAGAAACTTGACATTGTGCAGCTGCAACTATATTTTGCAAATGTAGGATAAATATCTTGATGCAACAAAATAGAAAAACACAGTTCCAATATTCCATACTACAGATGCCTTCGCTAACTAGCAAAGCAAAATAATTAACTTGATGTAGCAAAATACAGTTCCAATATTCCATGTCAACGTGCAGCTGTCAGAAACATGTGCTACATCAAGTTAATTATCGTGAATTTGTAAGTTAGTCTAACTTGCTGTGGATCATAATAGTAAGAAGCATGTTATGAATTCATGATGCCCAATTGCAGCTATCAGAAACCGGACATTGTGCTACAATAAGCTAACTTGCGAATGCAAGATAATTAGTTTGCTGTGGAGCAAAATACTAAGAAGCAGCTAAAACATTCAACGTTATGAATGCATGATGACAACTTGCAGCTATAAGAAACATGGCTTTGTGCAGCTGCAACTATACCTTGCAAATGTTGGTTAATTAACTTGATGTAGCAAAATAGCCAAACACAGTACCAATATACCATGCTACAGATGCAATATGCTAACTTACAGCCGTCAGAAGCACGGCTTTGTGCAAACAATTCGCTAACTAGCCAAGAATAATAATTTTAACTTGATGTAGCAAAATACAATTCCAATAATCCATGCCACGAATGCTTGATGCCAACTTGCAGCTGTCAGAAACACGTCTTTGTGCAGCTATAAATAACTTGCAAATTCGGGTTAATTCAATTGATGTAGCAAAATCATAAGACGCAGCTTCAACATTGCATGTTACGAATTCACGATGCCAACTTGCAGCTATCAGAAACCTGACATTGTGCTACAATAAGCTAACTTGTAAATGCAAGATAATTAACTTGCTGTAGAGCAAAATAGTATGAAGCAGCTAAACATTGCATGTTACGAATTCATGATACCAAATTGCAGCTGCCAGAAACCTGACATTGTTTTACAATAAGCTAACTTGCAAATGCAAGATAATTAACTTGCTGTGGAGCAAAATAGTAAGAAACAGCTAAAACATTCCATATTACGAATCCAAGATACCCACTTGCAGCTATCAGCAATCTGGATTCGCGCAGCAGCAACTATACCTTGCAAATGTTTGATAATTAACTTGATGTAGCAAAATAGCAAAACACAGTTCCAATATTCCATGTCACGAATGCTTGTTGCCAACTTGCAGCTGTCAGAAACATGGCTTTGTGCATCTATAAACTAACTTGCAAATGCAGGATAATTAACTTGATATAGCAAAATAATAAGAAACTGCTAAAACATTCCATGTTACGAATTCATGATGCCAAAATTGCAGCTGCCAGAAACCTGACATTGTGCTACAATAAGCTAACGTGCGAATGCAGGGTAATTAACTTGTTGTGGAGTAAAATAGTAAAGAGCAGCTACACATTGCATGTTACGAATTCATGATGCCAACATGCAGCTGTCAGAAAGATGACATTGTGCTACAATAAGCTAACTTGCGAATGCAAGATAATTAGTCTGCAGTGGAGAAAATACCAAGAAGCAGCCAAAACATTCTCACGTTATGAATGCATGATGACAACTTGCAGCTATCAGAAACCTGGCTTCGTGCAGCTGCAACTATACCATGCAAATGTAGGATAATTAACTTGTAGCAAAATAGCAAAAGATAGTTCCAGTATTCCATGATACATATGCCAGGTGCTAACTTGCAGCTGTCAGAAGCACGGCTTTGAGAAGCTATAAAATAACTTGCAAATGCAGGATAATTAAAACCTGATAAGCAAAATAGTAAGAAGCAGCTAAAACATTCCATGTTACGAATTCATGATGCCAACATACAGCTGTCAGAAACCTGGCTTTGTGCAGCTATAAACAACCATGCAAATGCAGGATAATTAACTTGATATAGCAAAATAGCAAAATACAGCTCCAGTATTCCATGCTACATATATAAGATGCTAACTTGCTGCGGTCACGGATTTGTCCAACAAAATAGACAAATGCTTACAGTATTTATGCTGAATGAATCTATTAGTTTGAAATTATAGCTATTTATGAAAGATTTAGTTCTAGAAAAATAGTTCCAGGTCTACCATGCAACGCGTAAACAAGCCTTCAGGGTGCCAACTAAATTTATCCATCGCGAAAATGTATCCAAACCGAGATTGAATAAACATACGAGCCATAATAAGGTATGTAACTCTATCCGTCTGTCACTGTGTAACGTCCCCTGCATCATAAATCGTAATTACAGGTAAGCAATCCCACCTGGTATAAGGGAGACAAACCCAGTTAAACGTGCGGACTGTCGTACTTCGATCGATGCGAATAGCAGATATTCTACAGTGATGATGTCGTATGGAAAGAACAACCGAAGACTGACTGTGGATAACAGCATATCAACCATTTCTGTACTAAAGGATAATTGATGAGTATTTCCCCATAGGAATTGTTAAGATAATAAGTCGTGCGTTGAATTTTTTATCTGAATATATCCCTCAATAAATTTGGCTCCTTCTGCATTTATCTGTCGTCTGCTTTTATCAACTTAACATCCCCCCATGAATAATATACTGTTCCAGTGTATACTTTTATAACTGAATGGGAAAATTTGTATAGAAGGTATATTGTGCATTTACGGACATTCGAGACCCACAAAGACATAGCCAAAGCTTTAATAATTTTTATTCTTCAGATTGTTAGAATTACTGCTTTATCCATTTAATAGATCGTGGTATAAACTTAACATTTCAATACTTTTATATTATATTTTTCAATGTGGTTACATTGATGAACTTATGATATACGATTCCTTGGACGTGTGTTTGTTAGTGCATGGTTGGGATCCAAATTATGTTGAAATACTCATCCTCTCATTTTGAAATAAGTTATTTCTCACCTCGAATGGTTCCGCTTATTTAATAGATAAATAATAAATAAATAAATAAATAATAAATAGTAGATAATAATTAATAGATATGTTGGTTGTCCCCTATTACAAATAATATGTTGGTTGTCCTCTTCTGTAATAAATAATAGATATGTTGTCGGTCCTCTTCTATAATAAATAATAGATATGTTGGTGGTCCTCTATTATAAATAATAGATATGTTGGTGGTCCTCTTCTGTGCATATTATATGACAAACTAGTAACATTGAATTTGATGTCTATGTAATTTTAAATGCGATGGTGTGACTTAAATGAAATCAAATTATATTGACAACAGCAGCAACAACAACAACAACATCAACGGCAACACAGACTTATTCTTACAAAACAAGAGACATAGCGAGAAACTGACACATCAGATACAATGAGTTTAAGGTGGTGCATGCGGATGTTGAATTATTTAAACATTTCAAAAACTTATTTTTCAGAATTGAAGCTACATCCGCACAACGATGGATTCATTGAACAGCTAGAACACTTGTCGAGTGTAAGTATTGGTCAGATTGTATTGAATCTGGAACAGTTGTCGAGTGTAAGTATTGGTCAGATTGTATTGAATCTGGAACAGTTGTCGAGTGTAAGTATTTGCCAGATTGTATTGAAGCACATTTGGACACTAAGACGACACTTAGTTTTCACAAGAAAGTCCAATGTCCTCTATCAAAGTGAATCTATTTGAACAAATAGATCTGTGAGAGTACTATTTATCACAATATTAGCTGCATATATGATTTTAGTATATTCATAACGATTCAGTAATAGTCGCTCTTTATAGATAGTAAAGATGTAATTTTTACTAAACACCAACCCAGTGGCATCAATTCTTACTAATTTCAAACGGAAAATATTTTCTCCTCAGCAACATTTAATGTTCGAATCCCCAGATTACATTATCTACAAATTGGAGGAGGAAGCTCCAAAACAGCTGGGCTCAGGGGCGTTCAGAACGAGTTTACTAGAAATTTTGTTGATGTAGAAAGTGGTGACAGGAAGGGATAGACAATCTTTAACATGTTAATAACATCATTTAAATTTTACAGATTCAATCCTACGTCCCGTGAAGAACATTAGATCTGTCAAAACCGGTCGCGTTTAAGTACGACCAATTCCTAACTGAACATCGTAACTTTCTTTTTGCGGCTTGTGAGATGAACAAGACACGTGTCTGTCATTCATTTCCATATTCTGCGAGTTATAATTTTGTAACCTACTTTGACATGAGTACCAGCCTATTTGTGGTGGAGCGTCACAGTGATTATATGTCGTCTGATCGATGGGTTCCACAAGGATCTCTATTTCCGGTCCTCTGCTTCAGTCGACATTACGCACGTGCGATTCACAAACAATTCATTTGACCAATGATTCCCCACGTCTCATCAAATAGCGACAATGCCAGAGGGCGCAGACTCGTCGGGCAAGCGCACTCTGTAGTTTGAAGAGGACACGTGGTGATGGCAGACGATACTGCCCATTGTAGCCATGGGCATCAGGAACGATAACCCTTCAATCGTACTGTTCGTCTATAGATCATGAACGGGGAGTTACGAACATACCGACTTTACAAACTAAAGTACGAAATAGAACACAACATCAATAGAAAATAGAATTTCACTATATACTGAGAATAAGTAATCATATATTGGCTATTGAAAAGGGACACCACACACAACCACAGACGTCGTTGGAACAAAGGTTGTGTATATTTTGTTCCGATGATGCTATGGAAGACCGAAAACCGCTTTCTTTTAGAATGCAGCGCTTACCGCACAACACGTCTCGAGCTCGTAATACTTATGAAGACACAGTTCTCAGACTTTGAAAGCATTACCCAAATTGAACAGCTCGTCAAAATCTTATCCAACAATATTTCAAATACATGCACTTCAATTTGTCATATGATCCGAAGATTATTCTCCGTATCATAAATCAATGAGTAAATACAGATACAATGCACATTCAGCATCGCCTTATATTAATATCATGCATTTATTATACTGCTCAATACACAATGTACAATTATATGTTATTATGCGTGCATACTATCCTTATAAGGATGTTTTGCCAATTAAACTTATCTTAGCATCGATGAACAACTGAACAGTTGAGATAACGACGCTTTAGTGCCTACACGAGCTATTTGACGAGTTTCGTGAAACTGGTGACAGAACTCGGACCTGTCGGTGGCTCTAGGAATTGCTGTATACCCTGTGCCAATGCATTCTCTTATATATGCGAGTCGACCATAGGTCGCCTCGCATATATAAGAGAATGCATTGGCCTAACAATTTTTCATCATTTGTTATTATTTTTTACAATTTTTTACAATTTTAATATTTTTTTCTTATATTCTTTAACAGACTTATTTTGTAGGTGTAGTGCCAGGGAATCTTACGTTTTTCATGGGCATCAAAATTATTACTATGAATACTTGGTGATAGTTTTGAGTTATAACATGCCCCTAAGGTTTTATCCAGTTTGTTTTTAAATTCTCTATATAGCATGCTTAAGCATACCCAATTTTTTTGTTTTGTTTTGTTTTTTTTTAGGGCCGATTTTACAGACCGCAAATTAGGGCCGATGAGATCGGCCCCTGGCACTGAAAGGGTTAAAGATCGTCTATCTCTTCACGTCCACAATAACAACATAATTTTTATAAATCCCGGAACACCGCTTGTGACGCTAAATCATAGAGGTTGGCAATCCTGCCATTCTTTCCGTATTCGATCCGTGATGACACACGTTGGTCCACACGGCTTCTAAGTGGCGTGCATGATATTCCAGTAAAATGAACTATCTGCGCTGTATGTCATCCATCATTAAAGCTAGGTTGACTGATAACTATCCACGTTGGCCCATAGTTTGAATGAACTAGTAATATAATATTCAGCCGATTTGTATTTAAAAATTATTGTTCGTTCTTGATATCACAACAGTTGCTTCCCTGTAAAAGTAATGTGTTGAATCTCTTTCCCTGAGGGTTATTGATAATGAAAATAACAACATTCCTTCTATTGTTTCATGCTCATCTTGATTTAATTAACAAACAAACTTTATATTATTTTCCAGATGCATGTTCTGTCCACAAACGCCTTCCGTCTAAAAAAGGTGTATTACTTTAAACAGTATCAATGACACCCGCTTCTACGGCGAAATCATATTCACAGAGAATAAATTGTCGATACCGTTTTAACCCTTTCAGTGCCAGGGGCCGATTTCATCGGCCCTAATTTACGGTCTAAAAATCGGCCCTAAAAAAAAAATAAAAAATGTTTTTTTGTTTTTTAAATATTTTTTTGGGTTGAATTTGTTTTGGGTATGCTTACGCATGCTATAGTGAATTTAAAAACAAACTGGATAAAACCTTAGGGGCATGTTATAACTCAAAACTATCACCAAGTATTCATAGTAATAATTGATGCCCATGAAAAACGTAAGATTCCCTGGCACTAAACCTACAAGTAAGAATGTTTTTTGTTTAAATTGTAAAAAATTGTAAAAAATAATAACAAATGATGAAAAATTGTTAGGCCAATGCATTCTCTTATATATGCGAGGCGACCTATGGTCGACTCGCATATATAAGAGAATGCATTGGCACAGGGTATATGGGTTTATACAAAAATCGGACCTGCACTGAAAGGGTTAAATCAAGGGAATATTACTATAACATAACGTGACCTTGGTCGTATTAGTATGACATCGATATTGTTAAAAAGAGCCACGCAATTATTCGATCGACTATTCGTACTGTTCCTATGCTTACCCGGGCTACAGCCATCGACAAAGAAAAGCGATATTTGCCCAATTTGGAGTCATTATTGTTGAAGTTATTTGCAGAATGAGGTCCACAGAGGGTGAATTTAATTACGCTATCTCGTATAGCGGGCTATCATCACCAAATTCACCCTCCGGGGACCCCATTCTGTATGGCCTCATCTGCTATGGGGGACATAGACTCAGATTGAAGTTCCCAAATGGTGAATATTGTGATGTACACCCATTGGAAATTTCGATTATGCAACGTGTCGTCTGCAAATTTGGGGAAAAAGAGAAACTAAACTAAAAAAGAAATAGAATCTTTGCGAAGAAGTTTCTATAGAAATTTGATAATACAGAAACTTTCCAGAGAAGATGAGGCCTAAGCAGAATGATGTCCCCAGAGGGTGAATTTGGTGATGCTAGTCCGCTATGCTGAGTAGCGTCATTAAATTCACCCTCTGGGGACCTCATTCTGAAAATGACAGGCACACTAAACTCAGGCTTGTCGAAGCGTAAAATTAACGTCATGTCGAGAGGCAACCGTGAGATATTCGATTGAGACACAGAATAAAAAGGCTTTTCTCGCAAAATGCGATATTTTATGCGTTCAGTGTAGTTGCCAAGGTAACGATAATTTATGGGAGACAATTCGCTGAACATCGAGCCACAATTATCGAAGATGGTCGTATACGTATATAAAAAGAAAATTGATCACACAACTGCTCGCTTGTAGAGACGTGTTAAGTTGTCGATTTTGTGCAATCTAGTGGGCCCCACGCTGATCTTTTGTGGATTGCCGTGCGGTGTTACTGTCGGGGTGCGACGGGGTGCCGGTTGATACTTGTCGAATTAATACACAACACAGAGCAAGGCGATTGCTTAGCATGAAGTAAGTCGTTAGGGTATGATTAGGTCTTAATGGTTCAGTATACAGCAGTAAATAGTGATGCAACACAGTATTTACCAAGTTATCAATCTCACCGACCACACGCTGGTCCTCCTATAGAAAAGAAATGGCGGCCGTAATTCTTCTCGACAGAGTTATCGCCCTTGACTTGTTTTCCGATTATCTCCCTTCAGACGCTACTTGTGATGCATTTAGAAAGTTAATGAAATTTAAAGACGAGTTTGGTGCTGGTGCTTGTTTGGCTGTGTAGCAGTGGGTCACTGTGGGTGAGGGTCGGCTGGTGGTGCTCAAGTAGTGTGTCTGTCATTTGCAGAATGGGTCCCCACAGGGTGCATTTAGTGACGTTATCCTGTACAGCGGGCTGGCATGCATCACAAAATTCACCATCTGGGAACCTCATTTTTCGTAGTCTTCATTCTGGATAGTATATAGAGTCTTAAATTAACATTGTTTTAAGTTACTTTTTCCCTACTGGGAAGTTTCTATATCCCCTAATTTGCAGAAGATAAAATGCATAATCCAGGTAACTATAATGGGTGAACATCACCAACTTCAACTGGGGAACTTCAATCAGATCCTAAGGCTCCCATAGCAGTTGAGACCTAAGCAGAATGGGGTTCCCAGAGGGTGAATTTGCTTATGCTAGCTCGCCCTGCGGGATAGCGTCATAAATTCACCTAAATTTAGCTTGAATTTACCTTCAATTCACCTTGAATCTTCGGAAGAAGAAGGCAGTATGCTTGTATGGCCTCTTCGTTAATATCCACATACGTTTGATAAACTATCATTGGTGTTTGCAGCAGTATTAAATATCATTAGTTACAGTCCGTTAAAAACATTTTTTGGGTATTTTAAGATAAATTTAAAATGGATATTGTTGTCTCTTCCGATCCAGGAGTCGTTGAGCATGATGGACTTGAAGGTGTTGACGTCCACACATAGAGCTGATTCTACGTGGGATGAAGCTGGTTTGGTAACTATGGTTACAACACACTGGATAACCTTCAACTCGAAGTCCCTTTTTACCGGAAATATCTTTGCCGTTTTAACCCTTTCTGTACTAAATGGATTCCCCTATCTATTATAAAAGTATACATTGGAATGGTCTATTACTCATGGAGAGGGTCAGGAAAAACTACAAGGAGTCCTATTTATTGTAGGGAAATGTTGAAGTTCAACAGGCGACCAAATTATGCTGACTTTTTATCAATCTATTCATCATTAACTATACTATATATCCAATATGACCATTATTTGTTCAGTTCGTGGGCATTTACAACAACTTTGAATGGATTTACTAAACGAAGTTACGCTATGCATATTTGGATTAATCATATAATAAACCATGATGTGGCTCATGTTGGTGTTAATTTTATGATCATTTCATACACTGAAAAGACTAATATATCTTAAATGATTGCGTTTATTACGCGCGCTCGGTGTGTATACTGGTGTAGAGATTCTTGTTTCGCCTGAGCGCATGGGTGTTTTATTTATAGTATGGGAATTTTTGGGAGGATTAAAAGTCGAACTGCGACCGGAGGCCGAGTCCGGTAAAAGGTGTAGTTGGGAATTTCAATTTCGTTTATTGTCTTTAACATTATGTCAATAATGTTGATTTTTGGTTTGTGATAAGCTATGCCAATTACAAATAAAAGAAATGAAAAAGATAATTTGTAAGTCTTATATTTCAACTTGTATAGACATGTTTCGTTCTGCAGCCCACTGAGGGTTGTAGTCGGAGACGACCGAGTTGGCCGCCGGTTCGTTAATTAGGTGCTGGTTGTTATTGTTATTTTAACGGAATTCTGAGTTGGTCATTCGCAAAACCAATATTTTATATTCTATAATTACAATCATGGGTATATACTATATGATCTTGAGCGCGTTACCATTTCTGATCTTGTGTATTGAGATGTTCGATCTTTTTTATCTGAATCTAACGATTACCAATAACATCTCTGTTTTAGGGCGTGTCATCTAGGGGACCCTATTCTGTTAGACGGCTGCATGATGGTGATGTAAAATGAAATCTCGCGCTTAATTTTGGGCGCGTGGGTCAGTGAAATTATGACGAAGACAACGAAGGAACATACAACAGCCAACCAATATATATTCTCTATTGCCTCCTTTTGGTTGAGAGAGATATTATGTTCATGGTTATTTACAAATATTTTGGACATAAATCGAAAGATCAAAACCACAAGCACATGCACTAAATGTATAAATATAGACATTTGACGACAATAAGTATGTGTAGTTGTATATAAATATAGACATTTGACGACAATAAGTATGTGTAGTTGTATATAAATATAGACATTTGACGACAATAAGTATGTGTAGTTGTATATAAATATAGACATTTGACGACAATAAGTATGTGTAGTTGTATATAAATATAGACATTTGACGACAATATGTATGTGTAGTTGTATATAAATATAGACATTTGACCACAATATGTATGTGTAGTTGTATATAAATATAGACATTTGACGACAATAAGTATGTGTAGTTGTATATAAATATAGACATTTGACGACAATATGTATGTGTAGTTGTATATAAATATATTACATCGTGTTCTCGAGTGTTGAATGTATTACACATACTATAGACTATTTAGAAAACAAATGATACATATATTTTTGGATATACAAAATGAAGTCACATATATCACACCCGTGTGATCGCTGATATGCGTCACAAAGGAATATTCCACACGCGAATTCAAAGTTATGCATGCACAGACTATTTAGAAAACAATTTATACATGAGTCTTGATTAGTCTGTGATAAATACAAGCACTATATAAGTGTATGCAAAATTTCTGTCGGCTAGCATGTTTGTGTTATTTTTGTCCATTTATTGTCACTATGGAGTAAAAATCACAATGGGTTAGGCTTAGATAGATAGATAAATAATTTAGTGCTCAACAAATAAAATATACAGGCATGGCATACATAAAATCAAACAACAGAAGGAAAAAGCAACATAAAGAACAAAGATAGAATCATTTTATCAAACATAAATATTAAGAGTGTTGTATTGTGATGAAGACAACGGAGGAACATACAACAATACCATATGTATTCAATTTTAATTCACCCCAACTTTCCACGAGTGACAACACAGCTAAAGAATTCAATTATATGAAATTTAAAAAATAAATATTCACTCAAATTCAGACGATCGCACCTCAAAGTCAAAGTTATGATTCACGCGCTTAAATCTCTTGAATAAGAGATAATCAAACACGATCTGAATGCGACTAAACTTCTCAGAATGACTCGAGCAACTGTGTTCACTTCATAAACATACTCAGAACCCCGGGCAAAACCGCGCAAGCAAACACAGCACATAAAGCCTTATTGAGGGACGTGAACTAATTCGCAAACATTACTATGGGCTGACAAATTTGTTTCCCAATCCACCCGAGGCAATTTCTCGAAAGAAATCGAGGTAAGACAGTACAAATCCCGGACTACGGAGCAGCACGATGAAAAGCCGGTCCCACGAACGAAAGCAAATAAGGCGGCGATTCTCCGATATTCATTGATCGCTGTGTTCATTGCTAATAATAATGTATGGAGGGGCGGTGCTGTGTCGAACGAATCGCCAATCTATGTCGCACGAGTATTGATTTCATTCACTCCACAAAGTGCATGTTCGGGGCCTATGAATCACATTGATTTAGAATTATAAATTTCATACTCGAGGATAAATAGTACTGCTCTCAGCGATCGTCGGGAAATTCAGGAATGCCCAGGATAGGTAGTTATTTTCCGATGCATAGAAAGGAGTCATTTATTTAGTTATTGCCACGGATGCTATTTGTTAATTAACAACACACCTTCATGAAGAAATTATTTACCAAGTTTGTGGTTTAATTTCCCCGTCTTTATTGACGATTATTCATTTCTTTACTAAAGGATTCTCCCAGCAGTTATATAAGAATACATTAGAATGGTCTATTATTCACTTGCAGGGGGTGTTCGGGAAAAGAATGAGCAGACGACAGACAGACAAAAGAAAATTGAAGACCAGAAGCTCTCATATTGAGCCATTGATTGAGGAAAATCTTCAGATAATAAGTTCAACAAACGAATTACTTATTATCTGACAATTTCCTAATGGATAAATGAGTATTTAATAAAGAAGGGGTTAATTCGATTGGAATGATGTTGTGAAGAATTACTAAAATGGTCTTACAGAAAATAAAGTTGCAATTTCGCTGTGAAATGAATCTTGTGTTCTTCCCGTCATTATGCTATATAACTGGGTATTGAGTCATTATTCATTTGATCACCAAACTGTCTTATTCACTATTTTTGTCTTGATCCATCCTTCAAATATTTACATCCACACATCTATTCACCAACATAATTTCCTCTTTAATATTAACATGGTAAACTTAGAGGACAGTAATACAGGGAATCGGGCTGGGTTTGATAACTCGGTGGTTATGGGCCTGTGCCAATCCAGGAAGATGATCCGGGAGGCCGTGGCATCGCTCGGTAAAATTGTTTAAAACATTTATTCATTTATAACCTTACACATGTTTGTTATCCGATAAACAATTCGTTAGTTAGCATGATACTCTAATGTGTCCACCTATCTTCATTCACGGGAAATTTTAAAATCAAGCGTTATATGCTGTCAAGCTTCGAAAAATAAAGAATTGGTAAACAATTAGGTGTGCAAAACTATATATTTTTTCCGTTTTAATCACCATAATGAAATTTAAGAACACAAATCAAACATTTTCCATTGCATATTTTAGTTTTCGGTCGCCATTTGCAGAACTGTTGTTTTCGAAGTAACATATATAATGTCTGACAAGATGAATCAGTATTGAGTGTTTATATCTGCCAGATTATTGCAAACGTGGTTGAATAATGTTTATAGTGTGTTATATTTTTTTTGATCACACGATGTAAAAAAAAATCAGTTCTGCAAATGACTTCCAAAAAAAATATTTTCTAAAATATGCTTTGCAAATTGTTTGATTTATTATCTCGCCGACAGTCCTGATTTCAGATCATGAACAGATTGTAGACCCTAATTTGAGTCCTAGATTTTTTTAAACCACATTTTTTGCACATAATTTGAACATATCAGTGATATTCACTCATATTGTGATATATTGCAATATATTTTATGTTCTTTTATAAATAACAAATAATAACAAATAACTATAAATGATTTGTTTTCATGCTCCCTATGGGAATGATATAGAGTATAGTATCATCAAACAATGCGAGACATTTTATAAGCAAAATACTTATTGTAATGCTACTGGTGGTATGGCTTTCTACCTTTCTGCATCGGTCTAAAAAATCTATCAAATCGCCAAAATTAATCTGTGATTAATTTTTTTTTTTGCTTTAGCGAGCCATCCTTTAACCCTTTACCCAACAAACCGGCCAAATAAAGCTGCAACAGCCTAAATTATCTTGGGTCTGTCTCAATAAAACCATACAAATATGGATATCATTGGAACCGGCTCATTGACCACATTGTGATGGTTACAGCTATGCCCTGTGCCAATACATTCTCTTATATATGCGAGTCGACCATAGGTCGCCTCGCATATATAAGAGAATGCATTGGCCTAAACAAAATCTTGTTTTAACACTTTTTACCATTTTTTTCTTACATTCTTTAACAATTTTATAATTTTTAATGTGTTAAGCCAATGCATTCTCTTATATATGCGAGGCGACCTATGGTCCACTCGTATATATAAGAGAATGCATTGGCACATGGCCGTTCTGTTGGGTAAAGGGTTAACTTCGAACAATTCTCAACATATGAGTAAATCCAGATGCTAGATGGTTGGTATTTGATGCTTATTCAAAAGTCCCAAATCTATCCAGAAATTCCGTAAATTGAAATCCAAAACGGCATTTAAATGAAAGTTAATCCGACCATCTCAACAACCATGCGAACTAAAATTGGCTCTTGACCGACTGCGCAACAATTGTTGAACCCCCGAAAAAACGCACTTGACGATTCGTAGCGTGGAGCCCAGTTTTTTCGTAGAGAAATATATCCCTTGTCATTACAAAGTAGAATTTTTTTTATAAAAGTATAAAACAAGACAACTTGAAGATACGCTGGGGATTCCCTTTGATCGCATAGAACACCACAAAATTACAAGTGGTAACCGAATGAAACCAGCTCGAATTTCCCTGTCAAGTGTTCACAAACATGCATTGTGAGAAGGGATAATTTAGCCATCACGCGCTCGCCGTAATCTCTAAACACAACGTATTACATGGATCGACAACTATTCAATGATATTTTCTCGAAGGATGGTATTATTTGATATAATCTTCATGCTGAATGACCCATTTCGTGCGATTATCTGCAATTACGGCTACAGATACTAGATAGGATCTTCACGCTCGGGATAACTCTTCATTGACTGAGTATCGGTCGCCACCATTTACCAGCAGACGACACAATGCATTTCGCCGTTCCCACAATGCATTTTGCCGTGCCCACCATTTAGCGTAATTCGTTAATTTGCCTGATTTTGGTGCATATGGTCGTTTGGCGATCAGATCATATTGTTCGATGGGACGGTTTCGCTGGTTTGTAATTATCCAGTAGAATCGGTTGAAGCTCTCTATATCGACGGGACCATCATGTTTATCATTGTGTCGGAGCCCTCTATATCGACGGGACCATCATGTTTATCATTGTGAACACAACAACCGATCATCTCTTTTTTTGAATCTCGATCTATACGGCGCTCTATTTGATGACGCGTTATTAGTTGCATAGACAGATGTCAGCAACATATCTCAGCACATGCACGCGGGGATTGCCCCGAGGGGCGGACAGCGGTATTCTACAAATGTCGTACAAATGGAAAAAAAGCCACCACCCAAAATGGCACCAACAACGCGTATGGCGCAGTTACTGTCTTGAAGTTATTGCGTTTTCAACCTATACGCTTTGTTGTTCGCATTCTCTTGATCTTTTATATGTGCAAGTTTGCTCGCTATAGATGTCTTCAAAATAAGGTTCAACATCTTGGTAGTATACGTTTTAACATAAAACGTACTGACCTTAAGGGATCGACCAGTGTGTGTGATTTCTTACTAAACATCGGGTTACACTACCCACAGCCCACTGCCGATGGTGTTGGAAATAATTCTGGTTCAATGTCCCGGATAACCACGATGATTCATGCAACTGTATGTCATGCATGGAGTCCGGCCTGTCGAATCGTCTGGAGCTCATTCCAGCGACGAAACCGAAGCCATCATTATCATCACTGTCAACACAATGAACTGCTTTTGTTTTAATTCTTGATCAACGACCAGACGCAGCTCTATTCGATATCGCGTTATTATTTGTATATATAAATGTATAGATGTCAGCCACACATATTAACACATGCACACCATTGCTCGGGGATTGCCCAGAGGAACGGACAGCGGTATACTACTTTACGTTATACAAATGGAAGAGAAACAACCGCCCGTAATGGTACTAACAACGCGTATAGCGCAGTTACTGTCATGCAGGTATTTCTTTGTGAACTCCAATTTCAGTTCAGACCTAAAAAGCTTTGTTTTTCACAAACTCTTGACCTGTTCTATGTGCAAGTTTGCTTGTTAAATATCTTCAAAATAAGGTTAAACATATATAGTATACGTTTTAACACAAAACATACCGACTTTAAGAGATCGACCCGGGTGTGTGATTTCTTATAAAACATCGGATTACATGCAGCACCCACATTGCCCAGTGTTGGGGGTCGGCATGGTTCAATTTCTCGTATAACCACGATGATGCAACTGTCAGCCACATATCTTACACATATCTTACACATATCTTACATATAGCGCGTGTACGAGGATTGCCCCGAGAAAAGGACAGCCGTAGGTCAAAGGGATTGCCCCGAGGAACTGACAGCGGTACTATATATATAGGTCATATAAATTGGGGAAACCTCCACCCGAAATGGGCCGAATCACTCGTATAGAACAGTTACTCATGCAGTTTGAACGATAAATAGATTCTCCCACTCAGTTTTAAAAGTATTCACTTGAATGATCTATAATTCATCTGAAAAAAATATGCAACCCAAACATAAAAGTACAGAGGGAGTATTATTTATTGGAGGAAAATGTTCAGATAATAAGTTCAATGGTCGTTAGTTTGAATCGATGTCTACATGTTAACATAAACAGAGGGCTCAATGGTCACATTTTTACATACAGCAGGGCGTCAACCGTCACATATTCACACACACCAGGTGTTCACTGTCCACATGTTCACACATACCTAGGGATTCAATGATAACATATTCACATAAACCATGGCGTCAATGTTCACATAAACCAGGGCGTCAGTGTTCTCACAAACCATGGAATCAGTGGCTGAAGCCAGTTAAAAATTGTACATAGGAATGGTCTTTTATTAACTTGGAGGGATGTTAAGGTAAAAGCAAAAAACAGATAAATGAAAGTGCAGAAGGGACCTATTTATTGAGGGAAATGTTCAGATAATAAGTTCAACAAACGACCATATATATCCTATACTTATTATCTGAACATTTCCTAAGGGATAACCACTTATCAATGAGTATTTAGTATAGAAATGGTTCCTTTAATATAACACTCCCGCACGGAGCCTCTCGTGGACCCAAACATATGACAGTCTTTAGTGCATTTGTTCTCTCAGTCTGGGGCTCCATAGAGGTGTCATCAATGAGCATTCAGTAGTATAGAATTGGTTCCTTTATATAACACTCCCGTATGGAGCCTCACATGAACCAAAGCAGACGACAGTCATCAGTGCATCGTTATCTCAGTCTGGGGCTCCATAGATGTGTCATCAGTGAGCATTTAGTATATAAATTGTTCCTTTATATAACACTCCCGTATGGAGCCTCACATGAACCAAAGCAGACGACAGTCATCAGTGCATCGTTATCTCAGCCTGGGGCTCCATAGAGGTGCTATTAATGAGTATTTAGTATAGAAATGGTCAAGCCCGTTAGATATGATACACAATATACATTGATCTTATATGGAGGCTCCCATTGAAGTGCTGTCACACCAAAACTGCTTTTGAAGGATCAGGGGACCCAATTTTTTTTTGCAAAGAATTCACTCATGGTGTATTCACCATATGTTGCAGCTATATATGTACTGTTTAATGGAGATATTGGTAAAAAAACATATTCACAACACAAAAGAAACCACATAATTATGGAACAAACAATTTTCACGTGGTCCTAGCAAGTTACCAAAAATCCACGTGGTACAAACAAGTTACCAAATTCCACGTGGTACAAACAAGTTACCCAATTCCATTTTCAGTATTATTGGAGTCTTGTTTGATAAATTTTTGTCAGGTGATTTCCGATGGGGGAAAATATCCCAAGTTTATGAAGGCTATGACTGAGTCAGTTTGATGTGTTCATAGCATAATTATGTTTTATGCGCCGAGACTTGTTCGGCCAATTTTGTCGGGGGGTCTCCGATGGTTTTATGAAAGATGTCACCACCGTCTCCAGACGCAAACGATTATTGGTCCATATATTATGTTATATTATGTTATATTATGTTATATTATGTTATATTATGTTATATTATGTTATATTATGTCAAAATTAATGGAATTATTGCTGGAAAACGACCCTTCTATCGATATATTCTATTTTCTCATATTTTTTGGAATCAAATTTCTGGCCAGTTCGGGTGTTAGGAACCATGTCTCGTGTTCAGATACTTTTAATTATTTGACCATGGTAATCTTATGTTTAGTTATGTTTAGTGCTATGGGAACATTTTAGTGTGTTGTTATGACCATGGGAACCTTGTCTTTATATGTTTAGATACTTTGAGTTATATGACCATGGTCACTTTGTCTTATGTTTAGATACGTTTAGTGCTACGACCATGGCAACCTTGTCTTATGTTTAGATACTTTCAGTTATATGTGACCATGGCAACCTTGTCTTATGTTTAGATACTTTCAGTTATATGTGACCATGGCAACCTTGTATTATTTTTAGATACATTTATTGCTACGACCAGGCAACCTTGTCTTATGTTTAGATACTTTCAGTTATATGTGACCATGGTAACCTTGTATTATTTTTAGATACATTTAGTGCTACGACCATGGCAACCTTGTCTTATGTTTAGATACTTTCAGTTATATGTGACCATGGTAACCGTGTCTTATGTTTAGGTACGTTTAGTGCTATGACCATGGTAACATTGTCTTATGTTTATATACTTTTAGTACTATGACCATGGTAACATTGTCTTATGTTTATATACTTTTAGTACTATGACCATGGTAACCTTGTCTTATGTTTATATACTTTTAGTACTATGCCCATGGTAACCTTGTCTTATGTTTATATACTTTTAGTACTATGACCATGGTAACCTTGTCTTATGTTTAGATATATGTTTAGTACTATGGCCATGGTAACCTTGTATTATAATGTTTAGATACGTTTAGTTCTATGACCTTAGGGACATTTTAGAGTAGTGCTATGGCCATGGGAACCTTGTCTTTTTATGTTCAGATACTTTAGGTTATATGACCATGGTAACTTCGTCTTATGTTTAGATATAATAATAATAATAATAATAATATTTGTATAGCGCTTATCCCCAATAAGCGGGCCCTAAGCGCTTGACATAAACATAAACATGAAATATAAATATACACAATATCAAAGTCACTTTCTGAAACGCCGCGCAAGTTTTCAATGACTTTTTAAATCGTCAAGAGATGGTGACTCTTTTATGTTCAATGGCAGAGGATTCCATGCATTTGCGCATGTTACTTTGAAAGATCGGTAGCCAACCGTGATCAAATTAGCACCAGATGGTGTCAAAAGAAGTTTGTCCTCTGAACGAAGTGATCGGTGTGGGACATACGGAACAAGGATATATAACTGAAGTATGATGGAAGAGCTTTTGAGTCATGGGTTGCTTGATATGCATATGTAACAAGTTTATAAATAATCCTATCTGTCACAGGTAGCCAATGTAATTCTTGCAACATTTCATCTATGTCGTCAGATCTTTTACGACACAGAACTATCCTTGTAGCAGTGTGTTGCAGATGCTGAAGCCTGGTAATTTGGATAGATGGTATACCAGTCAAAAGAGAGTTGCAATAGTCAAGTCGACTGAGAATCAGAGATGAAGCAAGTTTTTTTTAGCTGAGTCAGTGTTTATGTATTTCCTCATTTGACCCAGTTTTCGAAGTTCAATGTATATTGTCTTGCATATCTGGCTAATATGTGATGTCATAGAGAGTGATCTATCCAAAATACACCAAGGTTCTTCGCGCTATCTGAGAAATAAACTTGGTTACCATCAATAGTCATAACATGTATGCCCACCTTTTCTATGTATGACGGCTTAGACACCCACATTACTTCAGTTTTGTCACTATTTAATTTTAGTTTATTGGCCAACATCCACGACTTCACAGAACCGATGCAGTTTTCCATTACAGTGAGAAGAAAATAGGGGTTATCACCAGAAATGTAAAGCTGAGTATCATCAGCATACATATGCGCAGAGAGACTTTGTCTCCTGGTGATATCACCAAGTGGTTTGGTGTAGATTAAGTACAAGACAGGCCACAGGACATATCCCTGAGGGACTCCATATTGCAGATGAAAGGTTTTGGAAAACGCACTGCCAATTTGAATGCTCTGAACACGATTAGAGAGATATGAACCGAACCACTTGAGCGCGCTGTTAGATATCCCAAAAGAAATTTCCAATCGCTTCAATAGTATTTCGTGATCAAGAGTATCGAAAGCTGCGCTCATGTCAAGCAGGGATACTAGTGAAAACTTGTTATCATCACTGGCAAGAAGAAGGTCTGAAGTGATACACAACAATGCAGTTTCAGTACTGTGACCCGGTTTGTACGCTGACTGAAACTTTTCCAGAAGCAAATGTTTCTCCATATGATTTCTCAGTTGTTTGAGGACAGCTTTTTCTAACAGCTTCGAGACGAATTGAAGGTTTGAGATGGGCCTATAGTTCTTTAGCAAGTCGGCATCCAGTGTTTGATACATCTATAGCTGGTAACGCAGGTTTGCAATTTTGTCACGGAAATATTCATCAAAAGCATTCGGTAATTCACTTTCTTTAACATTAGTTGGAAGAATTGGTACTTTTTTCTTACCACTTAGTTCGTTGGTTATGGAATAGATGACTTTTGTTGATTTAGCATTCGCGATTTTAGAGTTATAATATTCCGAACGGGCAGATCTAGTCATTTGATTCATACGGTTGTTCTTTTCAACATAGATTTGACGATCAACTGTTAGACCGGATTTTCGCCATCTCCTCTCAGCATGCCGCTTATCAGCTTTGGCACTCTTTATTTCATCATTGAACCACGGGGTAGATGGACGACATCGAATTTTGCGTGTGACTAAATGCGCATGACCATCCAGTAAAGCACGTAGATTAATGAACCACCGAAGAGGGGATTTCCTTGGATGGGTGTAGAAACTAGAAACTAGATCACCGGAAATTTTAACACTGTCGATGGACTTCAAATCTCGAGATATACGTTTAGTGCTACGACCATGGTAACCTTGTCTTGTATTTATATAGGTTTAGTACAATGACCATGGTAACCTTGTCTTATGTTTAGATAATTTTAGTTATATGGCCATGGTAACCTTGTCTTACAGGTATAGATATACGTTTAGTGCTTTGAACATTGTATCCTTGTCTTATGTTTATATACGTTTAGTTAAATGTGACCATGGTAACCTTGTCTTAAGTTTAGATAATTTTAGTTATATGGCCATGGTAACCTTGTCTTACAGGTATAGATATACGTTTAGTGCTTTGACCATTGTATCCTTGTCTTATGTTTATATACGTTTAGTTAAATGTGACCATGGTAACCTTGTATTATTTTTAGATACATTTAGTGCTATGACCATGGTAACCTTGTCTCATGTTTAGATACTTTTAGTTATATGTAACCATGGTAACATTGTCGTATGTTTAGATACGTTTAGTGCTATGACCATGGTAAACTTGTCTTATGTTTATATACTTTTAGTTATATGTGACCATGGTAACCTTGTATTATGTTTAGATGCGTTTAGTGCTATGACCATGGTAACCTTGCCTTATGTTTAGATACTTTTAGTAATGACCATGGCAACCTTGTCTTCTGTTTAGATACGTTAATGCCACGGCAATGTGAACATTTTAGTGTGATGCTATGACCATGGGAACCCGGTCTTTATGTATTTAGACACTTTCAGTTATATGACCATGGTAACCTTGTCTTATGTTTAGATGCGTTTAGTTAGATGTGACCATGGTAACCTTGTCTTATGTTTAGATACGTTTAGTAACATGTGGCCATGGGAACACTGTCTTATGTTTAGATACGTTTAGTGCTATGACCATGGTAACCTTGTCCTATGTTTAGGTACGTTTATTTATATTTTTGCCATGGGAACATTTTGTTGTAGTGCTATGACCATGGGCGCCTTGGCTTTATAAGTTTGGATACTGTTAGTGCTATGACTCGGGAGTCTTGAACGTGGCCTATGTACTGTTAGTGCTATGACTCAGGAGTCATGAACCTGGCCTATGTAATTTTAGTGCTATGACTCAGGAGTCATAAACCTGGCATATATACCTTTAGTGCCATGACTCGGGGAGTCAGGAACCTGGCCTATGTACCTTTAGTGCTATATATGACTAATTATTTTCCAGGCAATGAATGGGTTAAGTCAGTTAGGAACAGGAAATTCCCACAAGCATTAGTTTTGAGACGTTTTTCATTGATCTTTCATCGAGGTTGGGACTGAAGTGCTATCACCCCACAACTGTTGTTGAGTGTTAGCTACATTTTATATTTCGCGTCCTTAGTAGCTCGCTGATGTGTAAAATTAAACTGTCACTCACGTGTTCCAGATCCGTTCTACCTGGACGAGTCCGTTTGCGCTCAGAAAACATAAAAAGTGTTTTTGAAAACAAACCATTGTTATCTTATGTTTTGTAATTTACATTCAGGCAGCGTTGTTCGATTTCGATTAGTTTTGTTTACGATTGCTACAAAGAACTGTGTTTATTTTATATTTAAACGTTATGGGCATTTTGGTGTCCCATATGTGCTTTTTGGATTCCCGGGCTAATGTTTGCAGGTGTTTCGGTTGACGTCGAAGGAAAATAACTTCCACTATGCACATATAGGCAATAAAAATTACCCATGGTATTTTCAATCTAAGGATTATGCACTATATATCCATTGCACAAGACCCTACCTATATATTCCAGGGGGGCCTCGGTGGCTCAATCGGTTAGGGGTACAACTCCAAGCCGTTTCGCCTTCCAGCGCTGGCGATAAGGGTTCAAATCCACATGCTTCCATCGCGGACTTTGTAACTCGAAATCGTTATCTGGGAAAGTTGCCAGTTACTTGCCGATGGCCGGTGGTTTGCCGCACATGGTCGACGAGTTTATCAGCCATTGAAATCACTGTTAGATTAGCCGTAAGTGTGCGGATTTCCTCCACCATTAAAACTGGCAATGTCGTGATATGGCCTTAGTGGCTAAAGCGACATAAAACCCCAATCAATCAATCAATTATATATTCCAGATAAGTTATGTTCTATCAAGCTCCCCCCAAAGGTATGGAGTGGTGTACCTTGTTCTGTCTATTAATTAATTAGCTTAACATGTGAACTCTTTATAAAAGCACCTTATGTTGACCACATAGATATCCTTCCTGAATTAATCGCCTTTCTCGGTTGCCCTGTATATTGCTTCTTCTAAAACGCAACAAGGCCAACGCATCACGCATACTCAGATATAGTGTCTAGTGTGCCCGAAATATACTTTGTGTTTCTTTAATGTTCGCATCACGCTCAAGTCATCTGGAGCATATATATGTGACCCGCCATATCAAATCCAGTCGTAAGTCGGGATTTTTTTACCCTGTGCCAATGCATTCTCTTATATATGCGAGTCGACCATAGGTCACCTCGCATATATAAGAGAATGCATTGGCCTAACAATTTTTTATCATTTTTTTTAAATAAATGTTTCTTAACATTTTTAGGACATAAAATAAAAACATCCATTACCCTGCAGGGAGCCCCACACATATATAGAAGCATATAGAAGAATGTCGTATGCTCATGTTTGTCTGGGGCTCTGTATGGGTGAAATTATAAAATTGTTAAAGAATACAAGAACAAATTATTAAAATTGTAAAAAATTGTTAGGCCAATGCATTCTCTTATATATGCGAGGCGACCTATGGTCGACTCGCATATATAAGAGAATGCATTGGCACAGGGTAAAAAAATCCCGACTTACGACTGGATTTGATATGGCGGGTTACATATAGCATACTCAAAGATTCGGGTTATTGATATTATGGAACCTTTCTTGATTTTTACATCATCATAATGCACAAACGAACACGTTTAAGCTGGTGTAAATATTCAGTCAAGTCTAGAATTCGTTATTTAAAGGTAGACAGATTAAGCTACTGACTTTGTGAAAAATGACTTAATAATCATATTGTTGCTGTGTCTATAGAGGTATCGAACCCTGAATAATTTCTTTAAATTACTCCGGCACCCTTTATGTTTATATATATCATCATTCAGGAAGACGACCAACCATGGTCATGCTGCTCCTGTACAATTCATATCTACTTGTCCATCATTTTTTTGTTATGTAATAGAAAGTTATTATACAATGTTTTGTGTACAGTATGTGTTTTTCTTGTACGAGTCCAGTTTGTGGTGAAAAGTCATATTGGACGAGACACGCAGTGTCGAGTCTAATATGACTTTTCACCACAACCTGGACTAGTACAAGAAAAACTCATACTGTACACAACATTGTATAATGACATTTTTATTATCCATCTGTATGTTTATCCAAAGTTTGGGAATAAAACTTTTGTGGTTATTTTTGTTATTTGTCTGCACTTAATTCTCTGTAAAAGCCTGTATTTTATCATCAGAAAGCATGATTTGGAACAGTAAACACGGAAATTAAAAAAAAATCGTAATGCGGAAGTGAAATGTCTGCTAAATCCACCAATGTTGGGCGCGCATCACAATTTCACCGATTCATTTCGCAAAAGTTAATTCGTGACGTCACAGAGTCCCGATAAAAAGTCATATTGCACACTTGGGAGTCCAATATGACATTCGAGAGTCCAATATGACATTCGGGAGTCCGAAATTACTTTTCCCCATATTATCACGTAGCGGCTTTTGTCCAATCAGAAATAGTGTTAGTTAAGGGATGGATAATAACATTATTTATTATCCATCCCTTAACTAACACCATTTCCGATTGGGCAAAAGCCACCACGTGATAGTCCTGGAAAAAGTCATATTGGACTCCCGAAAGTCATATTGGACTCCCGACTGTACAATATGACTTTTAATATTGCACTCCGTGACGTCACGAATTAACTCTATTGCGAAATGAATCGGTGAAATTGTGATGCGCGCGCAACATTGATGGATTTTAGCAGACGTTTCACTTCCGCATTGAGTTTTTTCTTACTTCCGTGTTTACTTTTCCAAATCATGCTTTCTGATGATCAACATACGGTACAGGCTTTTATAGAGAATTAAGTGCAGACAAATACCAAAAATAACCACAAAAGTTTTATTTCCAAAATTTGGATAAACATACAGATGGATAATAAAAATGTCATTATACAATGTTGTGTACAGTATGAGTTTTTCTTGTACTCGTCCAGGTTGTGGTGAAAAGTCATATTGGACTCGACACTGGCGTGTCTCGTCCAATATGACTTTTCACCACAACCTGGACTCGTACAAGAAAAACACATACTGTACACAACATTGTATAATAACTTTATATTATTGTACAAAATAAAATAATTAAATTGATCAATAGAGCATGATTCGTAAAGAATGCCTGCATAGACCTTCGTACGTTCGTAATAATCAATTATTACGCTTGTAGATGAGACTATACCCTCTGCACGTGCAGCTCTCTGAAGTTATATATACCTTCTACTAATAGATAGTAAACTATATATAATACTGCTTACTACAGAATTAATGTATATTTATATGTTAATATGTATATATAGTCTCCTTAAAAGGATATTTTGCAAATTAAACTTATCTTATATATATTGGACCCACGAATATACTATTAGTAATGTAATGTTATTTTCAAATGGCGAATATTGGTTTTGCAGTAACATTGATATATCCTGATCTGTTCTATATATTGTACGGATAGGAAGAGAATGACGACCGTCTGGGAAGTATTTATCGTTGAACAGAGGTATAACATGGGATCACGAGCTATATATAGTGGTATACTGTAGTATATAACGTATGAACTCGATCGGACACTATATATATATAGTGGTATACTATAGTATATAACGTATGAACTCGATCGGACACTATATATAAATAGATATATAAATGGTAATGCACATTTAAAATCCTTTTAAAACTCTCTGCATGACTCAGATTTGTGGTGTGTATGGTTTATAACCACACCCGGCTTACAGGGCCATAAAGTTAAAACCGATTATAATTTCATGAGAAAAGATTCTAAACGTGTTATATGCGACACCCAATCTTCCTCATCAAACCGTCTTTTTGTCATAGTGATGCGTTTGTGGGGATTCATTCATGCACGCGAGACATAAATTTCAATCTGAGTTCTAGTTTCAGTTGGTCAATCAAGCGTTGGATTTTAGCGTCACCAAAGCATTGTAATCCCCCAATGAATCTGACACACACTTTGAAGAAGACCTTCTCTTGTGTCGACGATTCTGCAATCCTATCAAGATTTTGGTGACAAATTTAACAAATTTTCGAGTCATTAATTCCGTATCGTCAGATCATTTGATGCGTGAAAATAAAAAGTGTCTCGCTTGAATGGATGGTGATTATTATGGTAAGGTAACGCCATTTTGTCTATTTTTAGAATGTGCCTACATACCATGTCCGATTTTTGACTCTGGTAACTGACACCTGTAGACGGTTTGTAATCCTCTTTAATGTGATTATGGGATCAACATGATGAGGTATGCGCAAAGGATGGTGTCCCCTATAGTATTCGATGTGGTGACAAGATGGGAACGGGCATGCCTTCACCCAGAGGGTTGAACTATATATATTATGAATAATATATATGTATAGTATCCGCATCAGTTCCCAGCCCCATCATTGCTTTATCCCAGTCCTCATTAGAATCATCTGGCTTCTCAACCGGCTTCTCCTCTTCATTCTTTTATTTCTGATTTTCTTCTTTCTTTTCTTGAACAAACGATTTCTCTTTCTTCTCATTATTTTTTTCTTCTTTTCTTCTTTTTCTTTTTTCTTCCTATCTTTGGCTACATTTTTTCTGCCTTTCTTTTTCTTCTTTCTCTTTCTTTTTCTTGTCTTCATCGTGTACGATTATGGCTGTGACATGGTCATATATTGCGGCCACGATTTTCGCGCTATTGTACATACTTACATATTAGTCATATTATATATTAGATCATAGGATTGCAATAAACTGATAACATGAAGTGAATGAGTCCTCTTTTTTACTATTCGTAAAACCTTGAAACAGACAGCTGCGGTACATTTGTACATTCTGTGGCTTAGACGTTCTTTTTAGTGTTGGCAACGAACTCTGATATTTCAGTTGGGTAGCATGTTAAATGGGGACTGTACACTAAATCCAGCCGCTTATGGGAACATCTCCTATTATACTCAACATAATATATGCAACAAATGAATGAATTTGCCAGGGGTAATGAGCCAGGGGTAAGTGCAAAATACATTCATATCTTCTACAAACGATGTAAACAACATAATTATAATGAAAATGAGTAAATAAGTGGCGAAATCCAACATTCAAATCTACAACTTCGTGGAATATAAATGCTATAAACGGCGAAAACTCCGGATAAACCAAACCAAACGAATTTGGAGATTCTAACGAGCCATGTTATAATAATTTTGGATGAAGATTGGCGACAGTGTGATGGCTATAAGCTGGTTCGAATCCCAAATAAACACGTGTTTGTGATTCATGTACAGGGAAGATACACTGCTTAGTGTATATATAGAGGATCTCAAACAAGTTACTATTTTATACGGAATTTATCAACCGAGTTCACTAAATTCGATTTGAGCCGAGGTTTACCGAGGCTCAAATAGAATTTAGTGGACGAGGTTGATAAATTACGTATAAAATAGAACGAGTTTGAGATACGTTTTATCACATGATCATATAATCGCTAAAATTTTATTGAAAAGAACAATAATTAACATCCAGCGAACTTTGTCACAAAGAGCAGCATGACGTCATTGCGCGCGACGATATTACACGTGTCTATTACGCTCGAATATTACATTGGAAAATAGTGCTAATCATGTGATAAATCTGTATCTATCTCTATCTGTGTATATACAATGCAGAAGCCGATCACGGCTTTGGGCGCAATGGTGGAGAAGGATGATGTCAGGTTGATGTTGGCTCTGCAACATGATCAGTGTCTGGTTGTTCCCCTCGCAGAGCAGATAAAAACAACCCTCAGTGTCACTGATATCAACAACCGACTGTTCCAGGTGGTTCCATTCCACGGTTGTTTTAACAAAGAACGAGTGTTCGTATGGTACACTGCTCGTATGCAGACGTTGGAATGATTCTGTGTTGTTACACACCTCCCTCTCCATCGGATTTTGACTGACACAGTCCTCGAATTTTATTGGCCTTATTTTTCTTGTGTCTTTCTTCTTGTGTTTTAGATAATCAGGTTTGGAAGGGCTGGTACCAACCCAACTATTTTGTGGTAGTGAAACAGCCGCCGTTCTTTCCTTCTTTCTTCAAGGGGTGAGAGATTTAGCTCAGACATCATGCATATGACTGATCCATCATATATTGGGAAGTTCTTAACTTGATTTCTGCATGGGGGTAGGTGATTCTACCTGCAGTGGAGTGATTGCAAGGCGAAATTCAACATTCAAATCGACAACTTCGTGATATTGACTATAAATACTAAACAGCGATAACTCCATATATTAAAACCAAACCATACGAATAATAATTTGGAGTTTCTAACGAGCTATGTCCGCTGAAGCAGACGACATTCTTCTGAGTTTACCTGTCAGTTAATCCGCGACGAACGCTGGTAGAATCGATACAGTGACTATCAACAGACCGAGCTGATACGTTTCACACTATATACAAAGTCAAGAATTAATGAATCTGCGCGAAATCGATCACTTTAACGAGAATAAATCAACAAAAGTCATTTCGCGGAAACAAAACCAAGGTCAAGCTCTACATGCCACATAATACCCACAATGCCATTCGCATGAAATATCAAGTCTCGTTATCTGTCTCAATTCAGTTTTCTATGTTAAATCACAATGTTCGACAAAGGGATGACTTATGTTCAAATATAACGGCAAAGGACTGCATTAAGTATAGTTAATTATCAGTGCCCCGTGTCGTGGGGGAGTAGAGACTCGTGCTCCCCGCCAGGACGGTTTACTTTTCTAAAAGCTGAAGTATAATCTAGCACAGTGTGATACGAAGCAAAAAGGTTGAACTAGCAGCGGGGACCATACCGTATTTATTCTCATTCTCTCTACATTAGTACAGCTCCGATAATAGTGTATGGGGACTTAATGTTGTTTACACCACACTCACCCTGCTGTGATAAACACTTCAATTCGATGTTATTATCTCTTCCCAATGTCATAATATTTTAACCAATGAACGTGCGCATTACATCACGCGGAAAATGGCTCGGTCATGAAACAATGAGTGTGGACAATGAGTTATTGCCCTTTTGACTTTAGAGTCACCTTTCCAGCACTCCTAGTAGATATATACAATAACAGAAAGCAAAAACCATATTTAAATGAAATAATAATAATTCTCAGCTGTTTTCAATTTGTCAAACAGGAACTTGATAAACGCTCTTTACTTTGACCATGTAAGGAATCGAAAGACAATACACACCCTTTATTATTCATTGCTGAAGTATAATCTAGCACATTGTGATACGAAGTAAAAAGGTTGAACTACAGCGGGTACCGAACCGTATTTAAATATTCCAAAAGGTTCGTTGCATTCTGGTCACCAACTTATGACATCTATAGTGACGACAGAGAACATACATTTTGAGGTGTTTATTTCAATATTATTTCAACACTTCCAAACGGGGTTGTTTCATCCAGGAATATTGCGGAAGAAACTCTTCTCTAACTACTTCTCGTGTAAAATATTCACGTAAAGCAGGAAAAGATTCGAGTTAAAATTCGCGTATCCGCACAGAACAGGATCGGGAACTCAGCGACAAAGTCAAATCAAGGTTTGGGGATACAAACAATTGTTAGAGGTTATTGTTAGTTTGTTCACAAACGGGTGTCTTAAATTTAAAAAAAACTCTGACTTGTCAACAGACAAGAATGAGTTGCCATGTTTGCACTTAATATAAAGTTAAATATAAGTTAAAATTAAATATTTAACACATTGACATTGTTAGGCCTGTGTCTGAGCGCTAACGTAATTACGAACAATGGAGCGATGTGAAGATAAACAGCTCGCGGCCCGACTCTCCGCTTTTCTCTACACACGTCCTAAACGGCGATAACAGACTTACACGTGTTAGGCCAATCACAACTCAATCCCTGACACCACTTTCTCCCCCCACCACAAGAGAGGTCCATGCTTAAAGGGAATTTTATCTCGAGACCATCGATTTATAAATTCGACAAAACGATTCGAAGTCAGATAGATCAAATTATTAAGGATATCCACCCTATGCAAATTAGATATCACCCAAGTATTTGCACCCACAACCCTCTTATTTATGACACTTCTTGTAAATGTACATATATACAGACCGCCGGGTAATAATAAAGAAGTACAACCAGCATGTCTGTCATTTAGAGAATGAGGTCAAGAGGATGAAGTTAGTGACGCTATCCCACACAGCGGGCTAGCGTCACCAAATTAACCTTCTTCGGACTTAATTCTGCATGGCCTCGTCTGCTATGGGAGACATAAACTCAAGATTGAGGTTTCATAATGGTGAATATTGTGATGTACACCAATTGGGAACCTCGATTATGCAATGTGTCGTCTGCCAATTTGAGGATATAGAGAAAATAACCAAAAAAAGAAATAGAATCTATGTGAAGAAGTTTCTGTAGAAATTTGATAATAAAGAAACTTTCCAGAGAACATGAGGCATAAGCAGAATGAGGTCCCCATGGGTGAATTTAGTTATGCTAGCCCGCTATGTGGGATGGCGTCTCTAAATTCACCCTCTGGGGAGTGGGGACCCCATTCTGCAAATGGCAGTTACTTTGCGTTTGAGTCCATGGTTCAGAAAGCAATGTGATATTTACAATGTTAACACCAATGTGATACTTCCCATGGTAACACCCTCAACGGCTAATGCCAGACAATCTGAATTCACATAATATGTTATATCATTATTGGCAATACATGTATATATGGACACTGTTCATGCAAACACATGTAATTTAGGAACATTGTATATCCTTAGGGGCGACATAGTCATATTCGACTATCTTCTTTCCTTTTGCTGAAGAAAGACAATCAAGTTTGACCTTCGCCCCTAAAATAAGCAGATAAATTACTTTATCACTCACAAGCACCAATGTAATATTATACAGTTATCGCCCGCGATTGAGTGAGACACGGGGATTTGTCGCGGGGTTTATAAAAACAATGTTTTTCGAAATTATCAGAGAGACCGGTCAGAGAATCTCTGCGCGTTGAGTTCTTCGTAGTTATGTGTTTACTGGTAACAGCTCAGCGGTCAATAACTGAGACAATGTTACCCTCGAGGGTAATATGGTGATTTACGGCCAGCCATGTGACGCACTCTCAGCCAATCAGAAGAGAGGAAAATGGGATGAAATGGGATGAAGGATAACAAAGTTATTTATTGACTCACACTCGTACGGGCTCTTTCTTCTTTTGGGCATTTGTTGCCAATTTGGATAGGCTTGAGCTTGCAGTGTCCACCCCTTTTATTTAATGTATTGATCGTATAGATAACTACTCACTCACATGCGCATGGTATATTGCTGTGTGTATGTCCTTGGGTGGCAGCATCTATGTATTTCCCGTCGACGTCCGCACTGGTCAACCCCGCAACTACGACATTCTTGCAATTCGGTATCTATATTCACTGACAAGCGGATGGCCTGTTGATTCATTGTAAACAGTTGTTGTCATTGGTATTCTACATGTTCACCTCCCGGAGATGGCCGTTTCATTTCTCGCTTTCAGTGAATTATTTACTCACAAGCGTATGGACTTTTGTGGTTTGATTCCTTGTTTGGGTTCGAAATGTACATAACATCTTTGATACTTCGAATGACATTGTAGAGTATCATATGGGGAACTTGGGTTACCATGACAAATCCTATAATATGGGAAACTTGATATATACGTGACAAATCAATGCATCTATTACCACATAGCCCGTGCATTTTACACTTTGCATTACGTGTGACAATTATTATAGCAAATGTTTTAAAACTTTTAGCTTTTCACTAATCGTCTTGTTTGACTTTCGAAAAGGCCTTTTGTCTCCGCATTCAGTGTGATAGGTGTCGTGTTTGCTTACCATGAACGTCATGTTACCTGATTGGACACCCACTTACCTATATTGGTTACATATAAAACACTTGTATATGTACCGGATCAGTGCTTCTTGTTTGATCACTTGGCTTTTTATGTTGCTCCCGGTCTTTGAAACGGATTTGTCATAGTTTTGTATCTCTGAACAATCTTCAATTTGTCAAGTTTGCATGCTTTCCAATAACAAAAATATAGGCATCGGTTCAGTGCTTCTTGTTTGATCACTTGGCTTTTTATGTTGCTCCTGGTCATTGAAGCGGGGTTGTCGTAGTTTTGTATATAGACATCCTTCATTTTAGCAAGTATACATGCCCTCCATGTTATTAGCTCGGATGAGGGTACCAGCATATTTGTCGTGTTTTTAAATTGGCTTTGCCTCAAAGGACTAGCCCATGTTCAAAAACTGTTGAAATACTCTACTAACAGTAATTGTGTGGAAACACAAAACAGCAAATTAACGTGTATTTCGTATTATCACGCACAGAACAAACTATCTGCCTCTTGTGTTACCCGAGTTCTATTGTGTTTTAAGGATAATCGAGAACAATGCTTCTTAGAGCTGCGACTTCATATTTCGGCCGAGGCTGCATGGGACCCCCGGGGCGTCGAGCAGACGACAATAGGCCTTCGCTATTTCTTTCTGTCAGCGGCCACGCCCCCTCAGATCGCATTCAATTAAAACTCGAGGAGCTCTTTAAATGTGAGATAGATCGAGTGGATTGAAAAAGAATAAAACTCGGCGAATTAAAGTTACAAATTTCGACAGATTTCTCTTCTGGACACCTGCCGTGAGTGAGTGTGAAAAGATAGTAGCGAATGAGTGTAACAGTTTCGTTCGATTGTATAGAGGGAGGAACTCTCCATCAAATGAGTTTCTATGGAAACATGTCGGCTCAAACGAGGATAATTTGTCCGAATATGACGAGTTTCCTGTTTGTTTGAGTACTCTATCCTCGTGCACACTCAAGAGAAATTATGTTGCTTTCGACAAACAACAATACACCTTACTTTCTAACTCGAGGTCGAGTAGTTTGTATCGAGGAATCGGTTTACATTCGTCGTTCTCTCTGCTTTACCCAATATATTGCTGAATTGGCGAACTTCATCAGTTTTCATTGATAAACAGGTTGAAACATGATCAATGTACCCAGATTCATGAAATCTGATATGAGATTACTTTGGCTACCCAGCTACTATATTGCTGAATTGGCGAACTTCGTCAGTTATCATTGATAAAAGTGCCCAGATTGAGATTTGATAAATGTCCCTAGGTTCATGATATCTTATATGAGATTACTTTGGCTACACAGGAATTTCCGTTTGAAAACCGCAATAGCTATCCTTAAATCAACCCACAGGAAACATAATTCATAGAATTTCACGAACACTCAATTGAAGGTCATTTATGAATCACACTGAAGTCTTGATGAATATACCAACCGATTGTACCTGAAATAATGGAAAATGCTACCATACTCTTTGGAAAGTTGCATAAAATGATCCACTAACCATGCAGTCTATACATAGGGTAAAGATTTACCGCCCTCATGATTTCGGTTTTAGGAGAACCTAGGGTTGCTTAATCATATATCGTCTCTGCGTGCACACTCGCGAGACATAATGTTACTTTCGACATATACGTTACACCTTACAATCTTAACACCAGGTCGAGTAGGTTGCATCGAAGAATCGGTTTACGTTCGTCGTTCTCTCTGCTTTGCCCAATACTAAATATTGCTGAATTGGCTAACTTCACAAGTTTTCATGATAAACAGGTTGAAACATGATCAATGTAACCAGATTCGTTAAATCTGATATGAGACTACTTTGGCTACCCAGGAAATTGCAGGAATGTCCGTTTGAAAACGGTAGGAGAGTCACCATAGTTTTCCTTAAATTAAAACAGGGAAAACACAACCCTGAGAATTTAAGGTGATCATAATCCAAATAAAATAAAATATATTTGAACCATGGTTACCACATTGAATTAATGATGCATATAACAACTGATTGTACCTAAAACCAAGAGAAAATTATACTGTACTCGTTGAGAAGTTACTTAAGGTGACCCACAGTTTATGCATGTGGTTAATGAAATATGATAACGCCATGTCTGTGAACAAGTAGTTATTGTTTCAGCCTGTTATACAAATTGAACGCATGAGGATATGTCACGTGGGTGAACATGATTATGTCAAACGCGTGCGAGGTATAGCAACACGTATATCAACCATATACATCTGAAATAGAGCAGTGACACCAACTTATGTATTTGAGATATGGCAATAAGTATACCAGCCATATGAATGTGAGGTAGCAATAAGACCAAGAATATGCATGACCGTCCATATGAATGTGAGGTAGCAATAAGACCAAGCATATGCATGAGCGATTTGGCAATATATATAGACCGACCATATGAATGTGAAGTAGCAATAAGACAAGCATATGTATGAGCGATTTGGCAACATATATAGACCGACCATATGAATGTGAGGTAGCAATAAGACCAATAATATTGCATGAGTGATTTGGCAATATATATAGACCGACCATATGAATGTGAAGTAGCAATAAGACAAGCATATGTATGAGCGATTTGGCAACATATATAGACCGACCATATGAATGTGAGGTAGCAATAAGACCAATAATATTGCATGAGTGATTTGGCAACATATATAGATCGACCACATGCATGAGATATAGGCAGTTAATACAATTAGAGGATGATGATACATTCGCAACACTTCTTGAATTATATACATGTACAAACATGCATATGAACTAATGCATCAATAAGAAGAAAATATTTGGCCCACTCTGCCAGAGAGAAAATACGGTCCAAAAAAAAATAATCTTATAGCGATGTGTATGACAGGTGTTCACAGAATATGCTTTTGATATTGTTCTCTAGTGTACCCCTGGTTTATTAGTTCTAGTAGATTCATTTTGGTCAATTTCTTTTGGTCTTGAAAAACAGGAAATGGTCGTTTGGAAGAAGTGGGCCAAATTACACAAACGGGAAATAAATCCACTATAATTTGAAGATGTTTGAATCTTTCAATATAGCTGCCATGTGTTTATTGGAAGATAAAGCTTTGAAAATTTGCCATGGCTTGCATCGCTGAAAAATACCACCTCTATATATATACGCCACAGTAAACTGGGCGTAGGAGGCATGTGCCACGCTTATAGCGTTGCACTTGTTCGATAATTTGTGTGACACGAGGAAGCCGCATGTGTACATGCCACTTACAACAAAACCGTGGACCTATATACGGATCCCATCTAACGTATAATCACACCAAGGCATATGGTCGCACGGTCGCGGTGTCTAAAAGATGGGCAGTTACCCCGAAGTATTTGTAGACAGAATAAATAAAGATATGAATGGGGTGATATGAACTTATTTGACATATTTAAAATAAGCTGTGAATTTGTTCTGTGTTCGCACGCTTAATTACATGGCTTTGGAATATTTCTCAAAGGACTTTTGATAAACCTACCCATAAAGTTTTACTCGCAACGTGTTAAGAAAGAATGCTAAATTACCGGTCTTAGGAAGTTCTATTTGTGAATATATAATTAAGAGTTTGCATTAATCGTTATACACTACAACTACGAATCCGGTTGGAAATTCTGCAGTTGCATAGAACTATACTATATTTAAAGTCAATTTTGTGTCCACGCAGTGGATAGCTGCACGTGTGTGCTTGATGTGGCGTTAGGGTGAACATATACGATAAGATAAGTTTAATTGACAAAACACCCTTAAAGGACAGTATTCGTGCATACTAATATATAAATGTACATTGTGTAAGGCCAAAGAAAAAACATGTTTTTTTTCAATTAGTTGGCTGAAAAATTACAGGTAGATAGGTAGGCCTTTTTTCTGGGTTAAAAAAAAAGTCATTTCAGTGGATAATTCACAGTATGTTTCAGATATGTATGTAAAATGTTGACTTTTGGTTGAAACCAAGCCATCTTTGTTTAAATTGGTATTTTTTGCTTTATATTATACTAATCGCCACTTTCTATCAGCTTGGAAGGCAAATATGTGGTTATGGTCAAATGAAATTGTTTTTCTGACAATAATAGCATATCGTACTTTATTTTAAAGTGATATTTCCATTACATGTTCACATGGGTTTGTATTAGAAGCACACACTCTAAAATATTTCTTTATAACAGCTATTACACATCTCTATTTGTTCATTTTGATGGGAATAAACAACATCTACTATAATATTGCGTGTATTGGCTTGTATTTAATCCCCTTTCCAATTCACCTATCTTATACTATATTGCCAAATATATATTAGATTAGGATTGGAATAAAATATATTTACATCAATTAATGCCCCATTAATGTGACGTAATTAATCGTGAAGAAGTAACCACTGGGGTTTGGAGCACAAGTTATGCAACTTAGTTATAAAGCTCCTCTCCACATATTTTATCGTGTGTTTGTTGCTGGTTTGCCTAACTAGCTTTTAATGAGTTTTTATCACCTTTAGGTCAGAGTATCTAATATATATTTTGGGATTTCAGTCTGTCTGTGTGTTAGCTATGGCCGGGAAAACTGCCAGACGGATTTTGACGAAATTTGATACCTAGGGCTAATTTGTTCCAGGGAGTGTTTTGGACGGGTCAAATCGTGACCCCGACCTGACATTGACCTTCAAAAGGGTCAATTCAAGGTCAAATCGGGTAAAACGGGACGGATTTCGACGAAATTTTATATCTAGAGGTACTTTTGTCCGGGGAGTCTTTTGGACTGGTCAAATCGTTACCCCGACCTGACATTGACCTTCAAAAAGGTCAAATGCGGTAAAACGGACGGATTTCTACGAAATGTTATACCTAGGGTTACTTTTGTCCGGGGAGTGTTTTGGACGGGTCAAATCGTAACCCCTACCTGACCTTGACCTTCAAAATTGTCATCTACCCTTCATTTATATCAAGTTAACAACAAAGGCTCTTTATATGAACATTTGTGAAAAAATTCCCTTCCTGATTTTATTCACATGGAACTATACAGAGTTATTCGTGATAAAGAGTGTTTGTCTGATTTCTTGGCAAACAAAACAAAAACGTCCGAAAAATTGCTTTGACTTGGCAATTTTTTTGTTCACAGCATATGAAGCCGAGGGTAGATATTTCGTGTTTATCAACATAATATCATATCCCTCCTTCCAAATTAATTACAGGTAGTTCGGAGGATCACATCAGCCATGTCCGTTTAATAGGGAAATGAAAGTGTTATTTCAATAAATTGGGAATTATTTATATTTTGTGAACAAAAAGCATAATATAGCTCCCATATATAATATAGCTTAGTATCAGTACTGTAGTAACGCACACTGAGCATGCAGGACTGGTCCAGTAATGAATAAAATATACACATAAGAGTTTCGACTACAACCCTCTGGCGCACTAATAAGGGTATAATGCCTGAAGCCTGTGTAAATTTATAGTTCCATGTCACAACGAAATGTCAAACCTAGACCACGACAGTATATAACTCAGATAAATACCATCACATGGACAGAGGTGACAAAACCGATAAACAATCTCGTTAAAGCAGAAATAACAGACTGCCAAATCTACTCCACACAAGAGACCCAACGTATTGTTCGATGAATTCTGATCCAGTTTACCCCCGATTCACACAGAGAGGTGAAGCTTCCTGCTGCGACTTACAACATGGCGGCATTGGTAAGAATGCCGAGTAGGGCATTAGGCAGGGGTTCCTGCTGTGCCCTCTATTATTCTCACCAAAGTGTCATTGTTGATGATACGTCGTGACAGAGGTTCGGTCCTAATATTTTCATCACATTTTGAGGAGGTCTGAACAATTGGGAGATCCTGAATTGAATAGGGCAATTAGTGCTCCGACTGGGGATCGTTTTGTCGCAGTTCACATCATTATGTAATACATATTCTATAGATAACCTGGCAGCGACGTGCTACAATTAATGGCACTTTTGTTGAATGTATGACATAACAAAATGTTACATATAAATCTGGGATTGAAAACGGCCTGTCAACGAGTCAAATTGAATGGTAAATGACTAGAGGTCGTCTGGTGGCTAAACCAAAGTGTCCATGTTAAAGGTACTCAATCCGATTCGATGGTCCCCATATAATCGGATGCCAACAACAACAACAACAACAACATTTTTAGAGATGCCGCTTCAGTTATCAGAATCGATTAATTGCCCAAAAATAATGCTAACCACAATCAACTACCGGTATTGTATAAAATTGCCCGAAACGTGTTATTTATCAACATGTTGTTCGACCAAATTTGGCCTTCTTATCAACTGAAAGCCTCTTGATTTTAGAGTTATCCATCTTCATCCGCAATTTGGTACGAGACCGTTGGCTCGTCGACTGTTTACTGGGCCCCTAATAATTCTCGATGTTGAAAAATGATAGATTTCAAAAATCGATATCTAATAACTCTGAGCTTTGATAGGTGGGTTCCTCGAAGCGAATTAAATATTTTTTTACCCCCGAATCCAAATAAATAGTAAATAAATAGTAATTGAGGGGCGTTTAATCGGATTGTGCACCTTTAAAGGGTCTTATAATAATCGAATCTAACTTTATGCCTAGCGTTTTTTCGTAGCTAGTTTGGGGTTGAACTATGTAGATAAATATATAGTATGGTCAATGCATTTTCCATATACGCAACTGAATTACAGAAATGTTGCGTTATTAGATATTTTCAAGTTTTCGCACATCACTGGTCTCTTCGTTCACTGAGTCGAGAAAACAGTTTGTTCTTAAAGTGATGTGAAACACTCCGGTAGGGTGATCAAATAGAAATGGAGAATAATCTTGCTCAAAGTAGTATGTTTTACAAATGTTATTTCCAAATTGACAACAAACACCGTCATTCTTATATATTAATTAAATGCAATGACTCTCGGTGGCGAAATCATTTGTGTTAGCTTATCGCAGATAGTAGCGTCCCGAATCCAGAAGTAAATATTTACATTGCGCGTAGTTCAGACGATGTTTTCTATGGAGTGGTAAGGTCGATTTGTTTGAAAGTTTCAGCGATGTTACTAGAATGCTACATCCTCACAGTTGGCATAGCGCCTCAATACTAACTTATTGGTTTCACGCACCCGAATAAGTCCATAATATGTCTTTAAACAAGGAACTATCTTTAATGCTCCAGTTACAGAAATCTAACCGCGCGTCCCAAAGCCTCCGTCCATGTGTGTGTATAAATACTATATTGATCATGTAATCTATTTGGATTTCGGGAGAATTTAATCTCGCTGATAACCTTTTGTATTAATATGAAACTGCGACTGCCAAGTCCAGTTATGTTAGGTTCATGATACGATGGTTGATGCTGAGTCAAACAAATTGCTCCGAATTCACACCAACAATGAGCGTTAAGCTTGTGACGAACCAGTTGGCATTTGGAATGTTTTTAATTTTTTCAGCGATTACTCATTCGACAAACAAATCATTAGGTTATACAGAGAGTTCGATGTAACGTTTAACAAACGAGTCAAGTACTTCATTGTTTACGAGTACTTTGGTTTAAATACGGGCATGTTTTGAGAACATTCCAGAAAAAAGAATTGGAAAGAAGTTAAGCCGAGACTTGTATACAACTCGATCGACCGCAGGCATACGGCGCGTGTGTTGTTTGTTAATGCCTTGTTCTCCAACAATCACTTTCTTAATGATGTGACTTTATTGTTGGAGAAACAATCAGTCCCTATATATCTATGGCAGTGATGGCGTCGGGAATTTATATTTACCTCTCACAGTCGATATGAATTTATATTTACCTCTCACAGTCGATATGCACGTTTTTCCACAAATATAGTAAGAACTGCAAGCCATGTTCAATATAAAGTATGTCTCTGACTCTCTGGGTGTATTCAGCAAATACTCTTAAAAAAAATTAATGTAGCATCTGAACTACCATTTACCCTTTCATTGCGGTCGCTGAGCTGGTGCAGCATTAATGATCAGTGCCAGTGTATTCTCTTGCATATGCGAGTCTCTCATATATAGGCCTCGCCTCGCATATATAACATAATGCACTGGCTTGCAAGGTCAAGGTAAATAGTGTTAGGCCAATGCATTCTCTTATATATGCCAGTCTCCCGTGGGCGACTCGCATATATAAGAGAATGCGTTGGCACAGAGTTTTCGCCAAATTTCATGAAGCTCCAGTCATGGAAGGCGAAAAGCCACCGAATTTGCGGGGCAAATATACAGAAACAAATTGTAATGTGCTGATTGTACTCCGATAATTTTGAAATCTCGACAAGGTATACTATCGGAAGTTTATTCAATCTAAGATGAACATTTTCGAAAATAGAACTATTCAAAGCAAACAAAGTGTTATATATTTGATTAGATTGACACCTCTGACCGGTATGCTATGTCTATCAGCCAGCATGAGTCGCCCAGCGATGACCAAATCTGATTCTTGTATCTGGCCAATTACAATTTGATCAGTTGCTTTTTGGGGGTCGGTAATTTTCCGGTTAACCCTTTCTATACTAAATTGATTCTCCCACCTCAGTTATAAAAGTATACATTGGAATGGTCTATTATTCATGTGGATGGGTGTTAAGGATATATGAACAGACGACAGACAATACAAGTCCAGAAGGAGAAATATTTAGATAATAAGTTTGTTGAACTTATTATCTGAACATTTCCTAAGGAATAACAACTCAGCAATGATGCTTTAGTATAGAAAGGGTTAAACTTATTATCTGAACATTTCCTATGGGATAACAACTCAGCAATGATGCTTTAGTATAGAAAGGGTTAAACTTATTATCTGAACATTTCCTATGGGATAACAACTCAGCAATGATGCTTTAGTATAGAAAGGATTAAACTTATTATCTGAACATTTCCTATGGGATAACAACTCATCAATGATGCTTTAGTATAGAAAGGATTAAACTTATTATCTGAACATTTCCTATGGGATAACAACTCAGCAATGATGCTTTAGTATAAAAAGGGTTGAACTTATTATCTGAACATTTTCATAACTACTCATCAATTATGCATAGCCTGATCTCTTTACAGTCACACAATTGTTGAACTTACCCAGGGACGTGGCTATAGGGTTCCTGTTAGGGGGTGTTCATCTTGAAATTTCCAACGCTATCATCCCCCCCCAGATTCACCAAATTCGTTCAAACAAACCGTTGAACTTTGTACATGAGCTTGAAATACAAATGCATTAGAGTGGTTCAAGGAGTGTTCATCTGCCTGTTGTCCATTTATGCTAACCGGTTAACCCTTTACCCAACAAACCGGCCAAAACCGGCCAAATAAAGCTTCAACAGCCTAAAATATCTTCGGTCTGTCTCAATAGAACCATACAAATATGGATATCATTGGAACCGGCTCCTTGACCACATTGTGATAGTTACAGTTATGCCCTGTGCCAATGCATTCTCTTATATATGCGAGTCGACCATAGGTCGCCTCGCATATATAAGAGAATGCATTGGCCTAAAAAAAATCTTTTTTAAACATTTTTTACCATTTTTTCTTACATTCTTTAACAATTTTATGATTTTGAATGTGCTAAGCCAATGCATTCTCTTATATATGCGAGGCGACCTATGGTCGACTCGCATATATAAGAGAATGCATTGGCACAGGGCCGTTCTGTTGGGTAAAGGGTTAACACAGCAACTTGGTAATAGAACATTTGCAATGTATGCTGTTAGAACTGAATTTGCATTTTAATATCTCACATACCATATTTATTGGTTTATTGAGATTAATGAATTGAATTGAACAGAGAATCCATTTATGTCAGCGTGTCCACATATTGCACAACGTGAGTCAACCACAAGCGGGGGCAACACCTTGCATTTCTCGCCTGTTATCGTTTGGAAATGTGAATAAATTTGTGACCCATGCGGTTATTTCTAAGCCTCTGTCTCGATTTTTAAGCCTCTGTCGTAGAAATATTTTTAAACAAATGTATATATATATATATATATATATATATATATATATATATATAACATCCTTTGTTTGTTTAATTACATGCATTAGGTGTCGTCTGCTTTCAGAAATACATGTAATTGCAATGGCCATCTATCATTTCAGCTATACGGGGGGGGGGGGGGTGACAAAAGAAGAAAATAAGTTAGATATGATGGAAACTTATTTATAAATATATCTGCGACATGGCGTAGAAATCATCGCGTGAATCACCAAGTCGTCCATATTTTCAAACGAATACATTTGAATTGCTAATCGAGGTAAATATGCAACGTTTCGCCCTTTTATGGCTGGCTTGCATTGTATAACATGTACATGGGCACGCTGGTATATACATACTGTTTAAACACCAAGCATTTTAAAAGCATTTTATGAGCGGTCTGAACAACCATCATGCATGCATGCCGAAATTGCTTATGAGGCATGTTCAGAATTCGAAGTCCTCAAATGATAGGTCATTGCAATTATGTCTGAACACAGACGATGCCCAATACATGTAATAAAAACAAACTAACTAACAAACAAAAAAACTAACAAGAATCAAGTTCGATACTTTGTTTTAGAATATTTCTATACGACAGAGGCTTAGAAATTATATCATGGATAACTAATTTATTCATATTTCCAAACGATTACTCTATCATTACAGTCGAGGAATGAGGAATGCAAGATGTTGGCCACGCTGTCCGCTTGTGGTTGACTCACGCTGTACACTATGTGGGCATGCTGATATACATGCTGATCAAACAACTCATTCCATCAGCGGGCACGCTGGTATACATACTGTTTCAAAAGCATTTTATGTGCGGTCTGAACAACCATCGTGCTGGAATTACCTATTGAGACATGTTCAGAATTCGAACTCGTCAAATGATAGATGGTCAATTATGTCTGAAAGCAGACGCTATCGCGATGTCGAAGGCGCGAGATTGATTCAGATTGACGACATCGATTCCGGAAGTTGGGGCGTTACCAACAATCGGAACGGACCCGATAACGACAATGATGAGGACGCATAAAGTAAATAATTCATTGCGGCTGCCACGGAGAATGTGATCGCCAATACAAGGGAGACTTCATTGTCAGTGTCGTGTCAGAAATAAATGGCGAGATCGATTCTTAACAAGAGTGCGTTATCGATCAGCTATAATATATATTCATCAACAGATTTCTCCAGCCGATCCTATTAAATTATGCTTCTCACAGAAATTATGCTAACTCTCCATAGTAAAAGTGGCCACGGTTCCTTTGATGGCGAATGTAAAATAGACATTAACGAATCAATTGTAATTTATTTTTTCTTAAGAGTATTTCCGTTTGTAATTCAGTCGGCATTTCAATCTTGTAGAGCGCTGATTCACGTGGAATTTTGCAACAATTACTTCGCACCAGTCCCAAATAATCTCTTGTATTCAGTTATTAATTGAATAAGCGCGGGACAACTTTGAAGTTCAGAAAAAAAGAGCGCTCGTTCATCATGCAATCGATCAATCAGTAACTGATTGCTGACTGGTGGGTGGATATTTTATTGCCATCCATATATTTGTAAGAATATTCAACAAATAAATGCCACAAACCATTTATTGAACTTATTTATTGCCTGAACAGCTTGTTTGCTTATATCATCGGAACATACCTGAATTGAATATTCAATTAAACCATTCAGAATTTTGCAACATAACTCCACCACATGCAGTTCCAGATAATTCTGTTAACTAAATAAGCACGGGACTATTGGTGGTTGATAGGTAGTTACTTGTTATTAATTTGTAAGAATGTTCAGCTAATAAATTCCATAATTCTGAACACCCATGGGTGATTGGTTGCTTGTCGCACATTACTTAAAACATGATGTTATACTGTCCCGGATTCAATGTATACAATTTCAGAATTGTGAAGTAAAATAACCCTTTCGCAGGAGAAAACAAAAACAAATAATCGGACTTTAATTTAAGTCTGTTTTTTTTTATCACCGACGACAGAGAGCGATAAAAACATTTTTTCCAAAATAGATTGTTTCTTTTTGTAAAATTACTAAATATACCTGGTATATGTCAGTCTATATTATTAATTTTCGGTCATTTCGTTGAGCTTTAGAAATTATTTCCATCATCGCAGGGGGAACAATGTTCAGAAACGAATGACACCTTTTTACCATTGGGCATTTTTTGGGGACCCACCCACCCACAATGTGTTTTCTCAATTTTTCGACACCCAAGCACCTAGAAACACGAAATATTTTTTTGCGGAAGAATATTAAAATTTTCATCACTTACAGACTACCACTTATCAACTACATATATTACAGGTTGGTGTATTTCATTGGTCTATTTTGACATGACAGTGATTGCTTATGCAACGTGTCCATGCATTGTATGTTCCGAGTGACTTATATGGCGTAGGCCGATATATGGATATGAAGATGGCACCAATATAGATATTTCGATAGAAGTATAGGAGTGTACTGCTATATGTGTGTTGGAATCGGAGCATCTGTATACAACTCAGGTGAAGTTTGATACTGCATGCATGGTGCCTTTGATTTGGACCGCTGGGCTTACATATATACCGTTTCCATATACATGTAACATGCGGATGAAGGTTGATACGAGATGTATATGTTCGATTCGGACCGCTGCGCTCCCACATACATGTATAGTACGATGATGAATGTTGATACGAGGTATCTATGTTCGATTCGGACCTCGGCGCACCCATAGATGAATTTTGATCGATCTCACTGTCTGTGTAGTGCCCGGATGATCGATTCACGCGTGTGTATGGAGCCCCTAAGTACCCGATCACACAGCGGGCCCTATAATTGATAACTATGACATTATAATGTGTTTATCATGTTCCCAGTGCCGATGTTTCCGAGTCGAATCATAAAGTACTCACGATGAAATGAAGTGTACCATGTAACTTAACGCTAAACCCTCAGCATCAAGATGTCAGAGGTCACGGTAAAATGAAGTGTGTCACGTGACTTAACGCTAAACCCTCAGCATCAAGATGTCAGAGGTCACGGTAAAATGATATGTAATCACGTGACTTAACGCTAAATCGGCAGCCCGAGTTGACATCAGGGGTCACGGTCAACTGCAGTGAATCATGAAATGTAATGCTGAACCCTCAATTCAAAGGTGACGTCATGGTCTGTCGTGTAACTTAACCCTTTACCCAACAGAATGACCCTGTGCCAATGCATTCTCTTATATATGCGAGTCGACCATAGGTCGCCTCGCATATATAAGAGAATGCATTGGCTTAACACATTAAAAATTATAAAATTGTTAAAGAATGTAAGAAAAAATGGTAAAAAGTGTTAAAAAAAGATTTTTTTTAGGCCAATGCATTCTCTTATATATGCGAGGCGACCTATGGTCGACTCGCATATATAAGAGAATGCATTGGCACAGGGCATAACTGTAACCATCACAATGTGGTCAATGAGCCGGTTCCAATGACCGAATATATTTTAGGCTGTTGTAGCTTTATTTTGGCCGTTTTTGGTCGGTTTGTTGGGTAAAGGGTTAACGCTAAACCCTCAGTAAAAAGATGTAAATGGTCACGGTCAAATGTAATGTATCACGTGACTTAACGCTAATACCCAAACACAAAGATGACACCATGAGTCACGGTCAAATGAAGTGTATATCATGTAACTTAACGCTAAACCAGGAACGCAAAGATGACGTCACGAGTTCATGGAGAAATGGTGTGTATCATGTGACTTAACTGGAATATGACGTCAGGGGTTATGGTGACTTGATATTTCTGTCGGGGAACATAGATTGGGATTGTTCTAGTATTATCATTTTTCCAATAAAATTGATGCGCGATCCTTATATTTAGAAACTTTGAGTTATGAACTTTGAACGTAATTTTAATTTCCCAGCATGTAGCTGGAGCGGATTGTATTATATGGAAATTAAAATTGGTCGCCCTCCCAACGCCCCTCTCTCTATATATATAGTAGTCACTTATCGTAACATAGCATATATTGTATTTTAGCATGTATATATATACAACGAAATGTGGCGGGAAATGTGGAAATTTGAATATTATCACGTGATACATGTTGCTGCAAATTGTGGCTAAATCTGCCACCCTCTCAACTGGCCAATTAATTGTTTTAATATATTAAATTCTCCAGAACATGAAATATACTTGAAACTTGGTGTCTTTATTAATGGCGTAATTGAGTGGTCGTCTGGTCCATTTTAGACAGCTGATACCCTCAAGCTCAAGCTGCAAAACAGAGTTCAGTCCCCTCGCTAAGCGATGTCTGAACGGTGCCTGCACGTGTAATTTCTTAATTAAATTTAACATATTTTATTGCAGTGTTTTGCCAGTTACAATTCATTCTGGCTTGATCTAGACCATTTTTTAAATGAATATGGACAGTTCTGTTTCTCAGATTAATGCAGAATGAACTCTAACCTACACAAATCTAAAATAAATAAATGCGACAGTTCTTCACATTACGTGTATGTGCGGGCAGCGGTAGGTCTTGCGTAGGGGACTGAACTCTGCATGGAGCTTGCCTCAAGCTATGGGGAACAAACCAAATCAAACTGAGCAAATCTTACTGATTTCCACTCGATATTAGACGACCAATGAGGTACCTACGATAAGGTTCAAGGGAGGCTGTACATACATCCAGCCAGTTATGGGCCCATCTCCTACTATACTCAAACTGTATTCAACAGAAAATATCAAATAAAATAATTAATATGAGTAAAAAATGAGAGTTAAATACAATCACGCACACATAGAACCTCGTATAACAACCTGATAATTATAACGAAAATGACTAAAAAGCTTAACCCTTTACCCAACAAATCGGCCAAAACCGGCCAAATAAAGCTGCAACAGCCTAAATTATCTTGGGTCTGTCTCAATAAAACCATACAAATATGGATATCATTGGAACCGGCTCATTGACCACATTGTGATGGTTACAGTTATGCCCTGTGCCAATGCATTCTCTTATATATGCGAGTCGACCATAGGTCGCCTCGCATATATAAGAGAATGTATTGGCCTAAATTTTTTTAATAATTTTTAATGTGTTAAGCCAATGCATTCTCTTATATATGCGAGGCGACCTATGGTCGACTCGCATATATAAGAGAATGCATTGGTACAGGGCCGTTCTGTTGGGTAAAGGGTTATTCCAATTACTAATTTTCATTATAATTATCATGTTGTTTTGCATCGTTTTTATAGTATATTAGTTTATTTTTCAATCAACGCTGACTCAAATTCATTCATTTGTTGTATATTTTCTGTTGAATAGAGTGGGAGATGGCGTCATAATTTGCCGGACTTAGGTACAGTCTCCCTTTAACCCCTTCTTTACTAAATGGATTATCCCAATGGGAATGGTCTATTATTCATATATGGGAGAGATATTCAGGTAATAAAAGCAGGTGACATATAACAGAAAAGCTAATATTATCTGAATATTTTCTCTATAAGGAAACTACTTGTCAATGAGTGTTTAGTACAGAAAGGATTAATTAATATATAGAACGAAAATATGTGATATTAATATTTATTCTCTAAGATAAAATTTCTTCACAAATTCAATAGCACCATCACGAGATGACAAAATGTACACTGTAAAAAATCGAGAGAACATAACATATAATTAAAACAGCCATGTTTGGCTGAAATGTTACAGACTTATAGTCTCATCCTTGACTGTTCCATAATTATCGCAGTGGATGACTTTAAACGCAGGTGTCATATGAGCCGCATATATATCGTTGGTGGGCTTCTGAATGTCGTACCTGCAGTTTTGTTGCGAAAGCACTTTTTTGCATGTTTAGAACCTATTCGGGTTCGATTACATGAGATCCTCCGATAACTTGTCAAATTTTCAAATATAAATGTCATTTTCGGTAACAATTGAGGTGTTATATGTCGTATCAGAATTTTCCTTGAAATTGTATCGCTAATTATAAAATGATGAATATTCTATTTTAGATACCGTTACTGGTAGGGCTATTCCGATTCGATTGCTTTTTTAAAATGCACGACCTTTCATTTCGAACTGGGATATAAAGGCTTATCTTGTTCAGATAGAAACACTTACCTGTACTATTTACAAAGATAAACTATTTTTTTTTCCTGTGAAATTATATTTTTGGAAGATACGACTCTTTAGAAACCCGCCGACGATATCTAGTTCATTCTGCTGACACGAACGTGTTTTACTCAATATACGACTGCAGTAGAAGTTAGAATAATTGGTATATTAAGTGCGCTATTTTCGCGCCCAACATCCCGCTAATATCGCAAGTAGAGTCCTTATAAGCGCGCTACTTGCGATATTTTTGCGATAGTTCGAGCTAAATATTGCGATAATTTGCTCTTAATATTGCGATATATCGATCTTAATAATATTGCGATATATCGGCCTGGTGACAGGTTGTTCGAACGACGGTTAAAAGGCTACGTTCGCATAAACGCAATGTTTTCGCAGCATGTTAATCACTGGTGAGATCTCAATAGATATGTGTTCACAATCATTTACTGATATAGTTATTGGAGTGATATTCTCAAAGTAAAGGTCAAACTGGGCATCTATAAGAACGGAACCCAAGGCACTCGCAGTGTGTAAATGTGCAAAACATTCAAAAGTCTGTAAAACGTCACCACTAAGAAGAACATGGAGAAATAGATAAACTTAGTCCTCAAATAACGAAATTTCGCATGCTAAAACCAGTGTTATCCCTTTACCCAACAGAACGGCCCTGTGCCAATGCATTCTCCTCTATATGCGAGTCGACCATAGGTCGCCTCGCATATATAAGAGAATGCATTGGCTTAGCACATTAAAAATTATAAAATTGTTAAAGAATGCAAGAAAAAATGGTAAAAAGTGTTAAAAAAAGATTATTTTTAGGTCAATGCATTCTCTTATATATGCGAGGCGACCTATGGTCGACTCGCATATATAAGAGAATGCATTGGCACAGGGCATAACTGTAACTATCACAATGTGGTCAAGGAGCCGGTTCCAATGATATCCATATGTGTATGTTTCTATTGGGACAGACCGAAGATATTTTAGGCTGTTGAAGCTTTATTTGGCCGGTTTTGGCCGTTTTGTTGGCTAAAGGGTTAACAAACATTGTTATTCATATAGTAATTTCAAATATATTAGTCTGAATATGATTTTCAAACAAATTGCATTGCTTGATCTTTTCCAATGTTTACCGTCAAATGTTGATTAACTTTTGGTATATATATATCTAGCTGGACTAATTAGACTTTTACCAGTCATTACAATGTAACAGCAATGTTAGCATAGTAATGGATTCGATATACGAACTATCATTATTGGAGAGTTATTAATAGTGAAAATGAGAACAAAGTCAATCTATTTGTTGTTTACTTGATGAAGATGAACCTACTTCGAAGGCATTGAGAAGGCCCTTTAACCCTTTACCCAACAAACCGGCCAAAACCGGCCAAATAAAGCTTCAACAGCCTAAAATATCTTCGGTCTGTCTCAATAGAACCATACAAATATGGATATCATTGGAACCGGCTCCCTGACCACATTGTGATAGTTACAGTTATGCCCTGTGCCAATGCATTCTCTTATATATGCGAGTCGACCATAGGTCGCCTCGCATATATAAGAGAATGCATTGGCCTAAAAAAAATCTTTTTTTAACACTTTTTACCATTTTTCTTACATTCTTTAACAATTTTATAATTTTTAATGTGTTAAGCCAATGCATTCTCTTATATATGCGAGGCGACCTATGGTCGACTCGCATATATAAGAGAATGCATTGGCACAGGGCCCTTCTGTTGGGTAAAGGGTTAACATTATTACTGCATGTTTGTGTTGTAAACTGGTATAGGTTTTTGCATTTTATAAGTAGTTCATATCATTACAGCCCCATACGAAAAATTGCTGTAAATTTTGCCATTGGCTGAACGTATCCTAAATTATATATAGCACTGCATATGGCGTAATTTTAAAACATGAGCGTAGCTGAATAGTGAGCACATTCTCAATACAACAAGCTTTTACAGCATCCCGACCGTCCCGCATCTCAGACTCACATACGATTATTACTGCATTATTCAGAAATATTTTGTGGATGTCAATTTACCAATTATCAATTAGGATTACCATGAAAATCTCCCTGTCTAAAATTACAGAGCTACAATTGAAATAGTGTGACTTGGTGTGATATTGGATTTAATTGATAACTCTCTGGCAAGTCGGCTTCAAACATGATCGAGTAGAATTTCGATGTATTTAGTTTGAATTTTGTATTGATTTTCCAAAAGTAGGTCAAGTGATATAATTCAAGAAAACAGTTTTCAAATTTAAATTTATGCCGAAAAAGTGTAATTTACTGGCTCATGCACCCGCCATGCAGCTAAATGTTATGTCTGCTTATTGATATGCCGTTTAGTTCCCGGACAACTGTTTCATATAACATTTGCATGGAAATCCGAATTCAAAAAGTGGTAACTTGACATCCCGCTTAAAGGGGTGATGTACACTAAATCCGGCCATTTATGGGATCATCTCCTTTTATACTCAACATAATATATGCAACAAATGAATACATTTGAGCCACGGATTAGTGCAAAATACACTCATGTGAATGATCTATGAACGATGGAAACAACATGGTAATTATAATGAAAAGCAATCTATGACCGGAGTCATGAATTCGTTTTAATTATAATTACCATGTTGTTTGCATCTGTCAGAGCACAGGAGTGTATTTTACACTCATCCATGGCTCAAATTCATTCATTTGTTGCATATATTCTGTTTGAGTATTAAAGGATATGGTCCCATAAATGACCGGATTTGTTAATGTACCCCTTTAAAACAGAGACTATTACTATAGTGTATACGGTTTATATTCATGACATAACTAGCGTTGTATACCACATTCTATTCTGAGAATTATATCAAAAACTTGAATAGGCCAAGTGCGCATGACTCAGTTGAAGTTGGTTTCCATGATCTACAAAAATATCGTCTACCAAACACGTGGTTGTATGCCAAAGAATGAGGTTATCAGAAGGTGAATTTAATTAATTACGGTATCCCACACAGGGGGCTATATCATCACTATATTCACCCTCTGGATACCTCATTCTCCTCATTGAAAATGAATTTGTTAATTTCTTATTTTGTTTATTTTTTCGACAATATGTCATATATAATTCAATATTTGTGTTTATGGATGCCATGACATCAAATCAATTGGGATTTCTTTATATGAATGAGTTTTGACACCATTTTCCAATTAACAAAACACATCCCAATTATCGCGAGATGTTACTTTGCTAAATGTTTCGCATATCATGGGTACCCTATACGACGATACCATGCAAACTCGACCAAATCAGCTTCGGTATGATATCATTTATTGTTCACTCTATGAAAAATAATATACCCTGTACTGTGATAAATGAGCAAATGTTAACACTTAAGTCGTCGGTCATATGCAAGCAGTTTAAGTTCCTTACGAATGAGTCATGGTTCATCTGTAAGATGACGGAACAAATTACCACCCACAAAATCCACGTATGCGTAGAAACATAATCCGCCATGGTTTCGAGCACGAAGTATGTCACATTGATGGCACATCACGAAAACTGCATCCGTTGACTATGATCCGATCCGGCATCTATCCACGCATGCGCAGAAACCACTTCAGTTCAACTGGCACATGTTCGAATTCACGAATCAAATGACGTCATGTATATTGTCACGTGTATTGCATCAGAGGAGGGGCAGGTGGATGAAGTCCAGCCATGTGACCTAGTGACGTCAGAGGATTCATAGAATGATGATCTAAATTTTGTTGCGCAGACGTTTGGCACACATACCAGTCTGATATGCTTGGTGGGTGACTATTTACAGGCATCATTGAAGAGTTCGTCTGTAACGTTAATGGCGTCACTTGCGGTGTGCCGCCATTTTCTGAACCACTAGAAGTGTGTATCGGGGTACTTTTGGACACCGGCGTGCTATCGCTCGACTCACTGCACGGGCTTCCACAGTCAGAATCGTACAGCCCCGGTGACGTACGTCCATGCACTTTCATGTGTTTTCTGAGAGAACTTGGGTGAGTGTAGCTTTTATCACATCCCCTCACTTTACAGTTATAAGGCTTGTCACTCGTGTGCACGTGGGAATGCTTCTTCCGATCGGAACTATTCGCGAATCTCCGGTCACATCCTTCAAACTCACACTGGAATGGCTTTTCTCCTGAAAGTAGAGATTAAATTCACATTAATTTCGTGAAATTGTTATCCAATATGTCACAATTAGAGAGTTGGGTATGCCAGAAAATAAAAGTGGACTACAGTGGTCATTAGAAGCGCATACGGTTATGTAATAGACATAATAAGTCTATTATTATAAGACGGTTTCGATGAGATACTTGGGGCCCTGCGAATCTTAGATTGTATACACTCTTAATCGCGTTGGGTAAAATTTGACCAAAATTGAGTAAATGTTTTTACCCAACACAATGATGCATTTAGCACCACGCGAACGTTTAGTATAACGTTTTACTTATGTGTTGGGTAAAACATATGTTACACAAATGGGGTCAATTTTACACAATGTTGGCAATGTTGTCTACATACCAATTTCGAGCGACCATCGTCCAGCCATTTTGGGTATATGATTAATTATTTAATTAAAAATGTTTATTAATGCATGGCCTTTTAAGTAGTCTGAGGCACTCATCGGGTCAATTTACCCCGGTGAAGCAATATTCAACGTCCAGAATCCAATCAGTTTGGGTATATAATTAATTATTTAGTTAATTTTTTAGAGTGTATATAGGCCTATGTACATAGGGAAAAATAAAGACTGTTCAGGTGTCTCTCTGGGAATGGAATAAAGACTGTTCAGATGTCTCTCTGCAATACAGTTTACAATACATTTGTTTGATTTCCACAAAATGCGGAATGATCCGCTATAATGTGATGTAGAAGAACCGATTAACCTGTTCTATACTAAATGGATTCTCCCATTTAGCTAAAACGTGTACATCGGAACGATCTATGATTAATTTGTAGGGATGTTAAGGTGATAATAGCAGCCGACAGATAAATACAATTTCAGAAGGAGACCTATTTATTGAGGGAAATGTTTAGACAATAAGTTCAACAAACGTCGTTACCTGAATATTTCCAATGGGATAACTATACTCATTAACCCTTTACCCAACATAAGGGCCCTGTGCCAATGCATTCTCTTATATATGCGAGTCGACCATAGGTCGCCTCGCATATATAAGAGAATGCATTGGATTAACACATTAAAAATTATAAAATTGTTAACGAATGTAAGAAAAAATGGTAAAAAGTGTTAAAAAAAGATTTTTTTTAGGCCAATGCATTCTCTTATATATGCAAGGCGACCTATGGTCGACTCGCATATATAAGAGAATGCATTGGCACATGGCATAACTGTAACCATCACAATGTGGTCAATGAGCCGGTTCCAATGATACCCATATTTGTATGGTTCTATTGAGACAGACCGAAGATATTTTAGGCTGTTGAAGCTTTATTTGGCCGGTTTTGGTCGGTTTGTTGGGTAAAGGGTTAATGATGCTTTAGTATTAAACATAGGTCTCTGACACAATAGACCCCCACCCCAAAGAAATATATATGAGACATATATATGTCTTGGGGTGGTGGTGGTGGGGGTCTATTGTGCCAGTTACCTGTGGTATAAAAAGGGTTGAAGTATCTTTTTAAGAAGTCAGCATTGTATATAAATTTAACATGAAATATCTTAAAATGAAAGTGTTCCTCTGTTTAATCTATAATTGTTTCGAGCATAGACCACATAGATGGGTTTGGATTTGATAGCCTTAACCTGTATGAGAAAATGGGTAAGCGCTGTAATTTGTTTTTAACAAATACACATTAGTTGGTTTATTGAGGTGAGTAGGTCGTCCACACATTATGTCTCTGCGTGCTCCCTTTAGGCAAGATGGTTAGTTCTAAATCCTTCACACCTATTAGTTCCCATCATGCTTAGAAAGTAAACACACATGGGCCCGCATAATATGACGCTGTAGAAACTCGTTGAATGAAGTCATTTGAGGAGGACAGTTTAGAAAGAAAATATAAACATGGGGTCCTCAATTTACATGCCTGATTATTTTTCTCCGCTTAACAAACCAACACAAATCTTTTACGCTGAAATTATACGCTAAACGATCCCCTCTACGTGTTATTCTAGGCGGCGATTATCCGCGTGCAAAACCAACGCCATTTGATCGTGATAATAGCAAAGTATTACTCCGCGGTGGCACTATACATCTATGTTACCGCAGACGACATTGTTTAACGCAACAAGTGGCCCGAGATTATATTTCAGCGAGACTTGAAGTGGGGTTAGTTATCAATAGAAGTGTATTAGATAGGGCGGGGGAATAGAGATTTACAACAACGAAAGGAATTTATCATTCTCATTCAAAGTAGAAAGAAATTAGACATTTATTCGGGACGTCCTCTTCTTCGTCTATTCACTCTACTCTATGCGACTTGAATGCGGACACAAAAAGCAAAATTACTTCTCCAAGTTGTCTAAGCTCGTTTCGTTCGCCTATAATTGAAGGGAAAGCCATAGTCGGTTGAATACACCTCTCTTTCAATGAAAATTAAAAGAGGAGATAGAAAATGGGGGCGCTGCAACAAAGGGGAGTAATAGAAAGTCAAGAGGTGCTTACAAACCCACAATGCATTTTTCTAGATTCCGACTCGTCTGCGCTGAATGAGACGCAGCCCAAGCGACGCCTGTCTTTTTGTTCGAAAGTGAATAAACTATCACTACCACAATGAGATTCTCATAAGGATTTTCCGCTTGAGAAATTCTTCAGAATAAGATTTTGAAATATCAAATTCACTAACACAATGCTCAAGACAGTGTACTGTGACGAGTTCGAATGTGAAGCGTCGTATACCGAGCGGCATAAATAAGAAAACAAACTTTCGCCGAGACTTGCTCGAGCTCCGCATGGGGCCTTACCCCATGCGGGGAAGTTACTAAGCTTCAGTGACGGTATAGACTGAAAAGGCAAACTTCGACTTATCTGATATAAAAGACATATAAACCTACCATCTAGATATGATTATATGTAAGTGATTAAGAGTAGTCTTTGGCTCGCCAATTAGAAATACTTTTCTTAACATTGTTGTGGTGGTATATGCATTACCTATAGACGATAAATGAATGGAAATTCATCTTATGAGATTGATGTATAACGGTTTGTTGAAGTTCGACCAATAACAGGTATGTTGAGGGAATTTTAACAAGCCGGCAATTTGGTAATTTGTTTATTTGGAGTTGTAAATAAACCTCTCAATAAGAAAAAGCCATTCACTATAGTTTCAATGTCTTTCATGTTTCCTTTAAGTATGGCCAGGTGCATAATTACATGTGAGAAAAAAGGGGTGCACGGTGAACAGAATTGACGTTGTATGCTATCTTATTTGGTGTTTGTTCGACCAGCGCCCTCCTGGTGAGCAAGCATGTCCAACAGGCGACTAACGTGGGCGCACCCCCTGGCGCGCGCGACTCGATAAAAACGAAACGAACCATTTTAACAGTGACTATGGATGAAGCAGATTTCACGAAATCAGCCACTGACCACGTACCAAACACAAACACATTAAAATCATGTTCATAATGGACGTCACACCACACACCGACCATCTCTTGACAACTCATAATTTCGGTTGAAAACATCGGCTAATAAATGTGTTTCCGGTAATGTTTGTTTGACATGCGAGAGAATTTGAACCTCTCTGTCCGCGAGTTTGCTTATTTATTTCACAAACCGGGCGGGTAGGCATGGGCCGAGCGAAGACACTAATACTTAAATGTGTTATTCTAACTAAATTGTAGAATGTGTTCAAATATCTGGGAAATTCAGAGCAGACGACTTGCTGACCGTTCTCTGTGTTTCCAGTCTCATGTTTCGACGAACAATTTATTTTTATTTGCCAATCGAGAATTATAATGATTTAAGGGCGGGCTAAGGCCTGCGGACACATGATATAAGTTTTCTTTGGCGTCGCATTCTTGGGATGAGATAAATTGGAGGCATTCCAACGAAAAGGTTTGTTTTCCATAACAAACAGTGTCCGGAATTTGGATGCATTTAAAGATATATTGTGGAATTATTTCAGTGAATAAACCCATAAGTTGGTTTCCAAGCATTATCTCCAGAATGAGAATGCATCAAACAACTAAGATTGTCGAAAAGTCCAAGCATATCGACTGTACCATTTCAGAGAACACTAGGTGTATATTTACTATTTTATTCGGGATGAATTATTGGGTGATAACATACGGCAATGATTCCGACAAACAGACAGACAGACAAACAGACATAGACAGTGATTTTTAATGTTTTAACAATGACGATGACTGCTTATTTGGATTTAATATTTATGAAAATAACTAATTTTGTCATGATAATTTGTTATTCCACTCTGCTTAAGTGGAGTTTTCCCACATCACTTTAAGTTGTTAGATATATAAATTTAAACTCCACCCCCCCCCCCCCCGATATGCCCAGGAATATCCGTTCACTCATGCGTTGGCGTTAAAAGTTGCTTCCGTACAATATGGAAGCAAGATGGACCATTGGTGTGACGTCACGTGAAGTGATTGCAACAAACCAACGTACTGGGTTCGTGGTCCACATTCTGACTGCATATATATAGCGTGTAATTATTTTTCCATAGACACAACACGGAAAAAAACAATACCTTAATAATTTTTTTTTTTTACAGCCGACTAGATTTGACCTTGAATGACGACAGGATGCCTTAACACGACAGAGATATAAGAATTGAAGCATCTTCAGCGTTGGAAATCCGGCGGCGTTTCCCAGACGAACCCCGAATTCCAACTGCGACGTGCGAATATCATGCATAATGGACGATGGTCTGCTGGGTTATCGGGGGTCCCATGTATACAAAACAAGAGATCGACGTGGGAGGTGAGAGTTTTTATGGCTACCCCTGACATCCAACTGTGACCTGCGAATACCATGCACAATGTACGATCGTCTGGTGAGTTCCAGACATACCCAACAGTCGATTTGATCGAAGAACAAGACGTGGGAGTTGCGTAACAATCAAACGAGAGTGTGACAACTGTTTTTTCCTCATGCAGACGATGTGGACAAGTCTGAACGCAACACCCTCCCTATACGCAAACATGCAGCATATATTGTCAACACATGACAACTGAATACTGATAAATCACCCCTCTCTCTCTATCTCTCTATAGAGAAACCAAACTCAATTTTTTTGTTTTAAATCGTTGTGATGAAGTTTCTAAAGGTTTTTTGTTAATTTGATAATATTAAAAGATACTTTCCAGAGAAGATGAGACCTGAGCAGACGAGGTCCCCAGAGTGTAAATATAGTGATTTTAGCCCACAGTGCGTGAGTTTATCAACAGCATGCTGCATGGGTCCAGGTATACACCAAGGGTCGATATTATGGAAGAGGAAAGCGTGGGAGTTGTGCAAATAGTAAACATGGTTTGACAAATGTTGCCACAGACGAGATGGCCATGTCTGAACCAAACTACAGTCCTACGCATACAGTAGCGTCAGTACATGGCCACTAAGGACTGATGTCTCACTCTCCCCTCGTCATCTAAAGCTTTATATTCTATAAAGTGGGTCGCATGTGGACACAGATTCGGGGAAAATAACATTTTCAGAAATCTGTATCTGGGATCCGTGTTAAAGATACACACACGGAAGCAACATGTGACAAAACAGAAATCTTCTGTCGACTGTCTACTCAAGTTGACCTTTCTGTGACAATGGGACGCCTTAAACCGAAGTAAAAAGTAAGAATTGGACATTGAACATTGGAAATCTGGTCGGTTTTTATGGGAACCCCCGACACCCAACTGTGACCGGGAAATCTCATGCATAATGCATTATGATCTGCTGAGTTCCAGGTACCCGACAGTCGATTTTATCGGAAAGAACGACATGCGAGTCTAGCAAAAAGCAAACGAGGGTTCAAGGAGTTCGTGTATCCGAATCTGGCTGAAGTCTCGGGTATTTATAATAAAATCTAGACGCTATTGGCATTGTGCGGGAAGAATGGCCGAAGTTGAAACACTCAGTGACCCATTGATCCAGGGAGTTCGAGCCTCGGAGATGAGCCATTGTCTTGTTGCGTATATTGTGAGCTGACAATAGCGTTATTGCACGTCGCAGATCATAAACTGCATCAAAGCGAAGAATTCTTGTGCAGCTGAGAATCCGAAAGGTGGTAAAAGAGTAAGACTTAAGCTTCTAACGTTATTGTGGATAGGTGTTTCTTATGCGCATGCGCGCAATCAGGATGTAGCAATTGAGTGCAGGGTCAGATGTCATGACATGCAATTAACTTTAATTGGATGATATGGGTTATTGAAATAATTTGTGGTCGATATTTCAATTTGTTGTGTTGATTTTGATGAGTCGTAATTGAGCGACGAGCGGATCACATGAATGGTTGTCTGTCACGTGACCGCCATGCCGTCAGCTTCCACGACCTGCTCGGAAATTAGTGTAAACATATTTTATTCCTCAAAAGTACATTCCAGTCAATAACAGAAATCATTTGGCAGTACGCTGATATATAATTGCACTATGATAACGTACTCAAGTAATATTATGCCATGTGGAGTTAGGTAGACGTATATATGTGGCTAGCATTGGGTAGATAGATGTACATATGTGGCTAGCATTGGGTAGATAGATGTACATATGTGGCTAGCATTGGGTAGATAGACGTACAGATGTGGCTAGCATTGGATAGAATTAGTCCAGATGGTGATCACGCAGTTGGTGTGATAACAATTCGCATCCCATCGCATTATCATATCCGTAATATATACCCGGATGTTTCTACGTGATACCCGGATGTTTCTCTTCTCCGTGATTCCCGGATGTGTCTCATCTGCTGCTGATATTGTAGTCATTTATGTATTATCCTAAGTCATAATGTCCATCGAGAAAGAAATGACATTGTCGCGATGGGAAAACGTACAACCCTTGCTCACACGAAGGTCTATATATATTATGAATGCCAAGGACGCTTAAAGAAACACCATAAATTATTAATCTTCACAAACGAGATTAAAAATGAAATCCTCGTGAGGATCAAGTGCATCTCGTGAAGAATTAGGTCAAACATACAAGAGAAATTAAACCAATTAAATTCTAAGTTAGGTCTGCTGATCAGACCGCTACTACAGTGAGCTCGGTCGCTCGAGTACTCTCACGAACACCAATGGCCCCTCTTCAACCCATAACACGACACCGTGGTCTCAGTTTTCTCCAAACAATATTTCCTACATAAATCAATATATTATTGAGTTTAGTTAACTGTAAGTGCACGTCTTCGAGGTTCTGAACAAGATACGAAGGGTTCTCATCTAACCGTGCTCATTGTACATAATACTGGCTGGAGTGTTGTCGAGGAGGTGCAACCCTCAATGCTATACCCCACGTGTATTCTCGCCTTTGCATAGGCCGCGTATTGTTCCATACATGTCGAGTGTTTGTATTTTGGAGATACGATATGAGACTTGTTTGTGTTATTGCTTACTTCGACGAAGCTATATATACTGTCATCTAATCGTGTCTATTCAGGGACGGGTTACCGTTTGGGGATGGTGTTCACATTGAAGTTTCCAACTGCGCCTGCATTTGAACTCACAGGTTCGCGAAATTCCATTTGTTGGAACTTTCTAACCGGCCAATGTATTCTTTTATATATGCGAGCAACACTGTATATGGAAGATTCGCATATATACGAGAATGCATTGGCACAAGGTTTTCCACAAAATTGCAGGTACATGTATATCTCCAGTCAATGAAGTGTTCAATCTCATTATGTTGGTATCAGTTCGTATCAAACGTCTATATATAGATTCAAGCAAGAGGGGAGTAATCTTCTATAACCCTTTACCCAACAAACCGGCCAAAACCGGCCAAATAAAGCTTCAACAGCCTAAAATATCTTCGGTCTTTCTCAATAGAACCATACAAATATGGATATCATTGGAACCGGCTTCTTGACCACATTGTGATAGTTACAGTTATGCCCTGTGCCAATGCATTCTCTTATATATGCGAGTCGACCATAGGTCGCCTCGCATATATAAGAGAATGCATTGGCCTAAAAAAAATCTTTTTTTAACACTTTTTACCATTTTTTCTTACATTCTTTAACAATTTTATAATTTTTAATGTGTTAAGCCAATGCATTCTCTTATATATGCGAGGCGACCTATGGTCGACTCGCATATATAAGAGAATGCATTGGCACAGGGCCCTTCTGTTGGATAAAGGGTTAAACAAGTGTCTAAATTGCGGCGTTTGTTGTGGTGTTAGTAGATCTTGGTTCGATGGCGGTAAATGTTATATTAATACGTGTTTCGTTGCATAATCAACTCATGAATATTCTAAAAAATATATAGCCAGGTACAAAACATCTAATACACGAGTATTCACGCTTTAGTTTGAGATTATAATTCGGAAGAGATATTCCATCAGGGGAGGTTACTCTGTAGATAACACGCTAGTGAATAAAGAGAGGAAACCATTGTGTTAGGACTTATCTGATCTTATTGAGTAACGCTGCAATTCAAAAAGCATTGTAAAGAGGTACCCCCAACAGAGAGGGGGATATATTAGGCGTACAAATATCTATACACATTGAACAATTATCGTAATTTCAGCATTGTTGTTAAAGATTTCTATGTGCACAATTTGGAAGAAGATATGCATCTCAGATATATAAATTCCCAATTCAGTGCACATATCTATTTGTGCAAATCCGGTAGCGATGTGAAACCTATCAGCTGAGATTATCTCCCCTTAAATCGCAGACGACACAAACAGAAAGGTTAGTTGTGTTGACCTCTTTGATGATATACAACATCACTCTCTATCTTATCTTAGTGAGATTTCATCTCTCGTTGGTTTTGGTGAGATTTCATCTCTCGTCATCTCTCGATGGTTTTGGTTGTCGATTGTGAACTGATTACGTATTACAAGGCGGAACAATTGCAGATAGATTCGCCTGAAAAAAAACGCGTGGGAACCCAGCTGTGCGTGCGCGGTGGGAATATATTCTTAATATGTAAAGCACCGCGGTTATAACGGCTCATTCGGCCATTGTATTGTGTATCCACGGGATCTAAGTGGAGTAAAACGAGGATGTTTTTTTTATTATCAGGGGTCCCCCCAAAACGAACGGGAAACAGTTTCCGCGGAACTTCACAGTCTTGTCCACCCCATCATTCACCACGTGATCACGAGAGATCGTGGACAAGTACATTCATCGCTGATAGAAAATCAGAAACCATAATATATGCCACACAATTCAGCGACCAAATATACCAAGAGTATAAATGAAAATTATGTTTTGCCATTGGCTCATTTGGCAAGTGGCAGCGCCAATCATGAACAAGACTAAACATACAAACAGTAATTGATGGGGTCAAAACGGCGGGGGGGGGGCATTTTAAACGATTTTTCAGAACATGAAAATGAACGGTTTTCAATTCCATAAAGAAAGAAATGTATCTCCCCTCAAAAAAAGAAAAACAAAATCAGTAGATTGAATGCAATCGCTATTGCAGTCAGGACATTTTCATAGTTATGTGTAAACAATCTCGTCTTTGATTGATGACGAGTTCGTTCACAGAAAAAAAATCATTACTGATACAAAATCAGAAACATACGATATACCACACAATTCAGCGACAAAATATGTCGAGACTACGGCAGACCGTTCACAGCGCCGAGAAATCTTCCCAGCCTTATTACGACTCAAGCATTACTGATCAGCGAACTAATCAGTATCACATTTTTGCTCCACTAACATGTATCAAACCCGAGAGAATGAGAGGGATCTAGTTATATTAGCTTCTTTATGCCACTTGTACGGCGAATTATAGCACTAATGCGACTGAGAGGTAAACGGGGAGCTCTTGAAAGCTCTCGTACTTTGAACTACTTTCCCACAGTTTCGCTTGTGTATCCGACTGTGGGAACACACAGACCCTTGTTAATTATTATTCAAAGAACACAAACTTGTTTTTCATTTCCACTTGTTGCCCATTGGAATAATTAAGTAGGGGATAAATCAGACGCCCATATGATCGTATATAACACTCGTTACCCAACAATCTGGTCCCGTCGTGATGTTACTCCGATAAAGCTACAAACGCGTTATATGTGTAAAACCTGCTGTTAGGCGTGCAGCTGCTACCAAGCCGCCATGCTCCCGTGTGTGTACCATGCATGTCCGTGAATTATACTGGGACCACAACCAACTATCGGACATCAACCAATCGCACTGTCCATTTGCTCTGTATTTGACCACCAACTCTAACTCTATAAGACATCAACCAAAACGCGCTGTCCAGATGATCATGCACTCAAGGTCTACGAATCATCGGGGGCCACCACCAACTCTAACACATCAACCATGCAAACGCGCTGTCCAAAAGCTCTACTGTGTACTACATACACGAATCGCTGGGCGACAATCAACTGTAAGACATTAATCAAACACGCTGTCCACGTGCTCTATATGCTGTGTACGACACCCCAGAATCGCTGGGCGACCATCAATCTAAGACATCATCCAAACTCTTTGTCCAGGTGCTCTATATACTGTGTACGACACCCCAGAATCGCTGGTTGACCACCAATTATAAGATATCAACTAAACGCCCTGTCTGTGTGCCCTATGTACTGTGTACGACATCCCATAATCGCTCGGGCGACCATCAACTCTAAGATATCAACACAACGCTCTATCTATGCATGTGCTCTAAATGCTGGTATGACACCCACGAATCGGTGGGGTGACCATCAATTCTAAGACATTTGGGATGCACGTTTTCCCCATGAAAGTCTTGTAGTTGGATGTCGCCTCATGCAGTAGAGAATTTGGTCAGCACGTTTTCGCCCAGAGAATCGTTGTTATCGTAAATAGGGCATGGCGGTTCGGTGGCAGCTGGTGACATTCAAATCTAATTTATCTGTTTAAGAGTTTTTTGCTGATGATCGCCCCAGAGATTTGTCGACCTTGTACACATGAGCATCTGGACAGGTTGAAACGAGACGAGGCGGCCATTGGTTCAAATCTCGCAATGGAGGAAATTCTGAACCGCTTTCAAACTTGATATACGTTGAGGCATGGACATCTCAATAAACTAATGCAATCGAAACGCAACCATCTAACTATGTATGATAGACGTCACAGCAAAACACCTTAGTGCACATGTATAAAAGAGTTCAAAACATGAATGTGGATATTGCGTTATGAATGTGCGTAATATATTGTCTTGCGGATTAGAGTTTGATTCGACAGAATTAATGATGATGTCATTAACAGGAGCGATACGTACACACAAAAAGCCATGCTTAGTAGCCGAATTCGCAGGCCTTTCTCGGACGAATGGCGTACACATCATCATTAATGACCATACCATATGAAAACGTCGTGTTGTAGCAATCAGCATTGCAACGCTTGCTGACATATTTCAAAGAGAACCTGGGATGTAAATCTTGCACCCGGATTTTCGCTCCATGTCCATGACTACCATAGCTTCCCAGATGCGCGTTTATCTATGGGCCTGTTCACGCACATCGTTTTCTGATCTCGCGTTAAATCGCGCGATGATAATGAGGCGGGGAAATATGGCCCGGAATGCCGCCTTCGAAGTTTGTTGGAGTTGTTTAACAACCGCGTTGATCGCCTTCGAATAATTCCTGTCTCTTGGGTATTTGAGGCAATTTGCCTGAGGATCATTAAAGAGTTATCTCTATTAATTAAGACGTAAGTGCCCCGCGGAAAGCCATTCTGTGATAATTTAGACGGTTCATTCAACAAACTGTTGAATTCTTAAGTCCCGGGAGATACCGACAGTGATTCCCTGACATGGGATTTATCGTGATTTAGTAACATCGTTGGTCATGGATGTCAGATAATGACCAAACCGATATGGCACCAATGGTCAAATTTTGTTATGGTATATTATGTTATGACGCATGCATGCCATATAATATACCACTTGTCTCCGAGTAATAAAACGACAGCCAGTTGCATATGAAAGGAAACCATTAGTCTACCAGCATACCATTGAAAATGGTAGATATACGCAACCAAAGAAGACCTCTTTACCATTACGGCTGTGTGTTTTCTGTGAAGACAAGGTCATAGAAGATGAAAGACACTTCTTAATTGATTATCCCTATTATTCATCTCAACAAAGCGAATTACTAAAAATAATGCAGGGAAGTTTTTATTAATGATCGACTGATGAGTATAGATTGGTCCAACTTAAACATATACTGGATGATGACATTACACAAAATTTGACGAAAATTTGCAACGTAGTCAGGAGGTTTTTCGAGTGCATAAATATTAGTTTACAATTTATATTAAGTTATATGATTGTTGTTATTATTATTCTAACTTTATGTGTTCAACCATCACAGTCCATATTATAGTACCTATATCATGGCAACATGTCCCAACTCAACCATCACAGTCCATATTATAGTACCTATATCATGGCAACATGTCCCAACTCAACCATCACAGTCCATATTATAGTACCTATATCATGGCAACATGTCCCAACTCAACCATCACAGTCCATATTATAGTACCTATATCATGGCAACATGTCCCAACTCAACCATCACAGTCCATATTATAGTACCTATATCATGGCAACATGTCCCAACTCATGGGCGTAACCATCACAGTCCATATTATAGTACCTATATCATGGCAACATGTCCCAACTCAACCACCACAGTCCATATTATAGTACCTATATCATGGCAACATGTCCCAACTCAACCACCACAGTCCATATTATAGTACCTATATCATGGCAACATGTCCCAACTCAACCATCACAGTCCATATTATAGTACCTATATCATGGCAACATGTCCCAACTCAACCATCACAGTCCATATTATAGTACCTATATCATGGCAACATGTCCCAACTCAACCATCACAGTCCATATTATAGTACCTATATCATGGCAACATGTCCCAACTCAACCATCACAGTCCATATTATAGTACCTATATCATGGCAACATGTCCCAACTCAACCATCACAGTCCATATTATAGTACCTATATCATGGCAACCAGTCTTATTAAAACCAGACCTAATTTTCATTACTTTCAACTTAGGTCTTGCGACATTGATGGCATAAATTATTTCAAACGGGAGAAATCCAACCAATACGCACCAGGCAATGCGTTGCTCGGCCAATCAAGAACTGCCTGCAAATCGTATTACCTATTCAAATTCTTCACTCAATAGTAATTATTCATACAAGCCCCGCCCAATAGTTCTAAAAATAAGTATTACCGAAGCGGAAATTCTAGATGAAAGCGAGGCTACGCTAAAACAATGGAAGACTTTAGCGAAATAGAAATTCTCGAAATTGCAATTAAGAACGTTTTAAAGAAACTTTGTATTGATTCGCTGAAACAAGAACAGGAGTTTATTCTGAGGAGTTTGTTGATAACCAGAAGAGATGTGTTAGCCATTCTCCCTACCGGTTACGGCAAAAGTTTGCCGCATCAAATAACTCCAATTGATGATTGTTGCCGATTTGAAAAGTAAACATTCAGTTGCTATATTTGGAAACATGAATATTAATGAGCTATCGCCAGATGGGAATTCCCTGTTCATCGCGGAAATGAAATTTGGTACCGGTGTCTCTAGACTGAGGGTTGACTGAAAGGAAACCTTGGTCTAGTTATTACTAGACTGCATGGCAACATGTCCCAACTCAACCATCACAGTCCATAGTATAGTACCTATATCATGGCAACATGTCCCAACTCAGGGGCGTAACCATCACAGTCCATATTATAGTACCTATATCATGGGAACATGTCCCAACTCAGGGGCGTAACCATCACAGTCCATATTATAGTACCTATATCATGGCAACATGTCCCAACTCAGGGGCGTAACCATCACAGTCCATATTATAGTACCTATATCATGGCAACATGTCCCAACTCAACCATCACAGTCCATATTATAGTACCTATATCAAGGCAACATGTCCCAACTCATGGGCGTAATTTGCTTAATAAATTCTATTTTATTATTTATATATGTTTGTTTGAATTCCCGATTTCAATTACAATTAGGTGGCTATATGGACATGTCTGTCCGGGGCCAGCCACGATGCCCTATCGGGTTGGCAGAGCCCACACCTAAGATAATGCCCAAGGTACCCTCGCTCAATCCTGAACTACCCTATAGTTACAACATATTTAATGTTATGTATTTGAATCTTGGTTGCCTCGATCTAGATCTGACATGGCACTTCGACATTGAAGGACGAAGGGGTGAACGAGAAGATCACTCGATCGTGGAACAGAAAAAGGAGGGAGCATTGTTAAATTATCATTTATTGTTTGCAGGAAAATGAAACAAAAAATCTCCCCGTCCTATAAGTTCGTAGATTATCGCACACACCGATTTACAAAAAGCTGGGTGTTCGTAAACTGATATATCAAAACGAAATCTGTTTGTTGTCATAGAAAATTACCGAACGAAAATAGCAATACGACCTCTGGAGGTCACAGCTGCGATCAATATGCTATCTAAATGCAATCTGGATGGATATAACTCAAGCCACCGGCAGCAAAATACTTCAGCAAATTTTCACGAAAATTAAATTGTCTCATTCGCTAGAATGGTTATCTGGTGGAAATTACGGCCGCAACATTCATGAGGCCCGGTATCATAAAGAATGTCTGGCAGCAAATTAACCACGTGATATCCAATCCACATTCTGAATGTTAGTTGAAGTGAAACTTCCTGTGGACATTTTACCACGTTGTATAACCACGTGCGTTTGGTTGACATCTGCATTGGCGACCGTAACCTCGACACATGCAGGTAATGTTTATATCTCTTGCGGACTCTCGTGACACGTGATGACAACTGACGTGGTAATGTTTTTTGTTTTGTTTTTCTTTGTTGAAAAATGTGGTCCACATTTAGGTATATCTTTTAACAGGAAATGAGAACAGAATTAACTGAGCCAGATGAAATAATTACACTTTATACTAAATTCTAAAACTAAAATGGACTTATATTATATTCTTTAAAGACATATTATGTACTTGTTGGGGTGCGTGAAACTGATAAGTTAGTATACAGGTGCTATGACAACTAGAGGAATGTAATATTTTACTAACATCACAAAATTTGAAGCAAATCGACCCTACCATCCCACAGAAAACATTGTCAGAACTACGCTCAATTGTAAATATTTACTACTCGATTCGGGACGCATCTATCGGCGATAAACTAACGAAAACGATTTCGCCGTCGAGAGTCACTGCATTTATTTCCTATATAAGAATGATCGTGTGTGTTGTCAATTTGGATATACTATTTGTAAAAAGTACAACTTTGAACAAGATTATTTTCTCCATTTTAATTTGATCACCATACCGGAGAGTTTCACATCACTTTAATGTCTGTACCATGCATGCCACAAACATTGTGCAAAGTAGAATACCTTATTATATGACTGCAAAATTCTACTATCTCCATCATCACAATGAATGTTTATATTCATGTAGATCCCAAAATAAAATATCAAAGCAAAAAAAAAATTCTATAAGATTGTATTTGAACGTCCGCACAAGACAACTGTCGGTGAAATATTTAACATTTTCAATTTGTGACAGTTTTATTGTTCTACACAAAACATATCAACGCATGCATGTATACGGGATTGGGGCATAAATGGATGAGAATGGAACGAGTTTGACGGGGCGGTTATACAGCAATAAGCTGTTGATGGTCCGGATGGAGAAAGATGGTTGATCTGGGTAACAGCCAACACAATCAGAATGGATTGTGTATGTAGAGTATATCCCCACATAAACTCCAGATTGTTTCTCCATCTCGACATCTGTGTACGCGATAGCACACCTGTGTTGTAGATATGTTTAACATATGCGATGGTAGTCACGGACGGGATTAATTCGCACTGATTTGGCCGAATCGAGAATTACTATAGCAATAGAGAAGTACCATGTCAATAGAGAAGTACCATGACAATAGAAAAGTACCATGTCAATAAAGAAGTACCATGTCAATAGAGAAGTACCATGTCAATAGAGAAGTACCGTGTCAATAGAGAAGTACCATGATAATAGAGAAGTACCATGATAATAGAGAAGTACCATGTCAATAAAGAAGTACCATGTCAATAGAGAAGTACAATGTCAATAGAGAAGTACCATGTCAACGAAATTTCAGCATTACATGCAAGTACTGCCACGTAATGAGACATAAGTATATACTCAATAACGACCAACACATTGTGTCCAATGCACGTTCCGGTCAAGCCGGTATAGGGATAGCGAGCAACATTTTATGGGTAGAGATAAAATATGAGGTAGAGAGAAATATAGAGAGAGGGGGGAGAGAGAGAAAGTGTGAGAACATGAGAATAAGAGATAAAGAGAGATAGATAATAGATAGAGAGGGGTACAGAAAAGACATCCAACTCTGTGTTCATCCGAATCAAAACACAATCGGACACTATCTAACAGAAATGATGTTCTCAAACGATGGTTAACTAGATATGACCTGATTTCAGCACAAGACGATTTGCCTATAGAAAATATCCAACACAATGACGTCGTATTGGCGGGTGAAGTGATGGAAACAAAGTCAAGAATGATCGCGAGAGTGCAGACAAGGAGCATGAAACCTACAGTGATCACGATTGGTATGATTTGCATGTAATTGAAAATAGAGGATGGTTTATGGCTTCCGAAATATGCATAAAACCAAATGCCAGTTCTGTTCCTGATAGCTGAAACTATTCAAACTATCTTTTGACATTACATGTACCAATTTTCGTTGGCAACGAGACGGGTTCAGCTGGTCACATAAATCGCTAGCAATATATGCTCATCGTGTGGTCATATTTAGACATCCGGAATTGACATATACAGCGACGTCCACTGTTTGAAATGATAGCTGGAAATCTGTAAATAAATTACTGATCTTCGTGGGCAACTAAACGAGTTGGGCAGGTCGCATAAACGTTTAGTCATCTGTTAGTCATGTGGCCATATTTAAGCACACGGAATTGCGATCTATACAGAGGCGTAACGACTAACGTAGCGTGTAACACGATGGACACATAACGCTCCTGTTGGAAGAATCGAGTGTAAAGGCCAGATATATCGGGCATAGATTGAAGAAAAACACTCTCCCGCTGGCCATTATGTGATCTGCGAGATTTAAGTTGAGTCGATAATTTTGCGACATCGCACTTTCATGAGAACAATATGGCATGGTTCTGGTGAAACAATTACACCAAGCTTCTTACGGTGTGTGACTCTGAGATCTATCCACACAAAACATCTGAATAAAACATTGGCTTCTGATGAGTTCGACAGATCCACATTCGCGCAATTAGTAAACCAAGGTAACCCATAGAGAGCCCCACATAGTAAACCAAGGTGTAATCGTACTTCAGGAAGCTGCGAAACCACTCAGGAATAAGGTGTGCGTCGGGACAAGGCCTGAGTTTAGTGTATATAACCCATAGAGAGCCCCACATAGACTGGAGCAGACGACACACTCTAGTGCATGTTTCCATTTGGGTGAGGCTCCCTGTGGGTTAAACATTAAAATGTATCAGTGAGGTTTCAGGTTTGAGATGGATGACTTACATAGCTGACCAAGCCTGAATTCAGTGTGCCTATCATTTGCAGACTGAGGTCCACAGAGGGTGAATTTAGTGACGCTATCCCGCACATCGGGCTAGCATCACTAAATTCACCATTTGGGAACCTCATTCTGCTTAGGCCTCATCTTCTCTGGAAAATGTCAAATTTCTATAGAAACGTCTTCACATAGATTATATTTCTTTTTAGTTCAGTTTCTCTATATCCTCGAATTGGCAGACGACAAATTACATAATAAAGGTTCCCAATGGGTGTACATCACACTATTCACCATTTGGGAACTTCAATCTGACTCTTTGTCGCCTATAGCAGATGAGGCAATGCAGAATGAGGTCCCAAGAGTCTGTATTTGGTGATGCTAGCCCGCTGTGTGGGATATCGTCACTGAATTCACCCTCTGTGGGCCTCATTCTGCATATGACAGGCACCATAACACTCAGGCCTGGTCGGTTCATTTATGATTACGAAGTGAGCAATTTAATACCCTGTTCCAATGCATTCTCTTATATATGCGAGTCGACCATAGGTCGCCTCGCATATATAAGAGAATGCATTGGCCTAACAATTTTTTACAATTTTAATAATTTTTTCTTGTATTCTTTAACAATTTTATAATTTCATCCATACAGAGCCCCAGACAAACATGAGCAGACGACACTCTTCTATATGCTTCTATATATGTGTGGGGCTCCCTGCAGGGTAATGGATGTTTTTTATTTTATGTCCTAAAAATTGTAAGAAACATTTATTTAAAAAAAATGAAAAAAAATTGTTAGGCCAATGCATTCTCTTATATATGCGAGGCGACCTATGGTCGACTCGCATATATAAGAGAATGCATTGGCACAGGGTAAAAAAATCCCGACTTACGACTGGATTTGATATGGCGGGTCACATATGTCATTTCGTAAAACGCTGCTGGAAGTGTCCAGAACAAATCGGTTTGGGTTTATATTTGGTCTTCTCTGTAGAAGGGAATCGAAATTAATTTATAGATTCGTATATAAGGTTGACATTAGGTATGGACGGATGTCTCCTTGTAGGACGATCTTGAAAGTCTAGGCAAAATTACATTTTATAAAACCCAATGAATTTGCTTTACTTTACTTTATAGATTCGTATATAAGTTGGACATTAGGTTTGGATGGATGTCTCTTTGTTGGACATGCTGGAAACTATATGAGCAAAATTGCATTTAGTGAGCTCTGTATAGATGGGAAACCCAATGAATGTCCTTTGCTTTTAATTACAATAGATTCTTTTATCAGTTGGACATTAGGTTTGGATGGATGTCTCTTTGTTGGACATGCTGGAAACTATATGAGCAAAATTGCATTTAGTGAGCTCTGTATATAGAAGGGAAACCCAATGCATGTGCTTTGATTTTAATCACAATAGATTCGTATATAAGTTGGACATTAGGTTTGGATGGATGTCTCTTTGTGGTACACGGTGGAATGGCATACAGGCAAAATAGAACTTGGTTTTACCCTGTGCCAATGCATTCTCTTATATATGCGAGTCGACCATAGGTCGCCTCGCATATATAAGAGAATGCATTGGCCTAACAATTTTTTATCATTTTTTTTAAATAAATGTTTCTTACAATTTTTAGGACATAAAATAAAAAACATCCATTACCCTGCAGGGAGCCCCACACATATATAGAAGCATATAGAAGAGTGTCGTCTGCTCATGTTTGTCTGGGGCTCTGTATGGGTGAAATTATAAAATTGTTAAAGAATACAAGAAAAAATTATTAAAATTGTAAAAAAATGTTAGGCCAATGCATTCTCTTATATATGCGAGGCGACCTATGGTCGACTCGCATATATAAGAGAATGCATTGGCACAGGGTATTATATTGCATATACTAGAAGGGAATCCCAATGAATTTGCCATGCTTTACATTTGCTTTACATTTGCTTGCTTTAGATTCGTAAACAAGTTGTAGGTTTTGGGTGAATGTCTTTCTAAGACACATTTTGGAAGTTTCTGGAACAAAGCTGTGTGGTTTTACATTTCATTTTGTACATTATATTGCAGTAAGTTGAACTAATTATCTGAATATACTTTGAAATGATTGAATAAGAGTCCAGTAAATACCCAACAGCGATATCAGGTATTATTCAAAAAGGAATGCATAAGAAAATTTGCCTCTTTTTAAGAATTTGAATATTTAGAAAATTTACATTCCCTTTTTGAATTTATCCAAGCAAACGGCAATTTAATTATTTTTTATTATTGTCTATAACGAATTTGAAGTTGGCAACTCTATATGATATCTACATTTAATTAATTAAGTGCTACCAACACGTACAAGTGATCATGTCTTGTATTCAGTGAACATTTGAAAACGGAATTGTTTTATTTTCTTCTGAACAAGATTACTTTTTACAATTTTGTTCAGTGAAGGAAAGCTAACACGTAATGAAGTTAAAGTTACACGACCCGATTCGACGGTACCGGTGTCATTAGATTCCAACAACAACAAAAATGTCAACTTCAAAAGACGCATTAGTTATCATAATCGATTAATTACCAACAAAATAGTGCTAACAACTGTCAACTCAAGTTTTCCAAATCGTGTTATATATCAACAATTTGTTCAACACAATATCGTATCGAGAGTATGTCGATCGGCTCGTCGAATATTTGCTAGGCCGCCAAATATTCCAAATGGTGAAAAGTAACTGATTTTAAAAATCGATATCTGATAACTCTGAGCTTTGAAGGGTGGATTCCTCGACTTGAATCAAATATATGTTTACCCCTGAAACCAAAGAATAAGTAATTTATGAGCGTTAATTCGGATTATGTATCGTTAAATAATATTGTGTATGTTGTAACTGTATAGGTATGGAACCCATGGTACTTCTTTAAATTCTGTCATAGATGTAAGTGCATTCTATTCTTATATTTTCCACGGAAGTTCGTGTTGTGTGTTCTGAGCGATGAGTGCAACATTTTAAAACACGTGAATTAGACGTTAGATCCCGTTATCGCGATCCGGGTCAGGTTACCTCTATGGTGGTGCTAATTATATGTATGGCCAATATCAGAGAATATTTCTTCATAAGTGAGTTAATTTATGTACCTTACTAGATGGACGAAATCACCTTAACCCTAAATTGTTACCAGAGTTGTTTTAAATGGTACATATCAAATGGGATATTGTTATTTGCATTTCCAATATTATTTTCATGGGTTTAACATTTTTGTGTTGTTATGTGTTGTAGATAATGAGTTAATAATGTTTTGTTATATAAACGAAAACTTATATAAATTGTGTATTGATTTGTCGTATCTGCTGTGTAACTATTATGTGCATAAATGTCAAGCTAAATTTATCAGAAAATTTTGCTTTAATCCAACTCAGTATAACGAGGGATAAACAATTTCCCAATGTATATACAAGTATTATGATAGTGAGTATAAAACCATGTAATTAAAAACTCTCTTCAACGTGTAAATTTAACTAATATGCGACGAAATCACCAACTACAACCTTCATACCTTTTATGATCTAAAAAAGGTAAAAATGTGACAAAACTCTCTTTTAAAAGTCATTATCTTATCATCAAATTCTCCTATCTCATTATATTCGGATATATTCTCCTATATATTATCTGTTTATATTCTCTGATTAAACTCGGGATATAGAAAACATACGAGAACAGTTTAATGGCTTAAAATATAAGGGATATATGTTTGGGTTTAGACCCAAGGCATTCGCGGTAGCTAAATGTGAAAAACAAATATAAAAGTCTGTAAAACATCCCCACCCAAAGAAGAACATGAAGGAATAGATAAATTTTCTTGTTGTATTCATTATTGATAGTTCAAAAACAATAAAATTTAGAGCGTTGAAACCATCGTTATGTAAACAAAACTGTTACAGTGATTTCGAAAACGTGTTGTAAGTTCAAATATTTTAGTCTGAATATTTAATTTTCAGAAAATTGTTCAATGCTTTGACCTTTTCCTTCCAATTTTAACAGTAAAATTTGTATTAATCTTTGGTAACTTATTGGACTAATTGGATTTGTATCGGTAATCCCACTGTAACAGTAATGTTTTCATTACAATGATTTTGACATACGAAATCTCATTATTGGAGAGTTATTCATAAAGAAAATCAATATATTTCCACATGTACTTGTTGGTGATAATTGTTTCAAGTACTTGTATAATATCTATGGTATATCCCATGACCACATGCTCCCTTTAACTTCACGAAGGACCCTCTATATTCACAGAGCTACCCAGCCGTTTGGAGACCATCACTTGCAGTAGTTATGGTATGCGATGAGCCTTGGGATATTTTCACATCAAACTAATCATATTGAGAGTCAGCCTTGCCGTTTGACATTTGTCATTAATTGAGGATAGATTTGGGTATCAGCTTTTCGGAAGCTTGTTTTCTTTATGTAACACACCTATTCATGAGGCGAAATTAAATTTTGTGGGACACTATGAGAATTTCCGCAGCCCCGATATATTTACGATGGCGCTCCTACTGTATAGAAGTCACCACTAAATGCATTCTATTAAATCCAGTAATTAAATTGTCCGCATGCACGAATCTGTATTATGATTCGATGGTAGCAGAAATTAACACGTAAAATGTATCAGACATCAAGCGTAACTTGTTTTGTGGCTAAATGCGTGTGAAGAAAAATGGGGTATATATTTCGCATCTTTTATACGAGGAAATTAATTCGTTTGAGATGAAACTATACTTTTTCCCATGCACGTGTGCGAGGTAGCGTTGATTCATCTCCGAATATTTGGCCTATTTATCGGCGATCGCGTTCCAGATTTCGATTATGTTGTGTACACAGCTCAATGAGGAATATGTCTGTAGTTTGGATTCGGTTTTCTAAATGCAAATGAATGTGTTGAATATTTTTCAACCGTATTACATATACAGTTTTTGAGTGAATTATTCAATAAATGTTAATGTTACATAATTATACGGCAAGAATTGGAAGAAAATGCGAACTATATTTATGTAGGAGAACTGATACACATCGCATCTTTCGCGATGGATTCGGAAGTTTTTCTTTATAACTTTATTACTTTTGAATATAGTTTTGATCTTGATAATATTGTAGAAAATAACAGTTTAGAGTAGAGATGTGTCATTTTATAAGACTACCTTGTTATACAGAATTCAGTAATACAGATATACACCTCGGTGATTTATAGAAACACTAAAAATGATAGCAAATAAATTTTTCTCTCAAATAAACTCAATCACTGTGTAATAATTATAAACCAATAATTGACCCAAACATTTTTTTCTAACAATTTTTTTTTGTCATGTAAAATTAGATTATACATATGTTGTTGTTTTAACTTGTGTTCAATTAATGGCAAAAATACGGACTTTATCTAGAATGAAATAGACACTTCAACACAGTACAACACAGTTATTATAGAATTATGAGTGTGTGTTCGTACGGATTTTAACTCAGGATTATTCTGAATTACATGATGGGTTATATCGTCATAAATATGCCCAAGTTATCATTAATGTTTTCAGCAATATTTTTTTCAACAAGTTTGATTCAAATGAATGTAATTATGTGCGAATACATGCAGTGATAAAAATAATATAAAGGGTTGCCTATGTTTCGTTGCCCATATATAGTCAAATAGAGAACTTATATCGTTAAGAAACACACTTTTGGATTCTTTGTGCACGATACACATTTAAATAAGAGAAGAGTCTCGATGTATAAGAAGGAATGTGAAACATTAAGGGATCATGTGACCCCATTTTTTAATCTAGGAATTAACTCATATTTCGTAATCATGCATAATTCACAGTTCATTGTGAATTAAGCTGTGCGTTGCTCAATGGAGTTATTTGACAAAATAAATCGTTCATAAAATTATGGAAAAACAACCACCATGTGGCCCAAACAAGTCGCCAAATTTCGTGGTATATATTTGGGGTCCCCCGATCCTTAAAGGTATTCTACTAATATGATCAAGACTATCTAATAAAAATTAATCATTAAATAAAATCAGGACTATAGAGCTAAGAATGTTTATATTCGTAGAATTTATGGAAGCATTTTTTTCTTTTCAATTAGCAGGAGATATATAAGGTGCGACTTAAATTTGGAATTTGCTTCTTATTAATTGTTTGATATTTACTATGATTGTTTTAAAATAATACTTGGGATTCATAAGAACGATTTGCTGATTTTGTCCAATATTTCTTGGCGAATATATAGCATTATTACAGGGTTTATTCGTATTATCTGAAACAAAACACAAGTATTAATTTAGACAATATGTTTGTTGCCGTTTGCCGTATTTACCAATGGATATTTAGATTAGGGTTTTTATGACTTCTATTAACAGGACCTGGTGTTCTCACCACTCACAATTCGATTAACGCTGAACATGAAAAGGGAAAAAAATTCAACATACCGGTATGCGTTCGTTTGTGAATCTTGAGGTTCTCAGATCTTGCGAACACTTTCCCACATCCCGGAAATGGGCACGGGAACGGTTTTTCTCCGGTATGAACTCTGATGTGATTCACGAGTTTGTATTTGGCTTTGAAAGGTTTCTCCTCACGTGGGCAGTCCTGCCAGTAACATGTATGACACGCCTGTTCCGGTCCCCCTACGTGCTCTACAGTCAAATGGGTCACGATTTCATGCATCGTGCTAAATGTCTTGTTACACGTTTTCTTTGGTTCAGGTTGTTCTTTTTCAACCCACAAACACGTGTGTTCTTGTTTTATCGGCTGCCGCATATATCTGAAGAACGCACCAGGACCGTGCGGTCCCATGTTCATGTGGTTCATTGCAGTCATTGGGTTGATATTATGTGACGTCCCGAAGGGGTCGCCTCTGGGGCTCGTCATTTGACCATATTGGTCCGGCCTCGAATAAAAGTCTGACCCGGGTATGCTCAACCTCATTTGTCCGTTAATCGGATGACCGGGATGTTGGGATCCGTCAACGCAAGATAGCACATGCGAAAGGGATCCGTCCGTGTGCCCCATAGGTAAACCGGAAGTGGTGTGCGGAAACATTGCCGGTCCGTTCGTTTCATGACTCGGAAGTCCGATCGGGTCCCTTCGCAAAAACAAGTCTCTGGCAGCATAACTACTGACGTACGGCGATACTCCGTTCGTGTTTGGATGCTGGGAACCGAACTGGTAATTTGGCTGACTGTGGATCGTCATTCCTGCGTCTGGCATGTGCGGAGGACTAAGTTTGAGGGATCCGTGTGATAAATGTGCTCCGTGTCCTGGGTCCATAAAAGGATTAATCATATTAAACAATCACATCTATAGTAAAAAAAATCTCACAAACAAAACAAAAAAAATAGTCCGTATCAACAATTCCTGGAACAAAGTCAAGAAAACTCCTGCTAGGCGACAGTTAGATCGAGATGATTTGAACATCCATCTTGGATTAGGATCCCGGCACGTCTCTGTAGTAAACTCTCGTCGAAATATCAGAAAGGAAACAGCAAGGGGTTTGTCGAAAGTGTTACGTCGAGTTCTCCTGCAGCGCGCTATCAGGTATCGCTATGAAAATAGCGCCGGCGCATTACAAGTCATTGGTCCGTACATAATAAGCAGACGACCGTATTGCTGTATCCTGCCGCATCATTGGTGAGACTACCACGAGTGGGAGTGTTTAAGGCGGACTAACGGATAATGCTTTATTCTATACGCATTAGGATATTTCTTAATGTACATTTCAGCTTGATTTCCGATATAAGCTATCTGCTCGAGTCCTTATGGCCCGCTAGCTGTGGCTTAACAGTACTTAGCGAAATACACCTTTCAAAACTTGCATGCACACCAGCATGAAAAGAACCGATTGGCAACATCAGTTGCAGTTTGAAAGAAGAAATACAGATTTTGAGTTAAGCATAATATATAGCGGATTTTCAAATGCAAATATATGATAAGTTCATGATTTTTTTGTTAGAAGATGTTTTATTAATTAACCCTTTACCCAACAGAAGGGCCCTGTACCAATGCATTCTCTTATATATGCGAGTCGACCATAGGTCGCCTCGCATATATAAGAGAATGCATTGGCTTAACACATTAAAAATTGTTAAAGAATGTAAGAAAAAATGGTAAAAAGTGTTAAAAAAAGTTTTTTTTTAGGCCAATGCATTGGCACAGGGCATAACTGTAACTATCACAATGTGGTCAAGGAGCCGGTTCCAATGATATCCATATTTGTATGGTTCTATTGAGACAGACCGAAGATATTTTAGGCTGTTGAAGCTTTATTTTGCCGGTTTGTTGGGTAAAGGGTTAACATGAGCAATATCCCATACTCCCATCACATAATATACTGATTATGGTCGTAATAACGATTCTTATTGACAGTGAGTGACTAATGTTTCTTATTAATGATTTCGTTTGTTTCATTTGTTCATCCAATGTCGATAACTCCATGCAAAGTGACTGAGATAACTTATGTGTGTTCATCACGGGTTTTTAAATGTTGGTATTATAACAAATGTGATGTTTTATAATTATAGGCTCATTATTTATAACCAAAGCACTGAAAGCAGGCAATGGTTCACATAATTTTAACACCTCATAACTATACGAAGAAATATTTCATGGGTGAAAATAAATAATAATAAAAAAAACTCTATGAAGTTGATATTAATATGAATATGCAAATATATACATAATTTAAAGCTATAAACTCGCGACTACCGGCTAATTTAATTTAACAGCTTTAAAAAGTTATACATATGCATATTTGATAATCTAAGAAATTAGGTATAGTTGGCAGTTAACTTCCACTGCACATACATTATTTTCTGACGTTTGAACGCAGTGGGCCAATTCATCAATATGCCTAAAAATGATTGTGTTTTGTTTTTGTTTGCACCATTGGTATGATGAGCATAGCTATGGGAGCTTGTGGTAACTTGGTCGTGGAGAATATTTGGCATACATACGCGTATTTTATTATCTATAATCAACACGCATATATTATTTTCTGACTTTTGAACGCACTGGATCGATTCATCAATATTCCAGTATGATTGTGTTTTTTGTTTGTTTACACCATGGGTTTGATGAGCATTGATATGTGGGTTTTTGTGTGAGGGGTCGTGGAGAATATTGTGCATTCGCATATTTGACTATCTGATCAACATAACACGCTATATTTGGTAGTTAACTTTACACTGAACATAAATTATTTCTCCGCACGAAACTGTCACCATGCAATATGCAAGATAGGATCTGACAAAAGCACGACTTATAATTCAGCATGTTGTTATATTGAACAGCGTGAGAAAGTCTACACTATGAGGACGATTAGGCAGCTCAATGCGATTTTAGTTAATTATGCCGTCATTCATTCCGCATACGTTACGTATCCTCACACTTTGCATTGGGTATAACGGTGCTTATGCACACTTCGATGAGTTTAGCCAATAATCTGATATAGGTGACACTGACACTTTCTGTGTCTCTCAAAGTTTTTCTCACATAAATAAGCATGACACTCTGATATTTATCGATATTGTCTGGATTTTTTTTTTATATTTTTATATTAAAATGGAGACGTTACCACGGGTTTAGTGAATATAACGGGGCTGCATTTGAAGTATATTGGACTTTTTTTTAAGTCCACAAACTAAAATACCTCAGGTGTAAATTGATAAAACATTACTATTACAAATGGCTCAAAATCTTGAAAATGAATAGTTTACACACGAGCATCTTATTAAGATAAAATATATACGTATCGTAAACAAAATTCGCACGAACACATCTGGACACGTATTTGCTATATTTATCCAGCTATTTTACAACAAGGCGATCACATACTTTTGTCTTTCATGTTTGTTGTTGAAAAGTGGGATAAATGCATGGTATAACATATATACGACAACGACATTTCACATGTTGTGGATTGTGGGGGTAAATTTTCTGAAACAATTATTGTGTACGGCGGAATTAAAAATCTATAGTTATACGATACGATATGGCTGATAGGCATTCATTGATTGGTTGATTTTCATTTTGATAAACTCAATCAGCATTGTACAATTATAAACAATTACAGATATATACATTGAATAGAAACAAAAGATAAATACGTTAATTAGACAGAGCTGAAATTTGAGAGTGGATGTATAAGAATTGGCTTAAGTGGGGATGTAAAAGCGGTGATTTTAGAGAGGAGAGTAGGTGGGCAGACAAGGCGAATATAAGAGGATTAATAATGAGGACACAAAACATTCTACGAGTGACTTATTTCCACTGTGGTCATCACAACAAGGCACATTTTCGGGCAGAACAATTACAAGACAACAGACATAATTATAAATACAGAAAGCACGAATATTGTTGATTGGGTTGACAAAATAAGTACAATAGTATGTCCCAATCCGCTCTTCGATCTTGTAATTAAACCGTCATAATGCGAATTAAAGGTCCTAAACTACTATTTATTTCGCTTCTGGGGTAAAAATATGTAAAATAGCATGTTCCTATCCGCTCTTCAATCTTGTACTTTAAACTGACATAATCCGAATTGAAGCTCCTAAATTAACATTTCTTTGGCTTTGAGGTTAAAAAATATGTGAAATAGTATGTTCCTCTCCATTCGTATTGAACTTTAAATTAAATTTGTATCAGTAGAAAGACCATCCAGTATAAGACAGCGCACGTATAGGCTCATTGGCGAACAATCTATTTTAGAACATAACACCGGTTGGACCGCTCAGCACATTGGTCCCATATGATGTCATCACGATCGTCTGCTTCAGTGATTTCTCAGCGGGAGGTAACTCGCATCAAAGTCGATGTCGTCTGCTCCGGTCGCCACCTTAACGCGATAAAACACATTCACAATGGAGGTGTTCATGAAAAAATTCCATAATTATTAATGATGTAATATCCCCGACACAGCTGATTGGTTTCCTCCTCTATATGATAATCGCACGGTCTTCTGGGTATCGTTCACACTAGATGGAGTTATTTTATTATATTCAGAAACGTTTTCGGATAATTCCCTCCCTTTAATAAATTAATATCCCGGATGAGAATACATCTGTCATCGATCGCGATAAATTTGATTGAATTTCAAAACATTACAGCTTGGTTACAAGGACGCGGGCATTAACCCTTTCAGTGCCAGGGGCCGATCTCATCGGCCCTAATTTACGGTCTGTAAAATCGGCCCTAATAAAATAAAACAAAATAAAAAAATTATTTTCTAAATTTTATTTTTTGGGTTGAATTTTTTTTGGGTATGCTTCAGCATGCTATAGCGAATTTAAAAACAAACTGGTTAAAACCTTAGGGGCATGTTAAAACTAAAAACTATCACCAAGTATTCATAGTAATAATTTTGATGCCCATGAAAAATGTAAGATCCCTGGCACTAAACCTACAAAATAAGTCTGTTAAATAATATAAGAAAAAATTATTAAAATTGTAAAAAATTGTAAAAAATAATAACAAATGTTAGGCCAATGCTTTCTCTTATATATGCGAGGCGACCTATGGTCGACTCGCATATATAAGAGAATGCATTGGCACAGGGTATATGGGTTGATACAACAATCGGACCTGGCACTGAAAGGGTTAACATACGGGAGTAATAAGGCTTATTTCTCAGTTAATTTCAATTTTGTTACAAAGATTTCACATTTAAAGATGCACGTTCCGATTGAACATTTCAGCTTACCAGGAAAACGAACTTTGAAAACAACATTGTAGTAACAAATACCACAATTCGTATGGAACATTGATTGACGTCGGACTTTGAGTCGCAAGGCGCGCTCGCCGTCATGGGACGGGGTTCGAATCCCACTCAAACCCTTAATAAATTTGCACTGTCTAAAAAAAACACACGCTTCTAATCATCTTTAAAACAGTTTGACTAATTTTGTGTCAAATTGGACCGGGCATATATAATAGCAGTGAACCACACAACACGCTAACATAGCCATTAATTCCGTTGACTTGACGCATAGTGAAATCAGTATACTACATATAGCTCTGTATATATATGGGGCATCGGAAACGGATGAAAGTTCACTGTGTTATTTGTGGTTTATATATGGGGAAAGAATCGATATAATTGCATAAATGGGAATAATTATTTACGCTAGCATATTACCGAGTATGGATACGGAACGGTTCGTCGGCCATTCAAAACTATGCTAATCAATTGCCATGCAGGAGCCGGATAATTTTGCGACATCGACGAGCTTTTTGTCGCCAGTGTTAAGTCCCCGGATGATATACAGCAGACGATAGTTACATGCAACTAAATCATTACCAATAGCCACATGCACATATATCCTGAACAACTAAATTCAGCTGGCAATAGTCCGGAATGACTGATTCTAACAATCAAAACATATACACTTATCTTGGTATATGCATGTTGCCGCGCATACTCTGACACCATGTTGTTTGCTGGGGAAAAAAGGTCCTGCAAACTTGCCAGTGTATGCACATAAGACATTGTCACACACTGTCCAATCGGCTCGCGGAATACCAGTGTGAACGGCGGAATACCAGTGTTGTACAGGAGAATACCAGTGTTTTTAAGCGATGTGATGGTACCATAATTAGAACTGGACGGCTAAATAACATGACAAAAGACAATGGAAAGGTATGAGCGATCCATTTTACATTTACCCAGTGGAGAGGTCACCTGGTGATGTTCAGTTCGACTCTTGTCGATCTGGCCTTTGTTTAAAGCAGAAAAATAGGGTCTACAAACTCGTAGGGTGGAGATCAAATTTTGCCCTAATCGGTATTCTAGTGCGTTTTGTTTAATTCCTGGGCATAACTTGCGGAATTTTTTATAAAATTCCGACAGCGGAATATATTGGAAAAACGTGCACATCGAAATCACTGGCGTGTATTAGTTTGAAATACACGAAAATAAATCGAAACGAGGGACGGTGATCACAGAAAATGGCACGACGAACTACCAGTGCATGCCAACGAGGGCTACCAGTGCCAAATTTTCTTTATATGGTAAGTTATATCGGGTATATGTCGATGAACGCATCATACAGAGCACCGGGCACCCGAAATGCCTCACCATTCCCAAAATAACGACAAAGTTGATCTAGAAGGGTAAATATGTGGATCTATAATAGGAAAGTACGAAACTTCAACTATATATGTCGATACTCAAAGTTAGTGTAAAATATAGAACAAATTTCATGATGTCCAGGTCAGAATATGGCGTTTTTGTAGAATTGATGTTCTTAAAACTATTGGGATACGTCAGTTTAAAGACATATTGTGTACTTATTCGGGTGCGTGAAACTGATAAGTTAGCATTAATGTGCTGCCAACTGGAGGGATGTATATAGCATTATATTAACATAACCGAAACTTCAAGCAAATCAACCGTACCGCTCCATAGAAAACATTGTCAGAACTACGCTAAATTGTAAATATTTACTACTCGATTCGGGACGCATCTATCGGCGATAAACTAACGAAAATGATTTCGTCGTCGACAGTCACTGCATTTAATTAATATATAAGAATGACGATATGTGTTGTCAATATACATATAATATTTGTAAACATAACTACTTTGAACAAGATTGTTCTCCATTTCTATTTGATCACCCTACCGGAGTGTTTCATATCACTTTAAATGCAATTTTCCGAATTTGTACAGTAGCTGAACAATTACATTATAAAATGCCAAAATCTGTTTGGCCTAATGGTGAGTGGCGAATAAATCAATTGCTTTAAATATAATCCGTGGTGATTGGTTGCGACATCTATCAGTTATGCTGCCTTGTTTATATGTTTATATTGTTTATAAGCAAGTTGATTTGTTCTCCAAAAAGCCTGTATCCTGTTTTACAGAATGCCGTTGTCTCCGCGGATTATCTCATTTGCGTGGTTGAATTTAGGGAAAACAACCGAACTGTCTCGATAAATACACGGAATGAAATGTTCTCCATCGGGATTTTTTCTTTAGCAATCAGATCGATAAAAGTTTTTATGTCTTTCAAGTATATCCAGTTCCTTTTAAGGCGGTTGTTGCTTTAGCTGGTATTGAATATCCATCGTGCCTCCTTGTTGAAAAAGCACTCTCCTTGCTGGGATGATCCCGCGGTTATAGATCGCTCTCTTAAAGGGCGCCCATGAAAGTTGCTTGCTGGGCACACCTGACTGTGACCCCGGTGTTACTGGCCCAGTCACATCTGGCTCCGCATTTTCACTATCGTGTCCGTTTCCGCTGTCACGTTTTTTTTCTTCAAATTTTATTCTTTTCCTCTTGTCCCATTGATTGCCACGCTTTCCTTTTCTGAAAAGAGAAAAATAAAGAGAAAATTAGGTATGCATAAAATAAACCCCTAGATTTATCCATATGCACACTCAGTCATAAAATATATCAATCTATTTGTACACGTATCCACAACATACGTCCAATCACCACGCAACGATCAACCAAAAATAATCCAGCCAACCATCGACTCGCCAATCACTCACTGATTCATCAGCACATACATATATACACACATATATATAACTCATTCATCTTTAGTTAAGACATCCAATACATCAAATAATGACACACACATATCCACGCATGCATATACATACGGCAACGCCTTAAAATCGACGAAGAACTCAACATATATAGGCAAAGATATGCATGCCCCATAATATCAATTACTTTCTAAATTTTGGGAACAAGTCTACCCCATATATGCAACATTTGCTGGGATAATTAGAAATATCATTCCATTAGAATTAGAACGTCTTCCCTATTTAATGATAGACTTATTTGCAAATGTTAAACATTAGTTTAAACTAACTGTTTGAATCCAATTGATATGGAACTAACTCAGTGCCAATACCGAATAAAGGGAAATTTAAACTCTTGTCAACTAAATTGTTACTTTATGTTCCACCAATGTTGAGTATCGCCGTACTTAAAATTTCGAACTTTCATATCAAGAGACCCACACATGTACCATTCTAGATCGATTGTGCCCAAATTTGATGAGGGGATGAGACATTCCTATAGCTTAAACCGAATCTAAAACATCCCCCGACATATACCCGATATAACTTACCATATAAAGAAAATTTGGCACTGGTAGCCCTCGTTGGCATGCACTGGTAGTTCGCCGTGCCATTTTCTGTGATCACCGCCCCTCGTTTCGATTTATTTTCGTGTATTTCCAACTAATACACGCCAGTGATTTCGATGTGCACGTTTTGCCAATAGATTCCGATGTAGGAATTTTATAAAAAATTCCGCAAGTTATGCTCAGGAATCAAACAAAACGCACTAGAATACCGATTAGGGCAAAATTTTACCTCCACCCTACGAGTTTGTAGACCCTATTTTTCTGCTTTAAACGAAGGCCAGATCGCCCAGAGTCGAACTGAACATCACCAGGTGACCTCTCCACTGGGTAAATGTAAAATGGATCGCTCATACCTTTCCATTGTCTTTTGTCATGTTATTTAGCCGTCCAGTTCTAATTATGGTACCATCATATCGCTTAAAAACACTGGTATTCTCCTGTACAACACTGGTATTCCGCCGTTCACACTGGTATTCCGCGAGCCGATTGGACAGTGTGATTGTAGCACATAAAACTCCACGTCGGACATAATTTGGCCCAAAAATAAGAAAAGAACCAATTTTTGCACGAAATTTCATCATAGCAAAAAATGCATCCATCTCTCCGCAACGTTTGGCGAACTTTACTTCAAACATATTTTATTTGCTTTATATATACAACATGGATTTGGAGCATAAGTTTGTGCGACTTATGAAACCCCTCTCCCGATAAAACAAGACATCACGATGCCGGTACAAACATATTTTATTTGCTTTATATATACAACATGGATTTGGAGCATAAGTTTGTGAGACTTATGAAGCCCCTCTCCCGATAAAACAAGACATCACGATGCCGGTACAAACATATTTTCATGGTGACGGGTTTAGAATTATATAATTTTTAATGCCGTCCAGAGATTGTCTGTCCAGAGGTTGTTACAGAGAACAATCCCAAACAAATGGTTGATGAATTAACATTTCCTTAGAATTAACATTGCCTCTGAATTAACATCGCCTCTGAATTAACATTGCCTCTGAATTAACATTGCCTCTGAATTAATATTGCCTCTGAATTAACATTGCCTCTGAATTAACATTGCCTCTGAATTAACATTGCCTCTGAAATCACGTTCTGTTATCTGTCGTTTGCTTATTTTTTCTTAACATCCATCCAAATAAATAATAGGCGACTATAATGCATAATTTTATAACTGAATGGGAGAATCCATTTTGTATAAACAATGGTTAATGTTTAATTAAGAAAATTAAATGGTATATTATAGTATTCAGTTTCCCGAATTTTCTGCATGATGGCTCGAGACCCTATACATAATTTCAATTGATTTCAATTTCTTTTGCTCATCATCATTTTGATATACAGAGAAAAATATCAGGTGTGTATACATAAATATGATCAATTCTGTGCGCAAGCGTGAATATTGTATTGGACTAGCATATACATTTAAAATAATGCGTCAGTTATGTATAGTACATATACATGAATATATGTAATAAATTAATTGTAACCCATGATGGAATATGGTAAAATTCGTCAGTGGAAGCCTCAGGAGAGCCTAAATAGCGGCAAATTATGATTCAGTTGCCTTTCACCAGATGTGTGCGCCGTAAATGGCTGACACGGGACCCATGGTGACTCCCATTGTATAGACACATGGGACTTATTGTAGGGATTAGCAGACCAGGGAGGTGCCATTCCACCCGTTAAATCCCACCAGCCACAGTACTGGGAGCTATGGCCATTTTATTTGGGGGCTTTTCTTCTACTCAGTGTGATCGGCGTGGACTCTCATGTTTAGAATTAGTCGAATAATTAAGCGATTAACGGTATTACCAAATAGAAATGTAGACGAAGTGATCTACTAAATGCATTTGTACTCATCCCATTAGGCAGATAATAACACCATATTAAGATATATTAACCCTTTACCCAACAGAACGGCCCTGTGCCAATGCATTCTCTTATATATGCGAGTCGACCATAGGTCGCCTCGCATATATAAGAGCATGCATTGTCTTAACACATATTAAAAATGATAAAATTGTCAAAGAATGTAGAAAAATATTATAAAAATTGTTAAAGAATGTAAGAAAAAATGGTAAAAAGTTTTTTTTTTAGGCCAATGCATTCTCTTATATATGCGAGGCGACCTATGGTCGACTCGCATATATAACAGAATGCATTGGCACAGGGCATAACTGTAACCATCACAATGTGGTCAATGAACCGGTTCCAATGATATCCATATTTGTATGGTTTTATTGAGACAGACCGAAGATATTTTAGGCTGTTGAAGCTTTATTTGGGCGTTTTTGGCCGTTTTGTTGGGTAAAGGGTTAAATGGACTAAGGGTGTGTTCACACACTGGCAAGTTTGCACGGCATTTTTTGCAGGCATTTTCTCATATAGCAAACCATATGGTGCCAGAATATGGGAACGGCATTATTCATATAAAATTCATATCTACCAAAAGCTAACGAAATGCGAAGTAAAATTTCGATAGTTCCACATGTAACGGTGCTACTAACACATTGCCATAAAATACCTGTATGATTGATTCTTACGAGATAATCACATATTGTTTACATGCAAATTTCGATAGCGTCACTCGTATGGGAACTATACCTATAGTTTTTACTTCGTATATAAGATAAGATAAGTTTAATTGGCAAAAAACATCCTTATAAGGACAGTATGCATACATAATAACATATAATTGTACATTGTGTTTTGAACAGTATAATAAATTATATTAATATAAGGTCAAGCTGAACGTGCAATGGATAATCTATTCTGTATTTGTTCATTGATTTATGATACGATGCTCATCGCGTGCGGAGAATAATCTTCGGATCATATGACAAATTGAAGTGCATGTATTTGAAACATTGTTGGATAAGATTTTGACAAGCTGTTCAGTTTGGGTCATGCTTTCAAAGTCTGAGAACTGTGTCTTCATAAGGTTTGTGAGCTCGAGACGTTGTGTGCGGTAAGCGCTGCACTCTAATAGTGAGCAGTGGTATATACAGATGCATTTTATAAGTATTTTTTTGCATTCGGTTCCTGTCATATTGTAAGTTTCGATACCAACATTCCTGCAAAAGATTACCTGGCAAATTTGCGAGTGTATGAACCAGTGATATTGTTTACAATATCATGGTATGAACGTACATAAGGGCACGTTCACACACTGGCAAGTTTGCACGGTATGTTTTGCAGGCATTTTGTCATAGAAAACTACACGGTGCCAGATATAGATGGACGGAAACGTGCATATAACATGTATCTTTACCAAAGCGAACGACATAAGAAGTAAAATGTATGTAGTTCCACTTGTGACGGTGCTACTGGCATATGCCTTCAAATACCTTTATGATTGATTCTTGAGATAATTTCATGCTATATTTACAGGCAAATTCCGGCAGCATCGCTACATGTAGAACTACAGATATTTTTCTTCGCACGTAGTTATATAGCTGTGGTACAGATGCAATTTATACGCTTGTTTCCGTTCATATTCTGGCACCATATGGTTTTCGACGACGAAATGCCTCAAAGCCATACTGTGCAAACTTGCCCAGTGTATGAACGTACCTAAAGGCCTTCGAATGTGATTTTTTTTTTCGAAATAACATTAAGATCTGTATAACAACTCTCATCAATAAGTTCGTGGTAAATATATTGACTTTGTTCTCAACTCTCTAGTGATAACGGGAGCTGCCCTGGCGCAACATTAAAGACCCTGTGCCAATACATTCTCTTATATGTGCGAGTCGACCATAGGTCGCCTCGCATATATATAAGAGAATGCATTGGCCTAACAATTTGTTATAATTTAAAAAAAAAAATTCTTACATTCGTTAACAATTTTTATCATTGTTTCTTTATATTCTTTAATAATAATAACAATTTTATCTTTTTTATCATTTTTTTTCTTACATTATCAACAATTATATAATCATTTTTTCTTACATTCTTTATCAATTTTTTATCATTTTTTCTTACATTTTTTAACAATGAAAAGAACAAAAAATGGTCGACTCGCATATATTAGAGAATGTATTGGCACAAAGTTTTCGCAAACAAATCAGGAATCTCTCGCCATGAAAGGGTTACTAAGCAACTGACAAACCCGTTGTTATATAAACATTACTGTTACAGTGGAATTACTGATATAAGTATAATTAGTACAACAAGATATCAAAGTTTAATAAAAACTTGACAGTAAAAATCGGAAAAGGTTTAAGCAAAAAAAAAACACAATCGAGGCGGGGAGGACGAATTTGACAAAAACAAAGCCCCTGGTGCAGTGAACTCGAAACAGATTTCTGAGTCAAAATTTTCAGAGACCGACACTTCCCTTCAACAGCAAAATTTTCTAAGTTCAGCGGAGTCTCAGAAAAAGTAAAAACAAAAAAAATCACCTTTGACCAAAATTCGAGATGGGAAGCACGGCTTTGGCTACAGCAAAGAACTTGAGGCAAAGACAAATTAGAGTTTGAATTTAAATCTGGAATTTCGAACTTCAATCTAACTTCACGTGAATCTCCACCGAATTTCAAACTTTAATCCAACTTCACGAAAAGCCACTAAGTGTATCAAATAATCAAAAACAAATCTATTGCGAAACATTTTAATACGGTCTGTATTATATTTTTGTTGCAAAACTACTATAATCAAGATGGCTATTCACGTCGTTTTGCAAACACCAGCGCAAAAAAAATAATGTTGTTGAATGATTAATATGCAGACACTGGCTTCCTTCTCAAATTGCTCGGATTTGCCAAATACTGCGAAAATGACAACTTTAGAAAAAAAATAACGGTTCTTTTGTATAACGGCATCAGTTTTCCCCACCAGCATCATAGCAATTCAGCTGGACCTCCAACATCATAGCAGATTAGCAGAACCACTTGAGCGTTGAGTATAAGAGTGAACCGTATTGACAACAGTTACAAGACACAGTGTTATGTGCGTTGTTTTGAATGCACTCTAGACATGTGTCCAATCGATAATGTGAAATTAACGACCAAAGGGGAATAACTCATATATCAATATTAATCTCGACGCCGAACAGCTGTCTTTGATTAAAGATGCACACCAAATCAGTCAATAACACAATAGTTTGCATCTCAGAAAAATTACGAATATTGTTTATTAATACACACTATATAAAAAAGAGCGATAATTTCTACCTATACTATACGTTTTACCAAGATACTATATATCCGTATGCATGTACCTATTTTGATCTACCCACTGAGACAGGAGCGAGTAATTACTTACTTTAAAGGTCATGGCTCATCCAATTCTGTCTTATATATATAGGTAATTTGGAAGGAGGTATATGAGATATATAGGTTGATAAACACACGATTTTTTTAATATACCGGCTTCATATGCTCTAAAAAAATACTTTCATGGTTACAGCCATTTTCCAGCTAGTTTTAAAGTTTTCGTAAAGAAATGAAACAATGCTCTTTATATCTACCATATCAAGAATAGACTAACAGGGAATTCTTTGTTCTGTCCCATGCCGTGCAAATGGCTGTTTTTTTAAATTTTGTTTGGAACCCAAACATTGTATTCAAAGTTGTATCTTTTAGGACTCCAATGCGTCTATCTTGGACATATAATGCTGTATATATATTTTGATATCGGGAAAAATTCAAAAGCGATTATTATTTAGGTGTATTTTGGAGCACAAACCACAAAGTGGCTATAAGCCTCAAACCATGCACCAAACGCATGCATGACATTATGCTCGCGTTTGTTACATTCCAGCGAAGTTCCGACGATCCAAAATAAGCAGCAGATGTCTGACTTATAATTTATATAATTTATTTTATTTAGAAATCAAGGGCCCCTATTTTCTTCAACACGTAACAATAAAGAGCGTCTCGGGTGATATTATTCCTGATATGGTAAAAATAAAGAGCTATTGTATTTATCATATATGTGCGAAATTTTTTAAATAGTTGGAACTTAATTTGGAAAGTGTTTTCAGAGAATATAGAACATATAGATCGTTATTTCGGGTAGGTCTCGAACTACCTCACCACTTCTTTCAAATTATACGTCGACGTATTTATATTTATATATGTATTCAGGGCTGCAGGCTAAATTGAAATATGTATTCAGGGCTGCAGACTAAATTTTACGAATTTATCGCACTTGTTATTCATATCCCTCAAGAAGTGATACACGAAAAACGCCATTTTGTTTGATATATTTTGAATTTTCTATGCATTTTGTTGATTTTCGAATAACAAAATGATATTATTTGGTCTTTAGCCCCGTTTATATATATGTCACATTTTGGTTTTCTACATGTTTTCAACCGCCACTGTATATATGTATAATATTGCACTTAATTACCATGCCCCTTGTATATATTCCTCACACATCTCTTCGTAACATGTGAATTCGTGTCATATAGAGAAATAAAGCATAGCATATATAACAAAGCATGCAGGAACAAAGCTAATGTCATGTAGATGGCGAATTGCGCTCCAAGATACACATACAAATTCTCCCGGCATTGAAATATAGGTCGATAAATACATCATATACCATTCTATACGAACATTATATCTCACAGAAAGACGCACTGAAGTCATAAGAAATATAAAGTTGAACACGATAATCGGTGCCCGCGCCATTGCTGAGCCATTTATATTCATTGAAATTCTGGAATCGGAAACGGAATAATGCGCGACTCTCCGGTAAAAGTATATTGCGTTATATAACTTGAAACTCTATGTTAAAAGGTGTACTGTACACTAAATCCGGCCATTTATGTGACCATCTCCTTTTATACCCAACAGAATATAGCAACAAATGAATGAATTTGAGCCATGGATTAGTGCAAAAATAAACTCTATGAACGATACACACATAATGAAAATGAGTTCATGACTCATTTTCATTATACTTACCATGTTTCTATCGTTTAAAAAGCAAAGTAGTGTATTTTGCACTAATCTATGGCTCAAATTCATTCATGTGTTGCATATATTGTGTTTAGTATATAAAAGGATGTGATCCATTAATTGGCCGGATTTAGTGTACCCCCCCCCCCCCCCCCCATCCTTTAACACTACACACTGCTTTCTCTTGATTTTAATACTCGAAATTATGTAGTACCATTCATAACAGTTTCAGAGCAACGACATGTGCAATCTTTAAAGACACGGGCGGCGTTCGTTGCAGAAATATTCATATTTGTTCAAATCGCCATCAACAGAAAGAATATTAAAATATATATAGTTTTGTTCATATACCAAACATAATCAGCGCGTAAATAGTATATTGTCGTCAAGACGTACGATGGTGTACGTAAACAAGAGCCTGCTCGCGTTACAGAAGTTTTGCTTCTGTTTAAATAACACAGCTCAATTCTATTGGTTAATCACACACAAATGATGTAAATGCTTTTTATTATTTCCATATCAGGAAAACAGTAACAAATAACGATCTTTATGTTTACCATATCCGGATCTAAACAAAAGCCAGGTTATGTAACGTTTTTTGCTTTTGTTTACATAACAAATGAAAAAACATTTGACAATAACATACTGTTTATGCCATATTTCTGATTGGTATAAGAACAAGGTCTGTCTATATTTTACAATTCTTTCTGTTTATGGCGGTTTTTGATGGAGGTGAATATTTTAACAGCATACCCACCGCCAACGCCGCCCGCATCTTTAAGCTGTCGCTGATTTAAAAATTGAACCGGAACAAACCAAACGATGTCACATTTACCGAAATATATAAGAAACAAAACATGTTTTTCAGCGCTATGTACATCGTCGAGTTTGTTCGGATATCTTCCGCGTATGTATGTTTTGAGTTAACTCTTACCAAATTATGTCTACATAATTATCGGATTTGAACGAGCCATGTCCGTTTCTATTAAATTTGTTATGTTGTTGTTGTTGTAACTCAAGGTCTGGGACGCAGAAAACATCTTTAATTTTAGACTGAAGAGTATGTGTCGCTTTAAGCTGAAGGTTTTGTCGAGAAAACACTCAATCAGACGATACAAATAAATCGAGTGTTCTGCAAATATTCGCGATTTTCGGAGTCAAAAGAATATCATTCCTTTACGGTTGATACAAAATATTGACGCAGCTGGCACACTGTTCCGGATCGCAGCAAGGGAGCAAATCCGGGTAACTATTGAGACGCGCGATGACTCCGTTTGAAAACGATCGCCCACTGATTCGCACACATCTGTATTAAGGAGCCTAATTTGATTTAAATTTAAAGCATCTCCATCAAAATAGGTATACATTCCCACTTTTTGATTTGCCGTGAGCACGTGCACTATTCATATCAAACACGTGTCGTGACAATCAAAAACATCTCAGTCGGATATATCAATTGAGAAAAAACTACTTTAAAACCGCAGAAATAAATAAGCAAACTGGATGAAATTTGTTTGATTGCGATGATGCCTCTCATCTAAAATGGATGGACGAAGTATTAAAATGAAATTAACCAACTTTCGACGAATGCATCGGCGTGTCGGAATCAGGGACGTGGCGACAAGGGGGTGGGGTGGGGTGCCACACCCCGCACAATTTGGCATAAAATTGGCCAACCATGCATTTGGAAGGGTCATACCTGCATGATGCAACATATAGAAGTTGACACTTTCAGTCCAAATATCAGTTGAATTTTTCTGATAGTTTTATTTTCCGATCATTATTTGGTGTGAAATTTGCTTTTAGACCAAAGATAGAATATATTCCTACTTTCTGTCATCTTTTTGGACCAACCAGCTGTCGGGATTAAGGTAGCTTATGGAAAATATCAACACAAGAAAAGGGCTTTCACGAGCATTTTGGACCAACATCGCCCAAAATCTCAAAGAAATCGTCCAAACAACTCCAAAGAAAACACAGTCTGAACTACGCTCAATTGTAAATAATTACATCTCGATTCGGGACGCAACAATCGCCGATAAACTAACGCAAATGACTTCGACATCGACACTCATTGCATTTAATAAATATATATATAAGACTGATGGTGTGTGTTGTAAATTTGGGTTAATATTCATAAAAATAACTACTTTGAGCAAGATTATTAACACAACAAAAAAAAAAGGAGAAGATTATTCTCCATTTCTATTTGATCACCCAACCGGAGTGTTTCACATCACTTTAAATATCCAAATCTAACCTCACAGCCATGCACAGTGAAACTGTGAAATTCCAGAGTTTTCGCTCAACCGATCCTGAGAAATTGTTTATTGGAAATGTCTTGGTTTAAACAATATTTTATTTGAACTAAACAGAACAAAAGTACAAATAATACATGAAATATATCATGTAAATGTTCAAAAGAGGATCGGACAACAAGCATTTGATGCTTTTCTTAAGTCATATCCTCCGAAAAATAAATATTACCACAGGTGTCTACGGTATAGATATAGCAAAGGGGTATATAGCATACGGGTTTTGGTTCTGTATGATCTGAATAATAAAGTATAGATGAAGGGAAAGGAAAGGACAAGGGAGTGCAGGCAGTAATTGTAAGGGGAAATTGAACTTACTATTAACAACATGATAACGTTCATTATGTCAGAGAAAGAAGAGATGATTATACCATATTCAATTTCTCAACATTTTTCGTCACAAACCTAAGAAAATCAAAATTCATAAACTTTGTCTGATTGCGCTGTATGACCAAATTGGAGGGGATTTCGACGGCAACTGATCAGGAACATGTCGTGAAGTTCCTTTCTGAATTTATACAACACGTGGTCGGTTCGTTGATTTGTCTGATGACACCAGATGCTTCCAGTGATAATTAATATGCACAACTATTTATGAAGTTATCTAGATCCAGAAACGTTTCGATTAGTATATATGCACATGGTCGGACCTATGTTTGGAGTTATAAGTAGATAATTTGAACTCAAGAATTTGAGACAATATGATGCTTGGATGAAACGAAGTACAGGAATATAAATGAACGAAATGTTGGAGAAAATACGACAGCCACCGGAGGAGAATTCCGTCATAAAAATGACGGCATGCACAGATGCGCTAAAAAGTTGAACGACCGCGAAGGTTAAAACAGAATAAAATACAAATAACACGAACTTGACATTGTGAGAGACTGTGATGACTTTGTGAACATAATTTATGAATAACTATACATATTTATCAATATTTCCGATTAATTATAATGAGTTTTAGATGCAGTGAAATTGTTAATTCTTGTTATTATCTCCCTTGATCGAAGATTGTAATCCGATGATGTGCTTTTGGAATCCTTGGTAATACCTCAGGGTATTACAATATTATGTAATTGTTACCGGAGCCAACAGACTTGTCTTGTAGATTGAAAATGTTGATGATGTTGATGATGATGATGATGATCATCATGATGGTGATGGTGGTGGTGGAGACATTTTACCCACATTTGGTCTAAACGCATATGGACAAAAAAACACGACAAACATCAGTCAAGTCAAGCATACTATAGTTCTTATTTGCTGCCATTTTGCTGAGTAGCGTGTGAAAAATGTCTACAATTCTAGCGCTCTAATTCGTCATTTGGTTAGTAAGCTTTTATTGCGGGAATTGTTCTCAAAGCAAGCAGGAATTTTGACTTTGGTAAGATCGGTTTCGCCATTTTGGCTGGAAATACCCGCGCTAAATGTAGATCAGACACCCACAGACTAGTACCCAGCAGGCGACATAGTCAGAAAGGACGTATGACTGGTGTGCGCTGATATATATATATTGTCTAATTGAATTCACAAACGCATCCACACGATCTCGAGCACCGTTCATCATTCATTTTATAATCCCAATCAACTTTCAAATCAAGACAATGCTCATTACCACCAGCATTACTCGGTTGACCCGGTCGCCATATTGTCCATGGCAACGGTTCACCCGATGCCGTCACAAACATGCCTTCATTCTGGAGGTCATCCCCATTAAGCCAATAACATCCAATCGAAGCAACATGTATCGAGTTTATGTGATTTGTTAATGCACGCCATTGGTCAAGACTGCGCATGACCAGGAGATATCCGTCCATTCCTTTGCAGTAATATTTTGACTCGTTGAAGTTTTGACCCAATAAACTTATGTTGTAGACAGTTTGTGAACTACCCGGGAAGCTACCCGGAATGCTCACACACGAACTGCCGCAGGGTTCACTTGAACACGGTAAAGGTACACACACTTCGCTGACATCACAGTCCATATTGCACGTGCCACGGTCGGCTACATTTAGTCCTCCTAAATCTCCGTCCTTATCCGTTCCCAAGGCGACCTGGTTTGTGGAGAGAAGCGTGCACATTCTATTTTGGAAATGATATTGCAAACAGGAAGTTTTTAATTGACAAAGTCGTCTGCATCTCAGAATGTTCGCAGCCGGAATAATATAGTCAACACCAGGTGTCGCTTCATGAAACCCGATCTGGTAACAGAATATCAGTATGTTTATTATACTTGCGAAAATTTGCGTATGATTTCCCAGTGAAAACATTCTTCAAGATCAGTTTCTACATCAAGTTCGGAGAGAAGTTAACGAGCTCTTCATCTAATGAAGAATTAACAGAACATGCGCACAACACGTCGCAACCCTCTATACAATGACAACAACATGAAGCCGTCGTCAAAATATGCACATAGTAACGCTTTATTCTCAGCCAGTATGCATGGTACATGAGTTGCGATCGTGATGCGCTACCAGGTGCGACACTATGTCACTTAAATATTAAGTACGTAAACATAATTAAGTGATCGACTGGGAATGGAATGAAAGCTGGTCCCGGAAGCATGACTCGGCGATAAGTTCAGTTAATTCACCCATAACTGAATAAATAGTGATGGTATGTTTTGATATGGCTGCATCTCACACACAGTATAAACCGCGTAAACAAAGCCATCGTGCCCGTCGCAGAAAATATACTCCAAGGATTATACATAAAACAAAATCTAATCGGGGTTCACGATTATGTATATTACATATAATGCATGGCTTGTCGTGGACTATGCCAAAATAGTGGTCCGAGAGAAGGAATAGTTCACGAGCCGAAGGACCTCGAGGACCACTATTTTTGCATAGTCAACGACAAGACATGCATTATTTACTATATTACGGTATATCGAACAATGGTGTCAATTTTCACAAAAGTTCTGTGCTGTTATAGTCAATTTGTATTATCTGTGAATTTTGGAAATCGGTCTGAGATTTACAATTTACGGCAATCTTTTGACGATGGCAGGCGAGCATAACTATGTTATTAATTACATCTAACAGCATCTCTTCATGATTGGTGCATTTATTTCTTTAAATACGTCATTAGCAAAGCCATTTGGCGAATTCCAGATGTTAACTTATTTATCTTCAATGAAAATGGAAAAGGAAGTTACAAATAACGTTCACTGCATGGCATTAGCAAATTAACACTGTCCGCTTGTCAACTAAACTGACAACTATTAAATACATTGGATAGCTATGATCGGACATGTGCACGATCATTAAAATTCACCGATAAGTCAAATGATATACCGATAAGTCTCAAGATATACCGATAAGTCTCATGATATACCGATATTGCAACACGTATCGTTAAAGGTATATAGTTTCAGATTGGCCGAGTCTTTAGGCGGCAATCCGAATGCACGAAATGAGTCTGTTACTATAAATAGAAGAAAAAAAATAGTTTTTGAGTAGGAATCCTACTGGGGTACTATCGTAAAATAGTATAGCAGTGTGCAGCCAATCAGAAGTCTGGAAAGTCACGTGAGATATAATATATAAATAATAGTATTCAATCTTAATAAAACGTAAACATACGATGTTCGATTAAATATAACAATATCGATTATCAATATATCGCGATACAAAAGTCAACACAAAAGTCTAAACGCACGTGGGCAACAATACACACAGCAAACATCAGTCAAGTCAAACATGCGAGTTCTTATCTGCTGCCATTTTGCTGAGTATCGTGCGAATATCGTCTAGAAGATAAGCGCTCTAATTCTCCATTCTGTCAATAAGTTTTTATTGCGTGAATTGTTCTCAAAGCATGCAGGAAATTTGCCTTTGGTACGATCGGTTTCGCCATTTTGGCTGGAAAAACCCGCGTTAAATGTATATCAGACACCGACAGACTAGTACCCAGCCGGCGACATAGTCAGAAAGAACGTAAGACTGGTGCGCTCTGGTTGATATTATCTAACTGAGTTCACAAACGCATCCACACGATTTCGAGCATCGCCCATCATTCATTTTAAAGTCCCATCCAACTTTAAAATTAAGACAATTTTCATTGCCACCAGCATTACTCGGTTGACCCGGTCGCCATATTGTCCATGGCAACGGATCACCTGATGACGTCACAAACATTCCTTCATTCTGGAGGTCATCCCCGTTAAGCCAATAACAATCACTCGAAGCAACATGTATCGAGTTTATGTGATTTGTTAATGCACGCCATTGGTCAAGACTGCGCATGACAAGGAGATCTCCACCCATCCCTTTGCAGTAATATCTTGACTCGTTGAAGTTTTGAACCACTAAATTTATGTTGTAGACAGTCTGTGAACCACCCGGGAAGCTACCCGGAATGCTCACGCACGAACTGCCGCAGGTTTCACTTGAACACGGTAAAGGTACACACACTTCGCTGACATCACAGTCCACATTGCACGTGCCACGGTCGGATACATATAGTCCTCCTAAATCTTCGTCCTTATCCGTTCCCAACGCGACCTGATTTGTGGAGAGAAGCGTGCACATTCTATTTTGGAAATGATATTTCAAACAGGAAGTTTTTAATTGACAAAGTCGTCTGCATCTCAGAATGTTCGCAGCCGGAATAATATAGTCAACACCAGGTGTCGCTTCATGAAACCCGAACTGGTAACAGAATATCAGTATGGTTATTACACTTGCGAAAATTTGCGTATGGTTTCCTATTGAAAACATTCTTCAAGAAAAGTTGAACGAGCTTTTCATTTAGAGAAGAATTGAAGAATTAACAGAACATGGACACAACACGTCGTAACCTAGTCCAAGTCTTCTCGTACTAAAGCCGGCTAAGATATTGGGATGGAGGTGCCGGTCTTTAGTCCGAGTTCCAGGCCCATGCATTCCTTTGACACGAGTTAAGCGTTAGTGACCCGCTCAAATAAAACCACAATTATATGAAATAAAATATCACAATTGCGACAATAAACGGATATTTTCCGCAGAAGACATGCTATTTGATCTGAAACCCACATCAGTTGTGAATTGAAAGCGGTAATTTAATGCGAAAAGAGACATTTACCGCAATGTTTACAAATTTTTAAAAGTATGCGAACTCAATTGACCTCGCGAACTGTGTTCGGCATTTTCCGTTGAAAATATTCCGTAGATTTTCGACTGACAATGCAAATTACGATGAATTCTCCATTGTAATCGTAATTATGTGTGTCAATAAATAAAAAATAAATAGATTAATTAAACATTGAAGATATAAATGTAATACATTAAATAAATTACGGGGAATTACAACCCTCTCAAAGTTTAAAACAGTGTAAACACAACGATCATTAGAATAAATAATATGGTGCTACATTTCCCACATTTGGTGGACTTCAGCGAAATTAAGATATATACTAAGCGAACAGAGCAATATAATGCTCTTGTTAAGCACACAAAAAATCAAACAAAATTTGTATAAATTTTTAACCTTAAGTTTGAAAAGTCCCACTAAAACGGAAGAACTATATTTCGAAACTGTGTGATTCGGTTCTCCGATTATTTTATCAACACAAAGGTCAAAATGCACATGGATGAAAATCACACGCATGGCAAGTTAGACACAAGAGTTCTAATTTGCTCCAATTTTGACAAGTTGCTTGCGAAAATTGTCAACAAAACTACCTTTCTGATCCTCCATTATGTCATTAAGTTTTTAGTGCGGGAATTGTTCTCAAAGCACATTGGAAACTGGACTTTGCGGCGATCGGTTTTCTCCATTTTGTTCGGAAAACCCCGCGCTATATATAGAAACGGAAACTAGAATACTCAGAACAAACACCGGACAATGCCGAAGTTCTTCGGAACCTGACTTCGGCTTTCAGTAATGTAAACAAAATATAAAAAACAGCGATGTTGGTGACAATCAACCGGAATATTCTATGCGTAATTTAACATGAAAGTTAGATTATTATACACCATTATGACCATAAGATATCTCTCTTTCCGATGTATATAGCATCATGTATTGATTCATTAGGTAAATCGAGTAAAATACACCACAGAATCCCGCCACAGATCGTGGGCGTAAGTCGTGTCAAAGGATTGGTATAGCAGCGGGCTTGGACTAAAGACCGGCACCTCCATCCCAATATCTTAGCCGGCTTTAGTACGAGAAGACTTGGACTAGTCGTAACCCTCTATACGATGACAACAAAGTATCTGAAGCCGTAGTCACAATATGCACATAGTAAGTAATGCTTTACACTCAGCCATTGTGCTTGTTACATTAGTTGCCATCATGCTGCCAAGTGCGACACTATGTCACTTAAATATTAAGTGATCGACTGAGAATTGAATGAATGGTGGTCATAGGAGCATGACTTGGCGATAAGATGATCTACACGCACAGTATAAACTACGCAAAACGCGTCCATCCAACTCCCACCCCGCAGAAAATATATTCCAAGGATCATTAGAGAAATGGCACAAGGGAGACCAGTGGGTACACGAAAAGTGCCCACCTTGTTGGTTTGCCCCCTTTCCCTTCGGTGCTTCCGGCGTCCCTGGTCGTTGGGGTACATTGTCTAAACCACCAAACATGACCATATAGCCAGTGTATGTGAAGATGTTCCCTCTTAGTGAACCCATCATACATAACTCTACAAGAGATTATCTTCCCACATTGTTCATATATAGCGTTGCAATGATTGCATTCAGATTCACTGCGTATATCCGACACCGGAATTATGCAGGAAAATTTCATTTGTTTACACAATATGCCGATATTTTTACCTAAAATTCGTGATTGTTAAAAACCAGGACACATCAGGAAGATAAAATCCCTCTGAATAAGAGTATACTATACTTCTAAAATATACTATCTACAAAATTCTGGTTATAAAGTATGTCCTCAGAAATCACGATTATTAGTTGAAAATCTACGGATCGTCTGCGACTTGGTCTGATAAACACCAATTTTATGTATGTTTAAATATTTCTATGCGCACGACGTAAGAAAGGTCCACAATGACCCGCATAGCGCCAAACATGAGTTTTTCGGCTGCTTGTAAAATTATTGCCGAAAGACATAATGAGTTGGTGTACGGCGAATTGCAGAAGCACTGTCGTGCAAATTGCAATTCGCATGTTTTGTTACTGTACGGCATATTGCAAGCCCAAAACAATATCTGCCAATTGTAGGCAAATAATTGGACCAAAATGGGAGTCATATCATTACACATTATTATGATGACGATTGTGTCATTTTGTTGCTTTCCAGCTCATTGGAACATCGCGCGTATGCCAATTCGATGGTAACTTATTGTTTAGATTTAAAATAACATCAGAGGGGGCATAGCTGAAATCTAGCATGATAATGTTGACGGTCCTTTTTGAAATTTAACACAAACTATCATATTAGACGATACATATTTCCCCGAAACGCCGAACATTGAAATGAGCATTAACCCTTTACCCAACAAAACGGCCAAAACCGGCCAAATAAAGCTTCAACAGCCTAAAATATCTTCGGTCTGTCTCAATAGAACCATACAAATATGGATATCATTGGAACCGGCTCCTTGACCACACTGTGGTAGTTACAGTTATGTCCTGTGCCAATGCATTCTCTTATATATGCGAGTCGACCATAGGTCGCCTCGCATATATAAGAGAATGCATTGGCCTAAACAAAATCTTTTTTTAACACTTTTTACCATTTTTTCTTACATTCTTTAACAATTTTATAATTTTTAATGTGTTAAGCCAATGCATTCTCTTATATATGCGAGGCGACCTATGGTCGACTCGCATATATAAGAGAATGCATTGGCACAGGGCCCTTATGTTGGGTAAAGGGTTAATGATTATAGACCTCCAATAATAACTAATGTTCGAAGTCCCAGTCTGACTGTTTAGTAACTGCATGCCAACAATGGTTTTATAAATATAAAATAAAATTTGCTGCGTACTATGTGAACTGTGTCTTGGTGGCATTACACATGTCATCATTGTAACATCCGCATTATACATGTCATCATTGTAACATCTGCATTATACATGTCATCATTGTAACATCCGCATTATACATGTCATCATTGTAACATCCGCATTATACATGTCATCATTGTAACATCCGCATTATACATGTAGCTCGATAAAAGGAGCAAGTAGATGCTCAGTTTACGATTATAAATTGCCTGCATATGGAGAGAAAGTGAAAATGCAAAACATATTTATTTGTGATAAAACCTCACTTTCAAGTTTATTTACCCCCCCCCCCTGATAATTTCGGTGAACTATTGTAGCCGCGTCTGATTTTGTTTCTCTGATTTATGGCCCTTTTTTAGAAATTGCTATTTTCATGTTGTCCGGATAATAACTCCGGTGAATAATATCCGATCGGAACGAAACTTGGTACGAGTATAAACATTACATTATTGAGGTCGAGTTCCAATATCGTTCTGGTCAGATTTCTGTTATGGCTATAGTCCTTTTCAGACCTATAAATTACCATGTTCATGTTGTCCGGATAATTCCAGTTAATATAAACTAATCCCCAACTAAACTTGACATCAGGAATATCCATCACATTGTGTAAGTCAAGTTTGAATGTGGTTCTGATCTGCTGGTTTTTGACGGAGCTATTGCCCTTCTTAGATTATAAAAATATCAACTGATTAAAGTTTATGGTCGCTGCCATCCATAATTATGGTGAAATGCGTCGCAGTGGCACAATTATGTCACTTGTCCTTGTAGGATAACCCCATTAATCTACATGTATGTCCAAATTAAACAACTGACATTTGTTGCTATGCTATGCTTTAATCTCTAAGACATGAATTCACATGTAACTGGCGAGATGTACAATATTTTCAAAGTGCTTAGTGTGAAATATATACATATACATAAAAGAAGACAAAAAATGGAGAAAAAGAAGCAGAAAAAGAAGAACAAGAAAAGAAGAAGAAGATAAGAAGAAGAATAAGATAGAAGGAGATAGAAGAATATTAATAGATAGATATGGCGGTAGTCTCTCTGATATCCATCGTCAGTCCTCATTATCGTCATTTTTATATTCATCTAATATGTTCTATCAGTATACTTTTCGAGGATGTCTTATAGCAATACTAATAATACTAACAACAACAACAGCAACAACAACAGCAGCAATACAATTTTGACTTGATATTTCAATAACATTAATAAAATGTATTCAGCTATAAATTTCTATTTCTGTATTTGAACGCTAATAAAGTGTTAATTTTCTCAAGTCAACGCGATGTTCAGGATGCAGCGGGCCTGGCCGCTTGACGACTACAGAAGAGTCGCATTGCTGAATCAAACAAGGGGATACATAGCCCACATCTCTAAGAATGATAAGAACAATTTACAGAATAAAATATTTATATAGTTGATTATATAGTTGATTATTTATTTATTATATATGAATATCTTTCATGCTCATAAGTTTATTTTTATCACAACTAAATTTATTGGAAAAGGAAAACAACAATATTTTTCATTGTTTGAACAAATATGAACCTTAGATATTGTATTGTATTGATGCATATATTCGTTGACCAGCATCTATAATATAAGGCAACAATTATAATTACATTGAATTGTTAATTGAGAGGAGCCAAATAAGTAACCAGTGCAGTAGAGCTATTACCACCCTCCTTGTTTGAATTCAGGGGAGCTGGAGCATCGAGGAAGGGCTTAATAAATTGCAATTTTTTTTACCCTGACCCCTTTGGTATGTTATAGATATAAAATAAATTTTAAGTTAATCTCGAGCAATTGATCTCCTTAAAAAACCTGGCCGGACTTCCGTTTCAGCACATTTCATTGTAGCGAATAACTATCAGGGGATATGATTACAAGTTAGTTCTTAAATGTAGTCAGTCAAGCGTATATATCTCGTTTGTCGACCTTTATCCAAAACAAAAACACTATATATACGTGTCGATTTCTTGGCTACAAAGTTGTTTCTGGAAGGCGACAGCGCCAATTCGCACACCAGTAACTATATTGTGATTTGTTATTTGCCGTACACCAGCATCTAACATTTAAGTATGATTGTGAGCGGATGGGATGACAAATTTCCACCCGTTCTTCGTTGGTACAATCTCTTCAGGAACACATTGATGACTCAAGAAAATTTAAGAGTGTGTATTAACCCTTTACCCAACAAACCGGCCAAAACCGGCCAAATAAAGCTTCAACAGCCTCAAATATCTTCGGTCTGTCTCAATAGAACCATACAAATATGGATATCATTGGAACCGGCTCCTTGACCACATTGTGATAGTTACAGTTATGCCCTGCGCCAATGCATTCTCTTATATATGCGAGTCGACCATAGGTCGCCTCGCATATATAAGAGAATGCATTGGCCTAAAAAAATCTTTTTTTAACACTTTTTACCATTTTTTCTTACATTCTTTAACAATTTTATCATTTTTAATGTGTTAAGCCAATGCATTCTCTTATATATGCGAGGCGACCTATGGTCGACTCGCATATATAAGAGAATGCATTGGCACAGGGCCCTTCTGTTGGGTAAAATGGCGTTTTAGTTCTCATTATTGATATGTTCCCGTGCAGGAAAGCAATATCATTGAACAGTACTCCGTGTGCGCTGAACCGTTCAACTCGTCGTCGATAATCCACCAAGGCCATTATATAGCGAACGTATTCAGCGACAGACATTATCAATATTATTACGCAATATAAATGAAATTGACAAATTTCTAACAATGGTATACTATCAAGAGGACAACATTGGTAAAATTCCTGCATAATTTCCATTGTCGGATATATACACAGTGAGATTATCTGGCCTGAAGATATCATAGGAAATATCAGGGAGAACTTACTTTTTGAGGTGTTATATGGTGTTACTATAGTGTTACTAATTTACTATGGTGTTACTATCGTGCTGAGATAAACTTCCCATGTGCCTGCAGTAACTGGGTTGTGTCCCTGGAGGCGGGATAAAATTCACAGGTACCTGCATATCTATATATGGCCGGCGATGTAAAACATGGGTCGTACTGTTGTCGGTGACCATGCATGTAACCACATGCATCCCTGTATATTAGAAAGTCCACACTATCTTTGGCCATAATCATGTTAAATAGTGTGTGTCCCATTATGTAATTCACGATAATATATTATTAAATGCGCGGAAGTTACGGTTAACTGAGAACTATCGAGTATCAAATGGATTGGAAAATGTTCCCGGAAGCATTTGCTTCAATTCGACGCAAGAGCGATTTAAAATGCCGTCTTATCAAATATATAGTGAGTACACGATTAACCCATTCTATACTAAAGCATCAATGATTAGTAATCCATAGGAAATGTTCAGATAGTAAGTTAAACCCTTTCTATACTAAATCATCATTGATGAGTAGTTATCCCATATGAAATGTTCAGATAATAAGTTTAATCCTTTCTATACTGAAGCATCATTGATGGGTAGTCATCCCATAGGAAATGTTCAGATAATAAGTTTAACCCTTTCTATACTAAAGCATAGTTGATGAATAGTTTTCCCATAGGAAATGTTCAGATAATAAGTTTAATCCTTTCTATATATACTAAAGTATCATTGATGAGCAGTTTTCCCATATGAAATGTTCAGATAATAAGTTTAACCCTTTCTATACTAAAGCATCATTGATGAGTAGTTTTCCCATATGGAATGTTCAGATAATAAGTTTAACCCTTTCTAAAATATTAACTGAAATATTAGGTTCAAATTCCGCTATTCATTGCTATGGGGAAAAGAAAGGATATGTTGATTTGAATTTAAATTAAAGGTCAATAGATAAAATCGTCACCCCGTGTCTGTTCACGTATAGTATATGAGTTTTTACCTATACCCGAATTCAGCCGTATCCCATGGTGCTGGCTTATATGTAAAAATACGTACTACGTGAACAGACACGTGGTAACAATAAGTACACTTAGGAGATAAACGTACCCTGTTTCGTTGTACGTTCTGGGATTCGAGCATGAAACCAGTTTGTGAACTTACCGGCGAGTGGGTAAAACAGGTTTTTTTTTACAAACACCCAGTTCACAAACACCCAGTTTGTGAACTTGCCGGCGAGTTCACAAACTGTTTTCACGCTCGAATCCCAGAATGTACAACGAAACAGGGTACGTTTGTCTCCATTGTAATTCAATCTAGCAAGGAATTTACACACAAAAAACTGTCTAAAAAGTAATCATTTAGTCATTTTCATGACACGAATCGAGACTTTAATGTTGCCTTTGTCACGGTGCACACATCGTTGGGTTTGTTCATTGCGTTACTAGGAACACTGCTCCGTAACAATTTTACCGTGCTACATTCAGATTTGATGCACACTGAAGCCGATGGCAACGGTATCTATAGACAACAACGCGCGGGTGTGCTCGTTTCGCTACTTCGTTCTGCGCCGATGAAATTTTACCGTGCTACATTCAGATTGATGCACGCTGAAGCGGCCGATGTCGGTGAATCGGCCAATCAGAATGCTTGATTTCAGTGACAAACACTCAATTGAATTACAACCGTATTTAATATCTGGGTATATATGGTGAAAAAGTAAACAGGTAAAATGTAATTGAATATTAATGTGGAGGAATGTAACCCACGGGCCGTGGATCTCTTGCACACTGTGTAGGGTTCTTTTGGGTCTACATAATACCCCAGATATATGTATAATACATAGTGTTAAACAATTAGAAATTCATGTGTTAATGTGGAGCGGTCCTTTTTATTTAGATTCTATATATGGTTGTTCATTAATTAATGTTCATAACGAAAAGCCCACACCCCATGTTTTACATCCCATAATAAAACTGAAAAAGTTGAGGAAAGAGATGCACCATGCATGTTATCAGACTAACCATACCCCCCCCCCCGCAATAACACTGTGTTCGTGTTCCATATTTATATATATATATTTATTTTGTTTCGTCAGATGGTGAAATCGCTCATTTATGCGCATATATTTTTCGAACTATGTTCTGGGTTTAACGCTATATTGACCATTCACATTAGAACAATTATGCGACCCAACTTACATTATATAATTATACTGGAAGCAGTTTAATTAAACCCACGATTGCGTCGCGGCTAAAGGAACAATACGAGAAACTCGGAGGATACCAATCTTCTTTGCTCGTTTTCAGGAAATTTTGATCAATTTGGTGAATTTTTTAACAATGGAGAAGAATCCGCCGCAGCGATACTCAAATGTTGTTGTTGGTTTCTGTGGTCTCTGAGTTGTAGAATAAGGTAACCAAATTTCCATTATTTGAAATTCTGTTGATTGCGAAGTAATGTTACGGATGGCAGATTATCCGGAATGCTAAAATATAAATTGTCCTTGTCGAGTATTTTTTGTACAGTTTTCAATCAAATGTATCAAATAAATGTTATATTATATGCATGCTAAGTCCCATATACTAATATAAGTTATTGTATAGTCACTGGTCACATGCCCATCAACACAATTTGTTTTACACGATCATGTGTGCCACGCGTTACCCAATCAACTATCCGTCAATTAATTTGATTACGTCTTGTACACGGACAATCGTAATTTAATTTATGGCTCAATTCATAAATTAAATTTATATCAAATTATTAAGATAACATATTAACCTGAACGTTTACCGAATACATATTCGACTCAAATTACTTATTGTTCTAAATATTATCGATATTAGATCGCTGTTGGTGATTTGATTGAGGTATACAAATTAGTCCGATGTCAATTCAACCAAGATATAGATAATTTATTCTAAAGAGGGTTGTATATACAAAAACTCGAGGACATTCACTGAAATTACAGAAACAGAATGTGAACAAAAATATAAAGAAATTCTCCTTCACGCAACGCGTGATTAAAACGACTGGAATTCCCTGACAGAACAGGGTGGGGTCGGAAAAAAGTGACATGACAGTAGGCTGAAAAAACTTTTTCCCGGCTCTTGGGTACCCACCACCCCCCCCCCCCCCCCTATTTGAAGGAAAAAATATATTTTCCAATTTCATGCGAGGTACCCAACACCTTTTTACCTCAAAATCTGTAGTCTCACACCATTTAAGCTTGATGGTCAGTATTACAGTTACCATATTTCCGTTTCTGGTTCTTCTAAGTCATTCCAACTTTTGTAATAACACGAAACAGGAAGTGATCTAAAAAAAACCTGGAAAAACCCAAAATAACACACAGAATACATGTGCTGATCAGTAAATTATTGATTGTTGCGTCCCCAAATATTGTCTGAGGTAGCTCATTATACATGTAAACATGTATAAAAGCATTAGTGTGCCTTCTTTTAATCACAGCAAGTGTAACTTTAGATGTGTCTCATAGTATCACATAAATTCATGTCAATTATGTCAACACCACCTGGCAATTAACTCTCCAACAATACAGGTATTCAGGTGAAATCCACCACGTATCACAAAACTAATTTCCATTTCCATGAGCTGAGTTCTTGGGCTAGGTACTGTGCTAAGGCTAGACCCAGGTCAAGCATTCAGACACATACATGTACGTGTAAATAGCAACTTGAAAATAAGACGGTCATATGCAGTCTGCAGAATAAGCCCCAATGAGGATGAGTTTAGTGATGCTACCCAGCATAGTGGGCTATAACATTACCAATTCACCATATGTGACCCTCATTCTGTAGCTAGTTTGCCATGGTTGGTCGAGACCAAAACAGAATGAGGTCGTCAGAGGTTGAATGTGTTGATGCTATGCCGGGTAGTATATTGATGCTATAAATGAATAGCTTTTTTGATTTTAATTACATTAAAGTTTATTCTTGTGCTACACAACTGTCCATTTTCATCTGGAACCAGTAGCATTGGTACTTGGCAATGTGATCGGATGTAAAAGGCGAATTCCTGAGAGTTGGTTCGTAATCTGCATTCATGAGAAGAATCATGCCTATATCCACACTAACTACCCCCATAAGCATTGCCCTAAGTGGCATACACATCTTAACCCTTTACCCAACAGAAGGGCCCTGTGCCAATGCATTCTCTTATATATGCGAGTCGACCATAGGTCGCCTCGCATATATAAGAGAATGCATTGGCTTAACACATTAAAAATTATAAAATTGTTAAAGAATGTAAGAAAAAATGGTAAAAAGTGTTAAAAAAAGATTTTTTTTAGGCCAATGCATTCTCTTATATATGCGAGGCGACCTATGGTCGACTCGCATATATAAGAGAATGCATTGGCACAGGGCATAACTGTAACCATCACAATGTGGCCAATGAGCCGGTTCCAATGATATCCATATTTGTATGGTTTTATTGAGACAGACCCAAGATAATTTAGGCTGTTGAAGCTTTATTTGGCCGGTTTTGGCCGGTTTGTTGGGTAAAGGGTTAACAATGATGCTGAATACTTTGAGCCAATTATATTGCAGGAATGTTGTAAGAGGAAAAAATTGTGACCACTTGGAAAAAAGTTACATATTCGCGACTGAACCACCCACCCACCGGGCCTACTGTGTGTAAAAAAGTGAAAGACCCCCCCCCCGGACAGATATGAAAGTAGAGGCAGTTGATCTATCTGAATTTAAAACTTATCTTAATTCGTTTTTCTACAGCAAGAAGTATCGATTTCAAGACTCTTAATTATCTGATTATCAGACGAGTTGGTATTTTGTTAAATTGTCACTAAATATTATGTAATTGTTACGGGGACGAAAAGTCAAAAGACTTGTCCTGTAGATTGATGATGGTGATGATGATGATGATGATGATAATGATGATGATGATGATAATGATGATGATGATGACGGTTACCTCCTAACAACGTCCCTCGTGACTGATACGGATCTCGGTATATGAAACAGTTTTTTCTTATCTTTGAGCAGTTATAGTTAGACAATAGTATTATAAAAGTATAGCAGTTCCATATAGAGACAATCGCACTTCACACCCCTAGATTCTACCATGTACCATTGATGATGATGATGATAATGATGATGATGATGACGGTTACCTCCTAACAACGTCCCTCGTGACTGATACGGATCTCGGTATATGAAACAGTTTTTTCTTATCTTTGAGCAGTTATAGTTAGACAATAGTATTATAAAAGTATAGCAGTTCCATATAGAGACAATCGCACTTCACACCCCTAGACTCTACCATGTACCATTTACCAAGAGTCAGAAAGGTGGTAATGTATGACTGGTGCGCTCTGGTAAATATTGTCTAATGTAGTTCACAAACGCATCCACACGATTTCGAACATCTGTTATCATTCATTTCAAAGCCCCAATTAACTTTCAACTCAAGACAATGTTCATTGCCACCATAATTTCTCGGTTGACCCGGACTCCATTTTGTCCATGGCAACGGATCACCTGATGACGTCACAAACATTCCTTCATTCTGGAGGTCATCCCCATTAAGCCAGTAACATCTAACAGAAGCAACATGTATCGAGTTTATGTGATTTGTTCATGCACGCCATTGGTCAAGACTGCGCATGACCAGGAGATCTCCGCCCATTCCTTTGCAGTAATATCTTGACTCGTTGAAGTTTTGACCCACTAAACTTATGTTGTAGACAGTCTGTGAACCACCCGAGAAGCTACCCGGAATGCTCACACGCGAACTGCCGCAGGGTTCACTTGAACACGGTAAAGGTACACACAATTCGCTGACGTCACAGTCCACATTGAACGTGCCACGGTCGGATACATATAGTCCTCCTAAATCTCCGTCCTTATCCGTTCCCAAGGCGACCTGATTTGTGGAGAGAAGCGTGCACATTCTATTTTGGAAATGATATTTCAAACAGGAAGTTTTTAATTGACAGAGTCGTCTGCATCTCAGAATGTTCGCAGCCGGAATAATATAGTCAACACCAGGTGTCGCTTCATAAAACCCGAACTGGTAACAGAATATCAGTATGTTTATTATACTTTGCGTATGGTTTCCCAATGAATCCATTATTTTTAAAAAAAATCCCGACATCAAAATTCCAGGGAAAAGTTAACAATGTACTGTGAACATCATCTTCATCGTCATCGTCAGACGAATAGGAAATAACAGTACATGACCACAACGAATGCCAACAAATCTCCACAATGACAACAACGTTTAAGAAGCCGGTCACCAGATCGATGCTGCGCGTGATGTGCGATGTGTTGCCAAGTGCGACACTATGTCACTCAATTAATTAGATATTAAAGATGCATAATCCGATTAAGCGCCCCTCAATTACTATTTATTTGGATTCGGGGGGGGGGGTAAACATATTTGATTCAAGTCGAGGAACCCATCAAAGCTCGGAGTTATTGGATATCGATTTTTAAAATCTATTATTTTGCAGCATCGAGACTATTTTAGTGGCCCAGTAAAAAGTTGACGAGCCGACGGTCTCAGACAAAATAGCGGATGAAGATGGATAACTCTAAAATCAAAAGGATTTGTGTTGATAATAAGGCCATATTTAGTCGAACAACATGTTGATAAATAACACGTTTCGGGCAATTTTATACTATAGTTGACAGTGGTTTGGGCAATTAATCGATTCTGATAACTGAAGCGGCATTTCTAAAAATGTTGTTGTTGGAATCTGATTATATGGGGACCATCGAATCGGATTGAGTACCTTTAAGTAATGGACAGGATAAGTTATCGGATCGCGTGGAATAAAAGATGAACCCGAAAGCATCATTCCCATATACGAGATGCGGTGATGACATCAATGATAATTCACACTTGATGGTATAAACATTGACGGTTTATTCCATATGTGACAAGGGTGTATCCGAGGCACTCTTCGCTCACGACAAAAATCTACCATATATATTATATAATAATATATTTAATTTAAGATAATACAACAAATAAACATGAAAAGCTAGTGGTCGAAACCAAAAACAGGACTGTACAATATATTTATAAGATACATGTTTGAGGTGGCAGTACTAATATTCCCTTTAAATATTGCATACTGAACAAATCCTGATAATTAGTTCTATACATCAGTCAAGTCAAACAAACGAGTTCTTATTTGTTGCATTTTGCTGAGTAGTGTGCGAACATCGTCAACAAGACAAGCGCTCTAATTCTCCATTCGGTCAATGAGTTTTTATTGCGGGAATTGTTCTCAAAGCACATTGGAATTTTGACTTTGGTACGATCGGTTTCGCCATTTTGGCTGGAAAAACCCGCGCTAAATGTAGATCTGACAACCACAGACTAGTACCCAGCCGGCGGCATAGTTAGAAAGGACGTATGACTGGTGCGCTCTGATACTGTCTAATTGAGTTCACAAACGCATCCACACGATTTCGAGCACCGTTCATCATTCATTTTAAAGCCCCATCAAAATTTCAAATTAAGACAATTTTCATTGCATTACTCGGTTGACCCGGTCGCCATATTGTCCATGGCAACGGATAACCTGATGACGTCACAGACATTCTTTCATTCTGGAGGTCATCCCCATTAAGCCAATAACAATCAATCGAAGCACCCATTCCTTTACAGTAATATCTTGACTCGTTGAAGTGTTGACCCACTAAACTTATGTTGTAGACAGTCTGTGAACCACCCGGGAAGCTACCCGGAATGCTCACACACGAACTGCCGCAGGGTTCACTTGAACACGGTAAAGGTACACACAATTCGCTGACGTCACAGTGCACACGTGCCACGGCCGGATGGACTTAGTCCTCCTAAATCTCCGTCCACATTCGTCCCCAAGGTGACTTGGTTTGTATAGAGATGTGTGCACGTCCTGTGTTCGAAATGATATTTTAAACAGTAAGTTTTTGATTGACAGAGTCGTCTGCATCTCAGAATATTCGCAGCCGGAATAATATAGTAAACACCAGGTGTCGCTTCATAAAAACCCGAACTCGTAACAGCATATGGGTATGTTTATTATACTTGCGAAAATTTGCGTGTGGATTTCCAGTGAAAACATTTTTAAACAAACTCTCCAACATCAAAATTCCAGGAAAAAGTCAACAATGCACAAAGAACATCATCTTCATCAGCTAAAGACGAATGAAAAATAAACGAATTTGCGAATTGTTTTCCAGTGAAAACATTCTTAAAGAAACTTCCCAATATCAAATTTCCAAAGAAAAGTTAACAATGTATTGAGAACATCATCTTCATCTTCAAAGGAATGAGAAATCATGAAAATTTTGAAATTGGCAAAGTCGTCCACACCTAAGTCATGCATGGTATACTCGGAACTGAAATGATATATTCAACGCCAGTTGTCGCTTCACAGCACCGGAAACGATGAACACCGATGTGTATGTATATATAACTTGAGAAAACAGATCTATAAATTATGGGGAGACATGTGCAGTCTTCACGCAAACACTATTCGTCTGATATCAGGCTTCAAAAAAGCTTGTGCAGACTGCATGAATGCCATTCGTCGTCACGACAACGTTGTGTAAACATATCGACTGGCAATACGAAAGTATACCAGAACACAAGAACTGTCATTTGAATGGCATGAATTGTTAAGTTTTTTGCACTCGTTCGACATGGTGTCCGCTCCTGATTTGTCAAAGACTCAGTTTTTATGCAGAATCTCGCATCAAAGACATTATCGACGGTAAGTGCCACATATATATTATACATCATTTGATGTGGAGTCGTTTACTGACCCACTCGAATAAATCTCGCCACAACTGCCCCGTATAGAAAAAATTAAATAAACACACAAATATTGAATTAAAACGAATGCCGATTTATAAACATGCATGCGGAAAAGAATATAACTTCATAAATGTTTAGAGCGTAAATTCATTACTTCTTCGATATATATTTGACCAATGATAAAATAGCATTACGTCGCTCCAAAATGGCGATAGAAGTTGAGAAATTTCATAATTTCCGGGTTGTGAAATAGAACTTTTCAATAAATACGAGAGGTGTGTTGCCGTTACGTTACGTGGTTTGTTTGGGTGGGTCGGTAAACAATTCCCCATCAAATGATGTATAATATATATATATATATATGATACTTATCGCCGATAGTGTCTTTGATACGCTATTCTGTATAAAAACCGAGTCTTTGACAAAGCAGGAGCGGATACCATGTCGAACGAGTGCAAAAACTGCCGGTTTGCGTCAGACCTGTGTTCATATAACCGGAGTTCTTCCGAACCAATTTGTACATGGGATACATCAAATTGAAGGGTAATCAAATATCTTTCTATATTTATGAGTCATTTATGACTTTGAAAAAAATTATAACAAATTAGACCAGACCAGGTTAGATACCTTTCTATATGATTAAGTATTACTGGAGCTGGGGTCAATTTTTGTTCTGGGGACCTGTTCTGTGTTAGTTTCTCTCATAAACCCTATGTACGCTTCTGTTTCGCTAGGGTAATTCAAACCACGCCTCTTGCCACGTAACATGATTTATTAGGTTTTGATCTGCAGATAAATACAAACAAATAATTACAATATTGCTGATGTACAAAATCAAGTTCAATTCCATTTCGATACCGTATTTCCAAGTAAAATGTAAATAGACATGAAATAATTATAAATATGCGAATATATTACATTAATTCCGTATGCGTGTGAGATGCAGCTACCAACCGTATGCATGTGACATACACACGACCACACGTATGCGATATAGCAGTGATTACACGCATGTGATATGGACATCCGATAACACGCGTGCGATATAGCAATCTGCTCACGCACGTTTGACAGGAATATAGCCACACGCGTGTGATATTGCAACACACCTATAAATATGTAGAAATGAGATGTATGCAAATAAATAATCGAACATGATGATGATGAAGCATTGGTGACAATACAATATTACTTCACCGAAAAGGTGGTGAGAATAGAAAACCTAAAAAACCACCAAGAACAATTGACAAATAATATTATAACTTATTATGCTGATGCTGATGCTGATTAGTGAGGAGTGAAAGAGACAATGGAGGAGAATAATGGGCTAAGAGAATTGTTCAGTAAAATAGTAAGAAGCCAGATAAGCTAATAGGAGGAATGCCTATCAAGATTGTAATTTACATGAGAGTCAATTCACAAAGTATGAATATTCTAAACACGATAAAAGCATGTAAAGTAATTGCTAACGTACACATTGGCAGGCTATTTCTAAACGTCAGCCCAATCTATAAAATTATAGTAGTTCCATAATGACAATCGCACCTCACATCACAGACTCTACCATGTATAATTTTATAATTGAATAGGAGAATCCATTCACTCATTAAAGGGTTAACTGAACAAGTATAACGACTCTAATTGACAAACTCCATGCAGGGTTTATCTCCCTTGACTCGATATGACCGCTGCTGCTACCGGCGACATTTTACACACATTTGATGGACTTCCACAAGTTCCGCGATATTAATATACTTTTGAAGCGAACAGAGCCACGTGTTGCCCTTATCATCAAGCACACGCAATATATATCATACCTTAATGTGATGTGAAACACTCTGGTTGCATGGTTGGTCAAATAGAAATGGAAATAATCTTGCTGAAAGTAGTTATTTGTATGAATATTAACCCAAATTTACAACACACACCGTCAGTCTTATATATTTAGTAAGTGCAATGAGTATCGATGGCGAAATCATTTGCGTTAGTTTATCGCCGATTGTTGCGTCCCGAATCGAGATGTAAATATTTACAATTGAGCGTAGTTCAGACGGTGTTTTCTATGGGGTTGTATGGTCGATTTCTTTGAGATTTTGGGCGATGTTAGTATATAATGTTACATTCCCCCAGTTGGCATAGCGCCTGAGTACTAATTTATCAGTTTCACGCACTCAAACAAGCCCATAATATGTCTTTCAGTTTGGAGAGTCCCATTAGAATCAAAGAGCTATATCGCGAACGGGTGCGATTTGTTGTCAAATTATTCAAGGGTTGCTAGGAATGTCGCAAGACCGAGGGTAGGTTATAAACCACCGATACGCACACAAGCGATGATATTTCCTGGGTACATACCGTGGGTGGAGTAAGCTACAAGAGCTCTAATAGTGTGTCCACTAAATTCACAGAAGATAATTGGTAGCTCAGCGGCGGAGCATGAAATGAGAAATGCTGCTCACATATAGGCCGTGTATGCCATGTGACAACTACGATGGAGTGTTTTGCAAGAGGTCTAAATAGTAAAATATAGTTATAAATCACAGCAAAAACACTGTCATCACAGTTAACAAATGGGAGTACCCAGATAGTAACCTGATGTTGGACCATTAACATTTTAGAAAATAATTTGGAGCGTATATATGCAAAAGGCCGAATGAAGTTCATAGCCAAAGGGTTAATTTAGGCATTTAAATAGTATATGTGTATGTTGTAGAAGGAGATAATGTATGCATATGTAGTCTTAAGGAGAGGTGTATATAATATGTTAAAAGGTCAAAATTTCACCGATATCATCATCAGTTCCAAATATCCCGGTGACGAATCCTCTAAACGAAGAACCGCCGGTTTTCGGCACTATAACTGGTTATCTATAAGAACCGCCGGTTTTCGGCACTATAACTGGTTATCTAAGAACCGCCGGTTTTCGGCACTATAACTGGTTATCTAAGAACCGCCGGTTTTCGGCACTATAACTGGTTATCTAAGAACCGCCGGTTTTCGGCACTATAACTGGTTATCTAAGAACCGCCGGTTTCGGCACTATAACTGGTTATCTAAGAACCGCCGGTTTTCGGCACTATAACTGGTTATCTAAGAACCGCCGGTTTTCGGCACTATAACTGGTTATCTAAGAACCGCCGTTTTTCGGCACTATAACTGGTTATCTAAGAACCGCCGGTTTTCGGCACTATAACTGGTTATCTAAGAACCGCCGGTTTTCGGCACTATAACTGGTTATCTAAGAACCGCCGGTTTTCGGCTCTATAACTGGTTATCTAAGAACCGCCGGTTTTCGGCACTATAACTGGTTATCTAAGAACCGCCGGTTTTCGGCACTATATAACTGGTTATCTAAGAACCGCCGGTTTTCGGCACTATAACTGGTTATCCGTTTATTTTATCAACACTAAAGACCGGCTAAACGCACACGGACAACAACATTAACGACAAACATCAGTCAAGTCAAACATAAGAATTCTAGTTGGCCGCCATTTTGCTAAATATGTTCAACCCACAGTGAGCCTCACACAGATGGAAGCATTCACTACAGAGTGTCGTCTGTTGCAGTCTATGTGGGGTTCTCTATGGGTAAGACATGCATTTTGCTGAGAAGCGTGCGAAAATCGTTAACAAGACTACCGCTCTAATTCTCCGTTTTGTATATAAGTGTTAACCCTTTCATGGCGAGAGCTGCGCTGGCGCAACATTAATGACCCTGTGCCAATGCATTCTCTTATATATGCCAGTCGACCATAGGTCGCATCGCATATTTAAGAGAATGTATTGGCATTTTTCTTACATTCTTTAACAACTTTTGTTATTTTTTATAATTTTTTCTTACATTATATAACAATTTTTATAATTTTTTCTTATATTCTTTAACAATTTTATCATTTTTATAATTTTTTCTTACATTCTTTATCAATTGTTATATAGAGGATCTCACATGAGTTTCTATTTTATAAGGAATTTATCAACCGAGTTCACTAAATTCGATTTGAGCCGAGGTTTACCGAGGCTCAAATAGAATTTAGAGGACGAGGTTGATAAATTACGTATAAAATAGGACGAGTGTGAGATACCTTTTATCACATGATCAAATAAACCCGAAGCAACGCTAAATATTCATCGAAAACAACAATCATAAACTACAGCGATCGCAAGTTATTTGAAGAACGCCGTGACGTCATCGCACGCGCTGATATTAAACGTGTCTATTACCGATAATTATGAAACTGCTTTTATGGCCAAATTATGTGATAAAATCTTTTCTTACATTTTTTAACAATTATAAAAAATAAAATAAAATTGGTTAGGCCAATGCATTCTCTTAAATATGCGAGGCGACCTATGGTCGACTCGCATATATAAGAGAATGCATTGGCACATGGTTTTCGCAAAAATTCAGGAAGCGCCCATCATGAAAGGGTTAATGCACAAATTATCAACAAAACTACCGCTTTAATTCTCCATTCTGTCAATAAGTTTTCATTGCGTGAATTGTGGGAAATTTGACTTTGGTATGATCGGTTTCGCCATTTGGAAAACCCCGCGCTCAATGTAGACAACCACAGACTAGTACCCAGCCGTTGACAGAGCCATATAGGAAGTATGACTGGTGTGCTCTGGTGGATATTGTTTAACTGAGTTCACAAACGCATCCACACGAATTCGAACACCCTCCATCATTCATTTTAAAGCCCCATTTAACAATCAAGTTAAGACAATGTTCATTGTCACGAGAATTACTCGGTTGACCCGGTCGCCATATTGTCCATGGCAACGGGTCCCCTGATGACGTCACAAACATTCCTTCATTCTGTAGGTCATCCCCGTTAACCCAATAACATCGACTCGAACTTATCGAGTTTATGTGATTTGTTATTGCACGCCATTGCTCCCGACTGCGCATGACCAGGAGATCTCCGCCTATTCCTTTGCAGTAATATCTTGACTCGTTGAAGTTTTGAACCACTGAATGTATATTGTAGACGGTCTGTGAACCACCCGGGAAGCTACCCGGAATGCTCACACAGGAACTGCCGCAGGGTTCACTTGAACACGGTAAAGGTACACACAATTCGCTGACGTCACAGTCCTCGCTGCACGTGCCACGGTCGTATTCCTTTAATCCTCCTAAATCTCCGTCCATACGCGTTCCCAAGGCGACCTGATTTGTTGAGAGAAGCGTGCACATTCTATTTTGGAAATGATATTTTAAACAGGAAGTGTTTAATAGACAGAGTCTTCTGCATCTCAGAATGTTCGTAACTGGAATAATATAGTCGATACCAGTTGTCGCTTCATGAAACCCGAACTGGTAACAGAATATCAGTATGTTTATTATACTTGCGAAAATTATTTGCGTATGGCTTTCCACTGAAATCATTCTTAAACAAACTCTCCAACATCAAAATTCCAGGAAAAAGTCAACAATGTACTATGAACATCTTCTGCATCAGCTTCGGACGAATTTGCGAATTGTTTTCCAGTGAAAAAATTCTTAAAGAAACTTTCCAACATCAAAATTCCAAGGAAAATTTAACAATGTACTGTGAACATCATCTTCGTCTTCAATGGAATGAGAAATCGTGAAAAGTTTGAAATTGGCAAAGTCATCCACACTTCGGAACTGAAATGATATATTCAACGCCATGAAATGTTTAACGCCGATGTAAATATAACTTGAAAAAACAGATCTTGAAGTTCAGGGAAGAGACAACGTTCACGCAAACACGTTTCGTCTTATATCAGGCTTCAAAATAACTTGTGCAGACTGCAGGAATGCTATTAGTCGTCATGGCAATATTGTTTCAACATATCGACTTGCATTACGAAAAAAATGCCAGATCACAAGAATTGTCAGTTGAATGGCTTAATTGAATTGTTAAGCTATGCGTATGAATTGGAAATCTTGAATTATTCATTTGGACGAATTGACTGTGAAAAATGTGAATCAGTGTACAATAGGATGAAATTGATCGGAAGGTTTTTTTTTTTAGAAAACATTGGCTGCACAGTGAACTAAGTGCAATTGTGCTGTACATAATCGGCTACGATGCCTTTGTCCCATGTCAATGCGACATTTATAATTACGGATTGAACCAGGGAGCTGAAGGAAATAGATGTATATATAGTTATATCACACTAGTATACCCCAAATGACAATAATGCGAGAAGCAACGACGTTTCATCAACATCGCTTTCACCTCACAAGGCAAGTCATTCCAGAGCCACCCGGAATGCTCACACACGAACTACCGCATTGACCACTTGAACACGGTAAATGTACACACACTTCGCTGACGTCACTGTCCTCGCTGCACGTGCCACGATCGTATTCATTTAGTCCTCCTAAAACTCCATCCTTATGCGTTCCCAAGGCGACCTGATTTGTGGAGAGAAGCGTGCACAATCTATTTTGGAAATGATATTCTAAACAGGAAGTTTTTAATTGACAAAGTCGTCTGCATCTCAGAATGTTCGCAGCCGGAATAATATAGTCAACACCAGGTGTCGCTTCATGAAACCCGAACTGGTAACAGAATATCAGTATGGTTATTATACTTGCGAAAATTTGCGTATGATTTCCCAGTGAATACATTATTAAAGAAAAATCCCGAACCGAGGGAAAAGATAATAATGCACAGTGAACATCATCGTCATCGTCGGACGAATAAGAAATAACAGAACATGACCACAACGAATGCCACAAACCTCTACTATGACAACAATGTGTCCGAAGCCGGTCACCAGGTCGATGGTGCGCATGGCGTGCGATGTGTTGCCAAGTGCTGAATACAATAATGGTTCAAAGAAACATTGGTATACACATTTACAAAAGCCAATACAACATTCATATCAACATTATGAAAATGACAAGAAATGTACACATTGTATTATAACCCATAACTAGCATTTATATTATATATATATTTATTTATTCTTTTACTTTATTTTTTCGCGGAGCGATATACCTGTAGATGCATGCAAATTTGTTATCGGTTTCTAATTACGTTCACGTGATGGTTACTTTATAAAAGGACAACAATTCACCCGATCATTAACGCAGCGTATGAAATTCCTATGGATAAGCTTTTTTCATTCGATTTCGAAAATTGGAAACGGGCTATAGCGTATATATATCTGAAGTTAAATATATCTCTCTACCAAAATCGAGTTTAATCAGTTTATAAATATCACCCTTGCTAGAATGTTCAATAGATGCACACCAGTCCTGAATGAATTGATCTTGGAGTTTACACTTCATCGCTCCAGTGTGACACTATTTCACTCAATTAGATATTAAGTATTGGACGGTCTAAGTTATCAGATCGAGTGGAATAAGAGATGAACCAGAAAGCGATGATGACATCAATGATAACTCATCCATAATGGTATAAACATTGATTGTTTGTCCCATATGTGACAAGGGTGTATCCAAGGCACTCTTCGCGCGCGACAAAAATCTACCATATATACTATATAATAATTTATCATATGACTCAATCATTATTTACGTTGGAAAGTGTGTCATAAATCAATTTCATATGAACTACTAGTTCATTTCACCTTCCGATAATTTGATTGGTTTGTTGTCAAAAAGTGTGTTCTGATTGGCTGAATGGCAGCCTGAGCCAAGCCGCATCTCTAGCTAAATGCAGGTCAAATTCGTGCGCGTCAATCAACGCGATGCCGAAATTCTCGCAATTATAATCTTGAAATATATAGTTTTGGACATTGTTATACGATAAATAGAATATGTAATTCGTATTTATCTAATAAACATACGATATAATGTCACAAACTGAGAACAGAATAGCGCACTATATCTTCGCGTGCATATTATTTCTGCTAGTTCACCAGGTGTAATTGGGCTTCCGGTGCAATGAAGTGACGTCACATTAACCGTTTGCTGCCGATGTCATATAGCTATTTAGTGATTTGTGTGCGTTTTGGAAATCATAATCAATTTATATGTGTCATATGATAAATAGAATATGTAATTCGTGTTTCTCTCATATGATATTTATGAAACTCGTCACGAATTTTCAGTTTTCTCTCGCCGGAGGCTCGAGAAAACTGAAATTCTTAGACTCGTTTCATAAATATCATATGGGAGAAACACTCATTTCTTATCCCCTATATATTTAATTTCAGATAATACAACAAATAAGCCCGAAAAGCTAGTGGACGAGACCAACAACAGGACTGTACAATATATGTATAAGACTGGAGGACTGAACAATATATGTATAAGACTGGAGGACTGAACAATATATGTATCAGACTGAACACTATATCTTCGCGTGCATATTATTTCTGCTAGTTCACCAGGTGTAATTGGGCTTCCGGAGCAATGAAGTGACGTCACATTAACCGTTTGCTGCCGATGTCATATAGCTATTTAGTGATTTGTGTGCGTTTTGGAAATCATAATCAATTTATATGTGTCATATGATAAATAGAATATGTAATTCGTGTTTCTCTCATATGATATTTATGAAACTCGTCACGAATTTTCAGTTTTCTCTCGCCGGAGGCTCGAGAAAACTGAAATTCTTAGACTCGTTTCATAAATATCATATGAGAGAAACACTCATTTCATATCCTCTATATATTTAATTTCAGATAATACAACAAATAAGCCCGAAAAGCTAGTGGACGAGACCAACAACAGGACTGTACAATATATGTATAAGACTGGAGGACTGAACAATATATGTATAAGACTGGAGGACTGAACAATATATGTATCAGACTGAAGGAATGTACAAGATATGTATAAGGCTGAGGATTGAACAATATATGTATAAGATGTTTAAAGCGGCAGCACTAATATTCCCTTTAAACATTGTACCGAACAAATCCTGATAATTAGTGATATATTTACTTTCTTTCATGTCACAGAACCACCTTCAGCCCACACAGGCGCCAACCTCGGTACATCCCGCATGATGAAACTAATTATGTACATTATTAGGAAGATGGGCACAGACCCCTCCGATGGGGAACCATTCCCCCATATCCCTCCCAGGCACCCACCCCTTGCTGGGATGCACTTGAAACAGTCAATTTAGAAACAGACACATTTTAATTTGCTATAACCTTTAAGTGGCTCTGGTATTATTTGGAATTTAACACGTGAACGTGTCCCACCGGGGAATTAACGAAATGTGATCCATTAATGTGAACGTATTTAACGTAGTCAGTCGATACTTAATTTCCATTCATGATTCTCTGAAGATTAATGTTCGTTATTATGTGAAGGGACTCGATCTCTGTCTCTCGAGGGTTTGTTGTGGTTCTGACCGATGTTAATGACGATTATAATGACGATTTGATCGCAGCCTGTCAGTTGGTCAATAACTTATTACGACCTAATATAAATAACATCTTCATATTTGTCTGCAGGGTGCTCTATGAAATTAATAAATAAATACACGGCGCATCGCCTTTATATGATTTCGTCAGCCTGTTCCCGTGGAAAACAAGTTCATCTTATATAGTGTACTTATTTAATGGGGCTGAAATAAGCTCATATTGTCATTATTTAGATCTGAAATAAGCTCATATTGTCATTATTTAGATCTGAAATAAGTCATATTATGGCATAAACACTGGTTATTAAAACAGCCCTATGTATGGGAATATTTCAATATGAAATAAGCCGTATTGTGCTTATTTTCACTAGAACAGGCTGGAAAATAACACGAATGAACCAACTCACGACTTACCATGCAGATGTATGCTCTGTATAACGTATTTTCACTCGGAATAACGGGTATAAGTCCGATGTGCATGGGCTTATGTCAAAAGCAAATAAGTCCAATATGAACCTATATGTGTGATCCAATATGAACCTATAATGTATGATCCAATATGAACCTATATGTGTGATCCAATATGAACCTATATGTGTGATCCAATATGAACCTATATGTGTGATCCAATATGAACCTATATGTGTGATCCAATATGAACCTATATGTGTGATCCAATATGAACCTATATGTGTGATCCAATATGAACCTATATGTGTGATCCAATATGAAAATATATTTGTGATCCAAGATATGTGACAGATATGTATATTTTGGATTCGGAAACCCACTATAATATCGTCCAGTTTATTGTAGTATAATTTTCCACCTGAACAGAGTCCGCGCGGCCATTTGCCAAATTTGCCAATGGCAAAAAATAATTCACATATTTTCATTTGACAGTAGTTTTTGGCAAGTCACTTTTAATTCCGTTAGAAAGTTTAAAAAACAATATTGGTCATCAATACTATTAATTTCAGGAAACGTGTACAATATAATTGTATTAGTTGTGTGTTATAAGGTTTATGAAAAGTTAACACATCTACCAAGATGGAGTTAGTCCGATACGATTAGTATTGACGCGCGGAGGGATTACTAGTATATGTATTGTGGTGGTGATTACATATAGCTAGTCCTCATTGTTTTGATGTGCCCTTCTGATGCAACCACCATTCTAAATCCTATCGATATCAAAAGTCGCAAAAACAGCGATTGTCGAAACATATGACTCCATGTTGCCAGTGATATCACTGATGTTGCAGAAACAGATATAGTATTTGGCAAACATTATTTTCGTTTGGCAAAAGTAAGTTTCGGTCGAGCGCGGATGCTGCACCTGACGCTCGTCTATTCTAACTGTGACGACAAACGGACGTCGCTATTAAAAGGGGAGTACTTATATATTATCCCTTCTAAGATTTTAAGTTTTGTACGACTTGTTCTGTTACATCGCAAATCACAAATAGCATTGGTATGTAGCTATTTCACGCCTCTCTTTCTTTGACATAGAATGATTTCAATCAATTCGTGGAATTTCGTGCAGCTATCGACATATCGCGTGTTCCTCATTCTAAATTAGGTATAGGTTCATATGAGCCATTTTACTGTTATCCAGACACAAAATACACCCTTTTTCTTTTTGCAAGGAAAAATAAAGAGCGTTAATTTTCAGTCTTTCTTGAAGTGTTAAAAATAAAGAGCGTTCATTGTCCCTCTTTCTTGACATGGTAAACAATAAAGAGTGTTTAATTAACTTCTGAGTCTTCGTCTCTTCGTGAGTAGTATTCGGAGTATATGAATACGTTGTCGCTATATCATGGGTTTATCGACACAACGAATCCGTTTAATTTAATAGCTTAACATCTGATTTATCCCCCTTGATTGAGATGGAGATCACGGGGCTAAGTTAATGTTCACGGTCAGTGACATCTCTGCGCAGTGACCTATGAACTCTGGGGTTATATATGAACTGACTATCTGAATATAACTGAGAATTAAGAATGCTGAGAGCTCCAGGGGCCGGGATTTGTATACACATCTCTCGGTCGGGACCGCGGGGAGCCGCTTCTATTTTATCAGTGGAATGATTTCTCGCCATTCATTTGTGGAAATTTATCGCCCATAAAAATACCCATACGTTGTTAGCAAAATACTTGTCTGGAAATCGGATGAGTAATTATGCGACCAATATTGTTTACGGTTGTTCTTCCGCGTCTTGGTCACAGTCATGTTCGCCATTAGAACACAATAGAGTTCACATTAGAACACAATACAGTTCTATTAAAATGTAACAATTGTGTTCCGATTGGCAGAATTTTGGTGGGATGCAATCTTGTCCGAATTTCACCCGCTGCGAAATAATAAATGGATATTGCGAAAAATATTTTTAATCACTTAGGTGAAATCGAGAAAGCTGTCCGGGGTAATATTATCCATGTGAAATGTCCCAAAGGTATACATCCGCGTTACTTCTCTCATATTGATTGTGATAGTTCATAAACCGAAGATGATAGCATGTTATCGATAATACCAATCGATACCGAGGCCAGGGACCTTGGATAAACTAGTACAATAACTGTGGACAATCAAAATGCACATTCAGTAATATAGTTAAAAACTCATATTCATAAATGACATGTACAAGGAATATACATATTGATTATGCCCGATGTTGAACACAACTCATCCATAAAACAGTTGTTCGTAAAATGCACGTACATAATCTCTTTAATTCTTAAGTAAAATAACTCCTGCAACAAATATCTAGCTCATCCTATTCCAGATAGCATCTATCCGAACGTCTCAAGCGACGGTTTAGAGATTACATTATATATAGTCACGTAGGTTCCCGAACGTCTCAAGCGACGGTTTAGAGATTACCTTAGTGACGTAGGTTCCCGAATGTCTCAAGCGACGGTTTAGAGATTACATTAGTGACGTAGGTTCCCGAACGTCTCAAGCGACGGTTTAGAGATTACATTAGTCACATAGGTTCCCGAACGTCTCAAGCGACGGTTTAGAGATTACATTAGTGACGTAGGTTCCCGAACGTCTCAAGCGACGGTTTAGAGATTACATTAGTGACGTAGGTTCCCGAACGTCTCAAGCGACGGTTTAGAGATTACATTAGTGACATAGGTTCCCGAACGTCTCAAGCGACGGTTTAGAGATTACATTTGTGACGTATGTTCCCGAACGTCTGAATGGACGGTTTAGAGATTACATTAGTGACATAGGTTCCCGAACGTCTCAAGCGACTATTTAGAGATTACATTAGTGACGTAGGTTCCCGAACGTCTCAAGCGACGGTTAGAGATTACTTTAGTGACGTATGTTCCCGAACGTCTGAAGGGACGGTTTAGAGATTACATTAGTGACGTAGGTTCCTCGACGTCTGAATCGACGGTTTAGAGATTACATTAGTGACGTAGGTTCCGGAACGTCTGGAGCGACGGTTTAGATATACAGTAGCGACGGTTTAGAGATTACATTAGTGACGTAGGTTCCTGAACGTCTGAAGCGACGGCTTAGAGATTATAGTAACGTAGGATATGCTGGATTCTTGTTGCGGATGCGTAAATATTTGTTGCATGAGTTATTGTACTTACGAGTGAAATTGGAGTATATATTTGATTTTCAAAATCGGGGCGCGGTCGGAAACATTTATAATAATAATTGTGCTTATATATCGCATATCCCCAACGCCATGCAGATGAGACCAAAGCGCTTCACATTTATATGTTTTTGTATGTTTTAAAAACATTTAAAATCAAAACCGCTTTGGGTTAGAGACTTGATTGGTGACGTAGTTTCCTGGCCCTGATTTTATACTCAGAATTATAGCAAAAATGTTAAAAACAAACAGCGGCATATTATGTTCTTGTGATGATTCGGCACATTAAGCTTTTATACTCGCAGGATTGCTCTTAGGACAACATAATTGATTTATATACGGTATTTCTTGTGAGTATATACACTACGAACGGTAATATTATGACCCAATCGTGTGCCCCCGCCTGGTGAACGATAATAGGGTCAGTGGCCCCATACTTCCGTGTCCCTGCCCCGGTGTCCCCTGAAGCTATAAATTAACTGAAATCATAACACATATAGTAAAGCTATATATATAGAACAAGCCAAACAAGAAGTTGCACCTCGATTGCTGGCATATACCCTCACGGTGCCAAATTGAAACACGATAAGGGCGAAACGAATTTAAAAGCAAACAAGAAGTATAACTCTAGAATGGAAACTGGAAACAACATCATCGGGCACGCTTTGAAATCAGTAATGAAGGCGAACGCATCGTTCACATCCGATAGTCCATGGCTGCATATATGCAGTTAATCCAGTATATACCCCATTTTTCTTTAAAATGTGGTTGTATAATTTTTTATGTGCCGTTTGATTTATCTTACAGTAAACTGTATAATATTGGGGCAAGCGATCGCTTGAGATGTGTCGAGGATATCCGCTCAAGTTGTCACGGAATACGAATTATCTTTCTTTGGGAGGTCCCTACCAAAAACTCATAATTCCCACACAAACGGCCATGCATCGGTGTTCAAACAAAATATACCAGGAGTACATGACACAGTATGGAATGATATAAACCAGTCCCCCATTGTACAATTTATTTATTCCATTATTAAAACGTACAGTGCGCATGCTCATTAGCTGAAATGACAGCGATATGATGCCTGGTAACGGCAGACAGGGGCGCCCCCTACCGGGCGCCAGGCGCCAAGCCATGTCGGCTGCATTCTCGAAATGAATCTACTCGATGATTTGCTTGGAACGAGAATAATTTTCGGAGCATTACACCAATTTTCACTGTTGCGAGTTAAATTTAGCGGAAGTTAGTTTGCGCCCCCTGTGGCTAAATTTGTTTAGGTCTACCTAAAACGACCCAGGTTTGAAAACATCCTTGAATTTTTAATTTTATTACGTGGGCTCGCTGATATTATGAGAAGAACGAAATGTTTTGAATAATATTGAATAGTTTGATTATACGTTTACATAAATAGGAATGATGGAATGTAACCAGTAAGATAAACTGGGATTATTCTGGCCGGGCAGGGGGCCGAAATGATCCAAAAAGGCAATTCTATTTTTTACAAATATCAAAGAAAAGCATCGCTTTGATGTTGGCATACATTAAAAATTGGATCAAATGATTATTAGTAAAATTTCCATTCGTATTCTTAAAAACAAATTTATACTTTAATAGAGGTAATAAGGCGGAATGTTCAAAAGAGATCCGTTTCGTTTATGTTATTGCGCAAAATCTGTGTTTAATTAAACGACCTATCTTACGAGAAAACATGTGGGTTGTTTAACGTAGAGTTGTAGACGTGTAAATCTTGTTAACACAAACATTTCTCATAGATTTACTCAAATCCTAATGAGATTTTTTCTGAAGCTGATAATCTTCAGGTGTTAGGTGCGTCCTTTAGCTGCATATATTTTTCGCGAACTTGGTAAATGTCAGGACGCAAACGTGTATAATATATCTGTCATTCATATAAGGAAAAGGATCATGGCAAATAGTTATTGTTCTAACAAAACGATTCAGTATACATAACCGCTTCGGTTTTTGTCCCCCGAAAAAATAATTCCGTCCGTCCGTTCGTCCGCCCATTCGTCCGTCACACTTTTGAGTACCTTCATGGTGTAATCAACTCCTCCTACAGTTTTCATCCTAGAGATTTGAAACTTCAGAATATTGTTGCCCAAATATTGAAGATGTGCAACATATATATAGATGACGGAGAAATTATTTTTTGACAGAGTTATTAACCCTTTTCGACTTAGAAAATTTCAATATTTTTTATAAATTTCTGTATGAGGGTACCTTCATGGTACGTGTAATCAACTCCTCCTACAGTTTTGATTGTAGATATTTGAAACTTCAGAGTATTGTTACCCACATATTGGAGATGTGCAACATGTATATAGATGACGGAAAAAATAGAACATTTCAACATTTGTTTTAATTTCTTTAACAAAGCGGCATCGACTTGTCACGTTGTCGGGGGACACTGTGGTCGGCTGACCTTTTATTTTGCAGCATGAAACTAGGAAACTCCAACTTTGAAGAAACCATAGACTCACACATATGGAGCCCGCTCAGTCATCCAAGACCACTTCACAAGGGCCCGGTGAATGGGGGCGCCGGAAGAGGGGGGCAGAGGGGGCCCGGTGAATGGGGGATCAAATGCGTTATCTGCGTTATATATACATGTTATATATCACAAGGGCCCGGTGAATGGGGGATCAAATGCGTTATCTGCGTTATATATACATGTTATATATCACAAGGGCCCGGTGAATGGGGGATCAAATGCGTTATCTGCGTTATATATACATGTTATATATCACAAGGGCCCGGTGAATGGGGGATCAAATGCGTTATCTGCGTTATATATACATGTTATATTTAATATATTATATCAGCAACAAAACACCTAAACATTCAGGTATATCTCGGAGTTGATATGGGCCAAGCCTGCGTTTAGTGTGCCTGTTATTTGCAGAATGAGGTCCCCAGAGGGTGAATTTAGTGACGCTATCCCACATAGCGGGCTAGCATCACTAAATTCACCCTCTGTGGACCTCATTCTGCTTAGCACTCAGCTGCTATGTGAGATATAGACTCAGATTGAAGTTCCCAAATGGTGAATATTGTGATGTACACCCATTGGGAACCTCTATTATGCAATGTGTCGTCTGCCAATTGGGGGATATAGATAAACTAAACTGAAATAGAAATAGAATCCACGTGAAGAAGTGTCTATAAATATTTTATAATAAAGAAACTTTCCAAGAAGATGAGGCCTAGGAAGAATGAGGTCCCCAGGGGTGAATTTAGTGATGCTAGCCCGCTAAATTCACCCTCTGGGGACTCATTCTGCAAATGACAGGCACACTATATATATACATATATATAAACTCATGCTTGTTCTAGTGTCCAAATGTCGATGCACATTACACGTTGCGAACTGCGATAATAATAAAGCGGAATTAACCAGTGACTTAACCCTTTACCCAACAGAACGGCCCTGTGCCAATGCATTCTCTTATATATGCGAGTCGACCATAGGTCGCCTCGCATATATAAGAGAATGCATTGGCCTAACACTTTTTTACAATTTTAATAATGTTTTCTTGTATTCTTTAACAATTTTATAATTTCACCCATACAGAGCCCCAGACAAACATGAGCAGACGACACTCTTCTATATGCTTCTATATATATGTGGGGCTCCCTGCAGGGTAATGGATGTTTTTTATTTTATGTCCTAAATATTGTAAGAAACATTTATTTTAAAAAAATGATAAAAATGCATTCTCTTATATATGCGAGGCGACCTATGGTCACTCGCATATATAAGAGAATGCATTGGCACAGGGTATTTTAGGCTGTTGAGGCTTTATTTGGGCATTTTTGGCCGTTTTGTTGGGTAAAGGGTTAACTACTAAATGTTATTTCTGAAATTGATATTTACTTTTCCAAAAATATATATATACTATATAGGTGCACCCGATCACCACAATATAATACTTCTCAGATAATATGTGCTTGTTTCATTAAATTAGTATATACATTTACACACAAGAGAAATAAGTTCGTGAACATATATTCCTTTTACCAAAATGATCACGAATGCATGTGCTAAATCATTGAGATGCAAAATGCGACCGCCTCGATTATCAAGCCTATATATATACTGTATTAACACGATGTTGGAATCTACCAATTCAAAAGTATTCCCGATACACTTTTAGAACCTCGGAATATAAACAGCAATAAGCTTATATCAGAATGGAACTCTCTCGCCCCTCCTCTCGATTCTCAGAATGGAACTCTCTCGCCCCTCCTCTCGATTCTCAGAGTGAAACTCTCTCGCCCCTCCTCTCGATTCTCAGAATGGAACTCTCTCGCCCCTCCTCTCGATTCTCAGAATGGAACTCTCTCGCCCCTCCTCTCGATTCTCAGAATGGAATGGAACTCTCTCGCCCCTCCTCTCGATTCTCAGAATGGAATGGAACTCTCTCGCCCCTCCTCTCGATTCTCAGAATGGAACTCTCTCGCCCCTCCTCTCGATTCTCAGAATGGAACTCTCTCGCCCCTCCTCTCGATTCTCAGAGTGAAACTCTCTCGCCCCTCCTCTCGATTCTCAGAATGGAACTCTCTCGCCCCTCCTCTCGATTCTCAGAATGGAACTCTCTCGCCCCTCCTCTCGATTCTCAGAATGGAATGGAACTCTCTCGCCCCTCCTCTCGATTCTCAGAATGGAATGGAACTCTCTCGCCCCTCCTCTCGATTCTCAGAATGGAATGGAACTCTCTCGCCCCTCCTCTCGATTCTCAGAATGGAACTCTCTCGCCCCTCCTCTCGATTCTCAGAATGGAACTCTCTCGCCCCTCCTCTCGATTCTCAGAATGGAACTCTCTTGCTCCTCCTCTCGATTCTCAGAATGGAACTCTCTCGCCCCTCCTCTCGATTCTCAGAATGGAACTCTCTCGCCCCTCCTCTCGATTCTCAGAGTGAAACTCTCTCGCCCCTCCTCTCGATTCTCAGAGTGAAACTCTCTCGCCCCTCCTCTCGATTCTCAGAGTGAAACTCTCTCGCCCCTCCTCTCGATTCTCAGAATGGAACTCTCTTGCCCCTCCTCTCGATTCTCAGAATGGAACTCTCTTGCTCCTCCTCTCGATTCTCAGAATGGAACTCTCTCGCCCCTCCTCTCGATTCTCAGAATGGAACTCTCTCGCCCCTCCTCTCGATTCTCAGAATGGAACTCTCTTGCTCCTCCTCTCGATTCTCAGAATGGAACTCTCTCGCCCCTCCTCTCGATTCTCAGAATGGAACTCTCTCGCCCCTCCTCTCGATTCTCAGAGTGAAACTCTCTCGCCCCTCCTCTCGATTCTCAGAATGGAACTCTCTCGCCCCTCCTCTCGATTCTCAGAATGGAACTCTCTCGCCCCTCCTCTCGATTCTCAGAGTGAAACTCTCTCGCCCCTCCTCTCGATTCTCAGAATGGAACTCTCTCGCCCCTCCTCTCGATTCTCAGAATGGAACTCTCTCGCCCCTCCTCTCGATTCTCAGAGTGAAACTCTCTCGCCCCTCCTCTCGATTCTCAGAGTGAAACTCTCTCGCCCCTCCTCTCGATTCTCAGAGTGAAACTCTCTCGCCCCTCCTCTCGATTCTCAGAATGGAACTCTCTCTGCTCCTCCTCTCGATTCTCAGAATGGAACTCTCTCGCCCCTCCTCTCGATTCTCAGAGTGAAACTCTCTCGCCCCTCCTCTCGATTCTCAGAGTGAAACTCTCTCGCCCCTCCTCTCGATTCTCAGAATGGAACTCTCTCGCCCCTCCTCTCGATTCTCAGAATGGAACTCTCTCGCCCCTCCTCTCGATTCTCAGAATGGAACTCTCTCGCCCCTCCTCTCGATTCTCAGAATGGAACTCTCTCGCCCCTCCTCTCGATTCTCAGAATGGAACTCTCTCGCCCCTCCTCTCGATTCTCAGAATGGAACTCTCTTGCCCCTCCTCTCGATTCTCAGAATGGAACTCTCTTGCCCCTCCTCTCGATTCTCAGAATGGAACTCTCTTGCTCCTCCTCTCGATTCTCAGAATGGAACTCTCTCGCCCCTCCTCTCGATTCTCAGAATGGAACTCTCTCGCCCCTCCTCTCGATTATCAGAATGGAACTCTCTCGCCCCTCCTCTCGATTATCAGAATGGAACTCTCTCGCCCCTCCTCTCGATTCTCAGAATGGAACTCTCTCGCCCCTCCTCTCGATTCTCAGAATGGAACTCTCTCGCCCCTCCTCTCGATTCTCAGAATGGAACTCTCTCGCCCCTCCTCTCGATTCTCAGAATGGAACTCTCTCGCCCCTCCTCTCGATTCTCAGAATGGAACACTCTTGCTCCTCCTCTCGATTCTCAGAATGGAACTCTCTCGCCCCTCCTCTCGATTCTCAGAATGGAACTCTCTCGCCCCTCCTCTCGATTCTCAGAGTGAAACTCTCTCGCCCCCTCCCTCTCGATTCTCAGAATGGAACTCTCTCGCCCCTCCTCTCGATTCTCAGAATGAACTCTCTCGCCCCTCCTCTCGATTCTCATAATGGAACTCTCTCGCCCCTCCTCTCGATTCTCAGAATGGAACTCTCTCGCCCCTCCTCTCGATTCTCAGAATGGAACTCTCTTGCTCCTCCTCTCGATTCTCAGAATGGAACTCTCTCGCCCCCTCCTCTCGATTCTCAGAATGGAACTCTCTCGCCCCTCCTCTCGATTCTCAGAGTGAAACTCTCTCGCCCCTCCTCTCGATTCTCAGAATGGAACTGTCTCGCCCCTCCTCTCGATTCTCAGAATGGAACTCTCTCGCCCCTCCTCTCGATTCTCATAATGGAACTCTCTCGCCCCTCCTCTCGATCTCAGAATGGAACTCTCTCGCCCCTCCTCTCGATTTCTCAGAATGGAACTCTCTCGCCCCTCCTCTCGATTCTCAGAATGGAACTCTCTCGCCCCTCCTCTCGATTCTCAGAATGGAACTCTCTCGCCCCTCCTCTCGATTCTCAGAATGGAACTCTCTCGCCCCTCCTCTCGATTCTCAGAGTGAAACTCTCTCGCCCCTCCTCTCGATTCTCAGAATGGAACTCTCTCGCCCTCCTCTCGATTCTCAGAATGGAACTCTCTCGCCCCCTCCTCTCGATTCTCAGAATGGGAATGGAACTCTCTCGCCCCTCCTCTCGATTCTCAGAATGGAATGGAACTCTCTCGCCCCTCCTCTCGATTCTCAGAATGGAATGGACTCTCTCGCCCCTCCTCTCGATTCTCAGAATGGAACTCTCTCGCCCCTCCTCTCGATTCTCAGAATGGAACTCTCTCGCCCCTCCTCTCGATTCTCAGAATGGAACTCTCTCTATGCTCGCTCTCCTCTCGATTCTCAGAATGGAACTCTCCTCGCCCCTCCTCTCGATTCTCAGAATGGAACTCTCTCGCCCCTCCTCTCGATTCTCAGAGTGAAACTCTCTCGCCCCTCCTCTCGATTCTCAGAGTGAAACTCTCTCGCCCCTCCTCTCGATTCTCAGAGTGAAACTCTCTCGCCCCTCCTCTCGATTCTCAGAATGGAACTCTCTTGCCCCTCCTCTCGATTCTCAGAATGGAACTCTCTTGCTCCTCCTCTCGATTCTCAGAATGGAACTCTCTCGCCCCTCCTCTCGATTCTCAGAATGGAACTCTCTCGCCCCTCCTCTCGATTCTCAGAATGGAACTCTCTTGCTCCTCCTCTCGATTCTCAGAATGGAACTCTCTCGCCCCTCCTCTCGATTCTCAGAATGGAACTCTCTCGCCCCTCCTCTCGATTCTCAGAGTGAAAACTCTCTCGCCCCTCCTCTCGATTCTCAGAATGGAACTCTCTCGCCCCTCCTCTCGATTCTCAGAATGGAACTCTCTCCTCGCCCTCCTCTCGATTCTCAGAGTGAAACTCTCTCGCCCCTCCTCTCGATCTCAGAATGGAACTCTCTCGCCCCTCCTCTCGATTCTCAGAATGGAACTCTCTCGCCCCTCCTCTCGATTCTCAGAGTGAAACTCTCTCGCCCCTCCTCTCGATTCTCAGAGTGAAACTCTCTCGCCCCTCCTCTCGATTCTCAGAGTGAAACTCTCTCGCCCCTCCTCTCGATTCTCAGATGGAACTCTCTTGCCCTCCTCCTCTCGATTCTCAGAATGGAACTCTCTCGCCCCTCCTCTCGATTCTCAGAGTGAAACTCTCTCGCCCCTCCTGCTCGATTCTCAGAGTGAAACTCTCTCGCCCCCTCCTCTCGATTCTCAGAATGGAACTCTCTCGCGCCCTCCTCTCGATTCTCAGAATGGAACTCTCTCGCCCCTCCTCTCGATTCTCAGAATGGAACTCTCTCGCCCCTCCTCTCGATTCTCAGAATGGAACTCTCCCTCGCCCCTCCTCTCGATTCTCAGAATGGAACTCTCTTGCCCCTCCTCTCGATTTGCCCCTCCTCTCGATTCTCAGAATGGAACTCTCTTGCCCCTCCTCTCGATTCTCAGAATGGAACTCTCTTGCTCCTCCTCTCGATTCTCAGAATGGAACTCTCTCGCCCCTCCTCTCGATTCTCAGAATGGAACTCTCTCGCCCCTCCTCTCGATTATCAGAATGGAACTCTCTCGCCCCTCCTCTCGATTATCAGAATGGAACTCTCTCGCCCCTCCTCTCGATTCTCAGAATGGAACTCTCTCGCCCCTCCTCTCGATTCTCAGAATGGAACTCTCTCGCCCCTCCTCTCGATTCTCAGAATGGAACTCTCTCGCCCCTCCTCTCGATTCTCAGAATGGAACTCTCTCGCCCCTCCTCTCGATTCTCAGAATGGAACTCTCTTGCTCCTCCTCTCGATTCTCAGAATGGAACTCTCTCGCCCCTCCTCTCGATTCTCAGAATGGAACTCTCTCGCCCCTCCTCTCGATTCTCAGAGTGAAACTCTCTCGCCCCTCCTCTCGATTCTCAGAATGGAACTCTCTCGCCCCTCCTCTCGATTCTCAGAATGGAACTCTCTCGCCCCTCCTCTCGATTCTCATAATGGAACTCTCTCGCCCCTCCTCTCGATTCTCAGAATGGAACTCTCTCGCCCCTCCTCTCGATTCTCAGAATGGAACTCTCTTGCTCCTCCTCTCGATTCTCAGAATGGAACTCTCTCGCCCCTCCTCTCGATTCTCAGAATGGAACTCTCTCGCCCCTCCTCTCGATTCTCAGAGTGAAACTCTCTCGCCCCTCCTCTCGATTCTCAGAATGGAACTGTCTCGCCCCTCCTCTCGATTCTCAGAATGGAACTCTCTCGCCCCTCCTCTCGATTCTCATAATGGAACTCTCTCGCCCCTCCTCTCGATTCTCAGAATGGAACTCTCTCGCCCCTCCTCTCGATTCTCAGAATGGAACTCTCTCGCCCCTCCTCTCGATTCTCAGAATGGAACTCTCTCGCCCCTCCTCTCGATTCTCAGAATGGAACTCTCTCGCCCCTCCTCTCGATTCTCAGAATGGAACTCTCTCGCCCCTCCTCTCGATTCTCAGAATGGAACTCTCTTGCCCCTCCTCTCGATTCTCATAATGGAACTCTCTCGCCCCTCCTCTCGATTCTCAGAATGGAACTCTCTCGCCCCTCCTCTCGATTCTCAGAATGGAACTCTCTCGCCCCTCCTCTCGATTCTCAGAATGGAACTCTCTCGCCCCTCCTCTCGATTCTGCTGTCCGGTTATGCGACAGCGAGAATTGTGACAAACAAAATCACTAATAATATTCATTCAAAAACTGAAAGTGATAAATTACGGACATACCAACTTTTCAAATTAAACTGCGGAATAGAACCTTATATCTTCTTCACACAACATCAATAGAAAATAGGTTACTTTTTACGAGACTTCGAATAAGTAATCATAAACTGGCTATTGTTAAAAGTACGTCACACACAACCAACAACAGTGTTGGAACAATGGCTATGTAAATTTTGTTCCAATAACGTTATAGAAGACGAAAAGCACTTTCTTTTAGAATGCATCGTTTACCACACACCTCGCCCCGAGCCCGTTAACCTTATAACGACATATTTTCTAGACTTCGAAGCCTGACCTAAATCGAAATCTTATCCAAAAATATTCCAAATATATATATGCAATTCAATTTGTCATATGATTCATAGATTATTATCAGCACGCGATGAGCATCGCTTAATTAATAATAATAATCAATGAATATATGTAGACATAATTTTATAGGTTAACCAATACAGGTAAGTGGGTGCCTGACAAGGTGACACATCTGTTCGGGTCAACGTAAATCACACCTAGCCCTCCGGAATGACAATAAAAAGTCAGAATGGAGCACTGGCTGACGGACCTTACGGCCTTTCCGTTTGTCAACATAAGTATAGTGAAATAATTAATGGCTTTCAACCTATCCGTCATATAATTTCCCCACATAATGAAGGTGGTGCACAAATGTATGGATGTCAAAAGAAAGGGGAGGTTGTCTGCTGTGGGCATATTAAATAAGATTCGAGGCTAAATGTGATGATGACCAACTTTACCAAGGTCCCAATTTCTCGCAGACAAATTGCTCCTCGTTCTGATGACATGAATTTTGATGTGGAAGCTGGACCCTGGAGCGGTTTATTAGAATTTTGAAAATAGTTTTAGAACGTACCCCACAAAAACATGATTCTTTTAATGCCAAAGGTAGAATTTCTAGGTTTTTGAAAATTACTCCCAATGAGTTAAAAAGATGCCAAAATGTTTTGATAAGACCATCATCAGTTGCAGATTGCTGACTATATGCCATGCTAAGCGCATGTCATATCATGTTTCGACTCGTTACGTGCAATGCATATATGTAGACATAACGACCGTTTGCACATGCAAATCTATCGCTGGGCATGTTCCTCAATATATATCAGTGTTTGAAAACTAATGGACCATGACTTTTCGAGATAGGATTGTTATTTTGACACAGTGTTAAAATGGAATTATGTATTGTTTGAACTGTTTTAACCCTTTACCCAACAAACCGGCCAAAACCGGCCAAATAAAGCTTCAACAGCCTAAATTATCTTGGGTCTGTCTCAATAAAACCATACAAATATGGATATCATTGGAACCGGCTCCTTGACCACATTGTGATAGTTACAGTTATGCCCTGTGCCAATGCATTCTCTTATATATGCGAGTCGACCATAGGTCGCCTCGCATATATAAGAGAATGCATTGGCCTAAACAAAATCTTTTTTTAACACTTTTTACCATTTTTTCTTACATTCTTTAACAATTTTATAATTTTTAATGTGTTAAGCCAATGCATTCTCTTATATATGCGAGGCGACCTATGGTCGACTCGCATATATAAGAGAATGCATTGGCACAGGGCCCTTCTGTTGGGTAAAGGGTTAATTGAATCTTTTGGTCATTGTTATGCTTTTATGTACTCTTGCCATTTTATCGACGTTATGTTCTATTGTTAAAGGCACGGGCGGCGTTCGTTGCAGAAATATTCATATTTGTTCAAATCGCCATCAACAGAAGGAATATTAAAAAATATATATAGTTTTGTTCATATGCCAAATATAATCAGCGCGTAAATAGTATATTGTCGTCAAGACGTACGACGGTGTACCTAAGCAAGAGCCTGCTCGTGTTACAGAAGTTGTGCTTAGTTAACATAACACAGCGCAATTATATTGGTTAATCACACAAGAATGATATAAACGCTCTTTATTATTTCCATATCAGGAAAACAGTAACAAATAACACTCTATATGTGTACCATATCCGGATCTAAACAAAAGCCAGGAAACGTAACGTTTTTTGCTTTTGTTTACATAACAAAGGGGAAAAAATTGACATAATATACTGTTTATGCCATATTTCTGATTGGTATAAGAACAAGGTCTGTCTATATTTTACTCTTCTTTCTGTTTATTGCGGTTTTTGACGGAGGTGAATATTTTAACAGCATGCCCAACGCCAACACCGCCCGTATCTTTAAAGTTTGAGAACCTTCAAGTAACATGTACTTTAGTTTCTATCGCTCCTAGAAAGCTATGCAAAGCATGATATTCTTTCCGCTCGAACGTTCTGACAATATAAAAGAAAGTGTGTTGCCGTCGGCTGCGAATCAAACAGCGGAACAAGAAGAATATACCACGAGAATCGGAATACATACACAACATATATCAAAATCCAATTCAGAAACTGTAAAATGCCGGTAAAAATAAAAATCCCAGAAATTGTCACCGGTATAGAGAGATCGATTTAACAAGACAAGAGCCCTACATGTTGGAACGACAATTATAGGGGGCACAACAATCATAAGGGCAGATTTCCCCCAATGTAAATTATCCATTTATAATAAGATAAGAAGGCTTGCGCATCTGAATGTCCCCTGCTCACCACCCCTGCATCGCTTTGTTACCACTCTCTGATTCTGCAGCCATAACATATAGAGCTTAATTTACGAACTGATTTAAATGAAGTTTGTGAAATTACATTAACATGTGTTCGCAGTTTATAGATACATGTTATAACTTAGATAGAAAATCGGAAAAAAGGGAGAATATATATGTACCACGTGACGACGATAATGTCGTGAACAATCCACATGAACAGATACACCAAACGAATATACGGATACGTACCACGTGACACGAGTAATATCATAACGAACAATCCGTATGAACATATATACACCAAACGAACGAATATTAATCCCCCACAACAATATAATTCCGTTAGAACGATTGATCATGGACAAATTCCCTCGACAAGAGGCCGACCCTTTTATATATCGCGGGATTTCTGGGGGTATCAGGGGTTTTATTTGTCGTCACTGCGAGCTTTTTAATACCCGTTGAGTTTGTCTATTCAGTTATCAGTTATTCGAGCGGTTTAACAGTCGGATCAGACGAGTATATTTTCAGTCGCTCTGTTCCCGCTGTCGAATTTGCTCGAGGAAGACTAGAAACTGTGCGAGTTTCAGAGAGCTGTCAAAAACAGCAGTCCGCCCTGCAGCCGAGAGCGTTCTCTGATCGTCTGCTCGACGAAGGAACGTGCTCAAAAACACATCGCACCCCGGGGGAGCACCAGCCTCATTTACCGCGCTCACCAACTCCATTCAAAACTCGTGAACTCGATATTCCCCACAAATTGTTTGTCGTCAAACTGTGCGTCAAATGGATACTTAATACACTGGGCACATTTATTCGAGAACGTTCCAGAAACGTCGGCGGGATGTCGTTTGTTAATTAGTGGATGGAGGTTTTAACAATTAGAAATTTGGATGAAAAACAAGCGAATCGCGCGATTACAATCGGCTGTCAGATCTGCCTGCCAGGTTCCAGAAGACTGTGGATACGAAAATAAATGGACAGCGGGAGGTGCGATAAGCCTAGTTTTTTCGAGGGAGTTTCATTACGGAGTTGGATCGGTTTTCAAAACAGATCGGCCTGGCTCGGTGTTCAACGTTAACGTTTAGTTACCAGAAATACACCAGGATTTAACTCTTAGTCAGTTCACATATGCATCCCCATGTGCAGGCATTCTCAGTTCACATATGCATCCCCATGTGCAGGCATTCTCAGTTCACATATGCATCCCCATGTGCAGGCATTCTCAGTTCACATATGCATCCCCATGTGCAGGCATTCTCAGTTCACATATGCATCCCCATGTGCAGGCATTCTCAGTTCACATATGCATCCCCATGTGCAGGCATTTTCAGTTCACATATGCATCCCCATGTGCAGGCATTCTCAGTTCACATATGCATCCCCATGTGCAGGCATTCTCAGTTCACATATGCATCCCCATGTGCAGGCATTCTCAGTTCACATATGCATCCCCATGTGCAGGCATTCTCAGTTCACATATGCATCCCCATGTACAGGCATTCTCAGTTCACATATGCATCCCCATGTGCAGGCATTCTCAGTTCACATATGCATCCCCATGTACAGGCATTCATATGCAGGCATTCTTTTTGCAGGCTTTTCGGAATAGAAAGCTAAATGTGCCAGAAATCGAATTCGAAAATGCTTATAAAATGTATATCTGTATACCACAGCAAGCTAACTATACATGCTAACTATACATGCTAACTATACATGCTAACTATACATGCTAACTATACATGCTAACTATACATGCGAAGTAAAAACTATGTATATATATATAGTTCCACCAGTAGCTATATATGCTATCGAAATTTGCCTGTAAATATCCTGCAACATCTCGCAAGAATAAATTAGACAGGTATTTAAGGCAATGTGTTAGTAGCACCGTTACATGTGGAACTACCGAGATTGTACTGCTCATGTTGTTAGCTTTGGTCAATATACATTTCATACACATGTTGTTAGCTTTGGTCAATATACATTTCATACACATGTTGTTAGCTTTGGTCAATATACATTTCATACACATGTTGTTAGCTTTGGTCAATATGCATTTCATACACATGTTGTTAGCTTTGGTCAATATGCATTTCATACACATGTTGTTAGCTTTGGTCAATATGCATTTCATACACATGTTGTTAGCTTTGGTCAATATACATTTCATACACATGTTGTTAGCTTTGGTCAATATACATTTCATACACATGTTGTTAGCTTTGGTCAATATACATTTCATACACATGTTGTTAGCTTTGGTCAATATACATTTCATACACATGTTGTTAGCTTTGGTCAATATACATTTCATACACATGTTGTTAGCTTTGGTCAATATACATTTCATACACATGTTGTTAGCTTTGGTCAATATACATTTCATACAATGTTGTTAGCTTTGGTCACTATGCATTTCATACACATGTTGTTAGCTTTGGTCAACATACATTTCATACACATGTTGCCGTTCATGTTCTGGCAGTGAGAAAATGCCTGCAAAAAATGCCGTGCACACTTGCTAGCGTATATGAAAGTAGTCAACGCATGCTAAAAGTATATAATATCAAGTTGTATTTATCAAATAATAGCCGATATGTCATACAGTGGATATGTACTAAATTACACAAATAGCTTCCAATTGGTGATCATAATTTTCATAATAGTTCAACTATATACTAAAATATATACTATATACTATACTATATATACTATATACTAAAATGATGTAAAATAATTTAAACTAAATTATTGATCTCCCTTTGAAATCGAACCAAAAGTTCATCAAAGATTAATGTCATAAATACGAATTAAAATAAATAGACATGCAGCGGGGGGTTCGATAAGCCTCTTTTTTTCGAGGGAGTTTCATTTACGGAGCTCGGTCGGCTTTCAAAACAAATCGACGTGGCTCGATGCTCAACGTTAACGTTTAGCTACCAGAAATAAAGTTAACTCTTTGATCCAATTCTAAAGTTAATTCTATCTTAGTGACTTTCTGAAAACTAAACAAGTTAATGCATGCGTACTATAGAGCAGAAAATTAGATTTTTAGATTTTTTTGGTGATCATTGTCAAAATGATCCAACAATATATAGTTCGATTTAGTTTTTAGGATTATATTTTTTGCAGAAAACGTTGTCAAATAATTTCAACTTATGAATAATCTCCCTTCAAAGTGCGAATGTGCCAATTGTTCACACACGCATGCGCAAACTCATAAATTAACGGACATCGGGTGGTAGATGTAGATTCGCGTACGCTGACATGAAACTAAATGGACATCGGGGTCGTAGATGTAGATGAATAATAAATAAGAAAAGTCACAGACATATATATTATGTCCTTATTTCACTATATACTTCAAACCAATGACATTTTACGACTCCGTCACGACGACCATTTGGAGAATGTGTCATCAAACTATTATTGTCGAAAAATTCAATTAGAATGGATGTAAAATTCAATTAGAATGGATGTAAAATTCAATTAGAATGGATGTAAAATTCAATTAGAATTGATGTAAAATTTTGTAACTACTTTCTGAACTATTCGCAAACAAATTGTCGATGAACAAACGAGAATGGCTGCGGACACACGTATCGATGGCATAGTATGTGCACGTGTGACAATTATATATGGTGGAGTTTGGTTTGACAATTGGTTGTCATAATTAATATGCCATTGCTAGCCATGTCGCCCGCTGCATATTCGAACAATGAGTCCTCCAAAGTTCGTTATAATCAGCATTTTTCTTGTTTTTGGTCATTGTATATATATATAGTTCGCTTTGTTTATTCCAGATACTTTCTCGCAGCTGCGTTTCCTCCAACAGTTCCGACATAGCTTCATTGGTCCACGTGATAATATTAGCGGAATTATGCGGAGAACAAATCGTCGCAAAATAAAAACCGCAATTGGGAACTGTCTTAATACGCATGACATTAATAAACTCGGGAAAATAACCATAAATTCATTGTGGCAAAAATCCCTATTTTAATGGTATTTGTCGGTTTTTATGGCCGTTTTGTGATAAAATTGACAAAAAAAATAATATTCCTTGTTAAATTGGTGGTATTTGGACCAAAAAAGTCACATTTTGCTATAAAAACACGAGATTAAACACACAAAAAACATTTTCTGTCTCCAGAAAAAGGGCAAGTCCTGCCCCCGCTCGCCCCCTTGGTCAAGGGCAGGGGGGTCAGCGCTCCCTCTGCCCCCCTCTTCCGGCGCCCCTGCGAGTGTACTTTGATGTATATGATGGAGTGATGTTGTGTGCTGGTAATTTTGATTCTGAGTCTAGAACTATATATATATCGGTTTGAAACACTGGCATCAGTACATCAAATATATTTAAGCCAATACTTCTACCGCGACCAAACTGTGCAGTGAATCTGCTAGCTCGAACAAATTTCGAGATTTATGGAAAATTGACAAAGTTAGCACGAGTATCGTGGTACGGTTATAAGGTATGCTGCTTGGTTGGTTGCATGTCGTTCACTGTCTATATACTATAATATGTAATTCCTTAGTTTGCCCAAGGACTCCACGTCGCGACTAGGCCTGGAAATACGGTGCCGGACATTTGCAGAATAAGGTCCCCAGAGGGTGGATTTAGTGACCTCGTACAGTGGCCTATAGCATAACCAAATTCACCATCTGGGGACCTTTGCTTAGGCCTCATCTTCTCTGGAAATTAATACCGGTCTATAAAATATTAGTATGATCGAAATTGTACTGGACATTTGTTCTATTATAGTCTTAAACCCCGAGTTTAAGACTGCCCTTTGCAGAATGAGGTCCCAGATGGTGAATTTGGTGACGCTGCTCCACACAGCGGACTATATAGCGTCATCAAATTCATCCTCTGGTGGCCTCATTCTGCATGACCTCAGTTGCTATGAATTGGGCGACATATAGATACATATATTTAAGTTCCCAGATGGTGAAGATGGTGATGTGCACCCATTGGACATCTCGATTATGCATTGTGTCGTCTGCCAATTTGGAGATATAGGGAAACTAAACTATAGACATTGTTTTGTTCTCTTATGTCTTATGATTAGGAGAGATTGGTGAATTCAAATCTTGAATCTTGAAAAAGAAAAAGAAACTTTCTAAAAAAACTAAAAAACACTTGTATAGTTTGGTTATATCCTTTCCAGAGAAGATGATGAGTAAGCATGGCTGTGTGGGATAGCGGCACTATATAAATTCACCTTCTGTGGACCTCATTCTGCAAATATCCGGCACTAAATTTTCAGGCCTGGTCGTCTTATTGCGGTAATTAGTAGAGACCTTTCGCAAAAATCACTATTACGATTACGGATTGGACATATTGTCCCAATAAGGTGGACACCATCACAATTTACCTACGATGGCTAATTGGTGAGACGGCATATGCCCCACTTTATTTAGTTACACATATTTGATGGAAAAAGATATGTGTGTCTCTTTCAGATCACATGTTCTTATCCGTGTGTATATAATACACCACACGGAAAATGTTAGAGCGTCCCCAAGCTGGACCGGTGGCACATTCTAGACCCATCTGCACATAATTAAACTGCGTGGGGGTATATTTCGTCTCACATAAGAACCCCCGTGCGTCAGGATCGAATTGTGGCCGTATATATTGCCAGGATATTTCCTTATCCGTAATCGTATTCGTGATTTTGCGAAAGGTCTCCAGTTTGAGTGATAGTGTTGTGGACCACATCATCGCGCAGTCAGTTATTGCGGTAGTTAGTTTGAGTGATAGTGTTGTAGACCACATCATCGTGCAGTCGGTTATTGCGGTAGTTAGTTTGAGAGATATATAGTGTTGTAGACCACATCATCATGCAGTCAGTTATTGCGGTAGTTAGTTTGAGAGATATATAGTGGTGTAGACCACATCATCGTGCAGTCAGTTATTGCGGTAGTTAGTTTGAGAGATATATAGTGGTGTAGACCACATCATCGTGCAGTCAGTTATTGCGGTAGTTAGTTTGAGAGATATATAGTGTTGTAGACCACATCATCATGCAGTCAGTTATTGCGGTAGTTAGTTTGAGAGATATATAGTGGTGTAGACCACATCATCGTGCAGTCAGTTATTGCGGTAGTTAGTTTGAGAGATATATAGTGTTGTAGACCACATCATCATGCAGTCAGTTATTGCGGTAGTTAGTTTGAGTGATAGTGGTGTAGACCACATCATCGTGCAGTCAGTTATTGCGGTAGTTAGTTTGAGAGATATATAGTGGTGTAGACCACATCATCGTGCAGTCAGTTATTGCGGTAGTTAGTTTGAGAGATATATAGTGTTGTAGACCACATCATCATGCAGTCAGTTATTGCGGTAGTTAGTTTGAGTGATAGTGGTGTAGACCACATCATCGTGCAGTCAGTTATTGCGGTAGTTAGTTTGAGAGATATATAGTGGTGTAGACCACATCATCGTGCAGTCAGTTATTGCGGTAGTTAGTTTGAGAGATATATAGTGTTGTAGACCACATCATCATGCAGTCAGTTATTGCGGTAGTTAGTTTGAGAGATATATAGTGGTGTAGACCACATCATCGTGCAGTCAGTTATTGCGGTAGTTAGTTTGAGAGATATATAGTGTTGTAGACCACATCATCATGCAGTCAGTTATTGCGGTAGTTAGTTTGAGTGATAGTGGTGTAGACCACATCATCGTGCAGTCAGTTATTGCGGTAGTTAGTTTGAGAGATATATAGTGTTGTAGACCACATCATCATGCAGTCAGTTATTGCGGTAGTTAGTTTGAGAGATATATAGTGGTGTAGACCACATCATCGTGCAGTCAGTTATTGCGGTAGTTAGTTTGAGAGATAGTGTTGTAGACCACATCATCGTGCAGTCAGTTATTGTGGTAGTTAGTTTGAGTGATAGTGTTGTAGACCACATCATCGTGCAGTCGGTTATTGTGGTAGTTAGTTTGAGAGATATATAGTGTTGTAGACCACATCATCGTGCAGTCAGTTATTGTGGTAGTTAGTTTGAGAGATATATAGTGTTGTAGACCACATCATCGTGCAGTCAGTTATTGCGGTAGTTAGTTTGAGATATATATAGTGTTGTAGACCACATCATCGTGTAGTCAGTTATTGCGTTAGTTTGAGTGATAGTGTTGTAGACCACATCATCGTGCAGTCAGTTATTGCGGTAGTTAGTTTGAGTGATAGTGTTGTTGACCACATCATATAGTGCAGACAGTTATTGTGGTATATATATATAGTTAGTTTGAGTGATAGTGTTGTAGACCACATCATCGTGCAGTCGGTTATTGCGGTATAGTTAGTTTGAGTGATAGTGTTGTTGACCACATCATATAGTGCAGACAGTTATTGCGGTATATATATATATATATATAGTTAGTTTGAGTGATAGTGTTGTAGACCACATCATCGTGCAGTCAGTTATTGCGGTAGTTAGTTTGAGTGATAGTGTTGTAGACCACATCATCGTGCAGTCAGTTATTGCAGTAGTTAGTTTGAGTGATAGTGTTGTAGACCACATCATCGTGTAGTCAGTTATTGCGTTAGTTTGAGTGATAGTGTTGTAGACCACATCATCGTGCAGTCGGTTATTGCGGTATAGTTAGTTTGAGTGATAGTGTTGTTGACCACATCATATAGTGCAGACAGTTATTGCGGTATATATATATCTAGTTAGTTTGAGTGATAGTGTTGTAGACCACATCATCGTGGGGTGTGTCTTTTTACCGGATTCCGGATTCCGGATCCCGGATTTCGACCCGGATTTAGGTGTCTTTTTACCGGATTTCGACCCGGATTCGGGTATGAATTTCATGCTTGTTTTATCACACATTTAACCCATTAAAAGCCGTTTCTGACACGCGGAAACTGGTTAGGAGGTGAGATTAAACCAATATAGGGCTGTCGTGCTCATTCAATCCGATTAATCGTATTTAAAGGTACATATCGTGCCCGGATCAGCATACTTCTTATTTTTTCATATATGTAGACACGGCGGTTGGATTGATTTTACGTGATCATGATGGCATTTAAGGGAACACACCATGTCCGGATCCGAATTAATTATCTCGTAATTATTTATCATATTTAAAGGTAGATATCATGTCCGGATCTGGTTGTTTTCTCTCTATTTTTTTCCATATAAATTATCGTCTTCTTGATATATTAAATGTCACGTGGAACAAAGTTATAAGTTGATTTTGAGACGTTATACTAGGCTGTTGGATTGATTTCACGCAATGATTATCGCATTTAAAGGTACACACCATGTGCGGAACAGAATTAATTTCCACGTGTTTACTGATAATATTTAAAGGTACAGATTATGCCCGGATCCGGAGTTTTCCATGTGCGGAACCGAATTAATTTCCACGTGTTTACTGATAATATTTAAAGGTACAGATTATGCCCGGATCCGGATTTTTCTTCTTATAAAGTAATGCTTATTTAATACAATAAATGTAAACTGAGTCGCATGGAACTAGGTTATAGATGTTGATGTTTAGATCAGATCATTCCCGGATTCGGATACGAATAGTTCTTTTCTATTTCATATAAATAGTCAAGTATTTAATACATTAAATGGCAGCTGAGCCACGCGGAACTCAGTTTATTTGGAAACGGTGAACATGGCGCTTGGATTGATTTCACGCGAGAATGAGCCCATTTACAGACAAACTTTATGCCCGGATCTGGATCCGGATTTTGTGTGTCTTTTTCTAATTTCGACCCGAACCCTAATCTCAATTTTATGTTTATTATAACCCATGTTTAACACATTAAAAGGCATTTCAGACCCGCGAAAACATGGCACAGGTTGCGTTTAACAGTAGTATAATTGGGATTGAAATAAATTGACTTGCTTTTGTGAAGATTTTTTGTTCTCCAGCCGACGCGACTCAGTTTACATTTATTGTATTAAATAAGCATTACTTTATAAGAAGAAAAATCCGGATCCGGGCATAATCTGTACCTTTAAATATTATCAGTAAATACGTGGAAATTAATTCGGTTCCGCACATGGTGTGTACCTTTAAATGCGATAATCATTCCGTGAAATCAATCCAACAGCCTAGTATAACGTCTCAAAATCAACTTATAACTTTGTTCCACGTGACATTTAATATATCAAAAAGACGATAATTTATATGGAAAAAAATAGAGAGAAAAAAACCGGATCCGGACATGATATCTACCTTTAAATATGATCAATAATTACGAAATAATTAATTCGGATCCGGACATGGTGTGTTCCCTTAAATGCCATCATGATCACGTAAAATCAATCCAACCGCCGTGTCTGTGTGAAAAAATAAGAAGTATGCTGATCCGGGCACGATATGTACCTTTAAATACGATTAATCGGGTTGAATGAGCACGACAGCCCTATATTGGTTTAATCTCACCTCCTAACCAGTTTCCGCGTGTCAGAAACGGCTTTTAATGGGTTAAATGTGTGATAAAACAAGCATGAAATTCATACCCGAATCCGGGTCGAAATCCGGTAAAAAGACACCTAAATCCGGGTCGAAATCCGGGATCCGGAATCCGGAATCCGGTAAAAAGACACACCCATCATCGTGCAGTCGGTTATTGCGGTATAGTTAGTTTGAGTGATAGTGTTGTTGACCACATCATATAGTGCAGACAGTTATTGCGGTATATATATATATAGTTAGTTTGAGTGATAGTGTTGTAGACCACATAATCGTGCTGTCAGTTATTGATGCGAATCCGCTCCATCGGGCCGATGTCACCAACATGAAATCACTGCGCGTAAAAACCACCGAGCCATGACGCAACTGAAAAACGTCCCCAGACGCACGGATCGGTTTTGTCTCTTTGATCGGATCACAAACCCACGTTTATTGCAAATGAAACCACATTCTCTATATATATCGCGGGACAGCTTATGGCGACTCAATGAATTATGCACCTTGCCAACTGAGTAATCAAACCGGAATCAAATATCAGTGCATGCCACTCAAGCTGAGCATGGACCTATACATGTTTCTCAAGGCTTTCTCATAGCAAGTTATTGCATTGACTTTTAAATAACGTATTCATGATTCCATACAAAAAAAACTGAGATAAGCTGCACTAAATTTATCTCCCTTTTTATTCGTTGTCTATCGGAGTGATCTGCCCATAATTTATACGCAGCATGGGGGATTCGGAAGGCGCATAAACTCTAGATAGCACATTACTCTGTTTCATATTTAAGAAAGCCCTGTCTTTGAAGTTGGGCTCTATATCGTTATTTAAACGCTTGTTGTTATCACATACGTGGATTTGAGGAACCGTAGATAAACCTTACGCATAACGGTAGATAACTCTTACACACAACCTATATTCTTGGCTCGTTTTCTTTACAAACTGTCTCCTTGAAGTCGAAAATTTCCAGATATAACTGATAGGCAAAAACTTCGTTTTATGAGAAACAATCTTTAACCGTGACGTATGATGAATGAAATTTAAATGCGGTTTTTTTTCTTATCAAAACTACAACAGCAGGGGGCAATACGCATGCGCACTGAAGAAGAAAAAAATCCGATTTGTCGATAAGTACTATAGATTAAAACGAGCGAAACGCGAATGAGTTCATCGGAATTTATTATTTTCTGCGGAATGTTTATTATAAGGAATCGGTAAGATCCACTTGTCTCGCCTCTTGAGACTCTCCAGCGAGACCTCAGCCGCGCTGAACTGCGTGTGTTCGATCTTGACCTCCGCGTGAGGTTTTTGGGTGCGTTCGGTTGCAACTCGAGATTGCTGATCTGATGCACCCAAATTCCCCAATTCGAACATATAAAAAAATGTATTCAAAATTTATTGCATTATTTTGCTTTGGTTGTCACGGGGATTATTCTGAAGTGCTTTCTTATATCTATCGTCATCGATATGACTTGCTCTCATAAAGACGCGTATCGAACGGGTCTATATTAACCAATATTCTGCGTGGGAATCACGATCAGACGTAGAACATGTTAAAGGCACGGGCGGCGTTCGTTGCAGAAATAATCATATTTGTTCAAATCGCCATCAACAGAAGGAATATTAAAATATATATAGTTTTGTTCATATGCCAAACATAATCAGCGCGTAAATAGTATATTGTCGCCAAGACGTACGACGGTGTACATAAACAAGAGCCTGCTCGTGTTCCAGAAGTTGTGCTTCCGTTTACATAACACAGCGCAATTCTATTGGTTAATCACACACAAATGATATAAACGCTCTTTATTATTTCCATATCAGGAAAACAGTAACAAATAACGCTCTTTATGTTTACCATATCCGGATCTAAACAAAAGTCAGGTAACGTAACGTTTTTTCGCTTTTGTTTACATAACAAAGGAAAAAAATGACAATAACATACTGTTTATGCCATATTTCTGATTGGTATAAGAACAAGGTCGGTCTATATTTTACTATTCTTTCTGTTTATGTCGGTTTTTGGCGGAGATGAATATTTTAACAGCATACCCACCGCCAACGCCGCCCGTATCTTTAACCGTTATATTGTGGTAATCACGCAAGTGCAATATATCACTCTTATAACAAATGTGTATAAATTCTACACAATATGTGTTACATTTTATCTTAAACAAAATTATGCAGAAATGACATATAATTGTGTGTCGGTGGAATTTTCTCAACATTGCATATGAGTGATTGGATTAGATTGTTTATTTGCACAAATTATAATACATAATCCGGTTATTCTTTCTAAAAAGGCAGATTGGCAATATGGGGAAATTATCATTTGAAGTATTAATTTATAATACTAAGGATTATTTATCGTACATATGCCTATTACATGTATTTTATTTTAATGTGTAACTTTTCATGTAGTAGCTGCTATTTGCAACTGCCTCCATTGGTGTATTGCAATAAATCATTTTATATTATCTTATCTTAATACAACAAAATAATCTGTCCTGAAAATTTGTGCAGGAGCGGCATGGCCAATATAGGCCGTGTACCTGGCACCCCTTATACACCTTATAGAGAACAAGTAGATGGCGATCACATTATTGTGTGACAATCAAGATGGCATGAAGGTCAGCTATGGTTGAGATGATTTGTTACACTTTTGGGGTTGTTTTCATCAATTTTGTTTGGGCAGCTATGTTTAAAATATGTCTATAAAATTATGTGTCTGTGGATTTGTGTCATTAAATGGTGTGTATTCCAGGTTAATGGTATACATGGCGGGGACACATCTCTTGAGCGCAATTATACACAATACATATATACTTATTGCTTCTGCGTTGTCACAATTTACTGAGTTACTACAGTGTAATTGCACATTTATACTTATGGAAGTTTTAAAGATGGTTCTGCTAGCTGCAATTTTGTGTCCAAGCAGTTCCACACACACGGGAATGAGTATCTTGGTAGCATTTGGGAGAAATTCGTCCTTGAAGTTGTAGTAGCCAGGTTACCGGACTGTCTTGTGATTGATATAGGGGTATGGTTAAAGTGACACAACAATCTTCACCAATATACCCCCATTGACTGAAGCAATGATAAGGCGGAATCCCGCAGATATCTATTTTTAGCCACAATTCCATCCGCACGATCCGATTGGTCGGCGACCTTTCGTCACCAATTTGATACGATTGTTTTTACGACTTTGGAATAATAAATCACTCTCATTCTCAAGACGAAGTAAATTAATTAAAACCTAGTCAGAACGTATATTTGAATTAGATTATCGGAGTTTTAACTCGGTGTATGGTGCGTTGAGTGTTGGGTCGTCACATATGAATTCAACGATTATTGCCTGGAAAACTGGTCAAAACTCGTTTCGAATAAGTTCGTGTGTTGTTGACATTGTAATTGAATATTGTCAACAGCGGGAATTCTCAGCCTGATGACCAAGGAGCCGAGTGACTCGGGTCTCAATGGGACCTGTTGGAGAACCAATCGTTCAAACACGCAGATTTAAAAAAAACAGTGTGGGTAGATAGCGTCAGACAAATGTACATGTAGCAAGTGCAATTTGACACTGAAATGTACTAATATGCATGTATGGCTTTGGATTGGACTGGCTGCATTATGCCTACACTGACTACATACAGACCCTGCAGATTCAAATTCAACAAGTCTCAACAGTGACCCGTATAGTATTAAAATGACTAATTTCAAAATGTGTGGCCCAATATTAGATATATTTTTTTGTTGGGGGAAGTGTAGATCATGCCATGAATGATCTCTACTCTGGGTAATATGATTATGAGAGGCCACATTCACATTGAATTGCGCTTAAGTGCAATTGAATGCGCTTAAGCAAAATTTATTGCACTTAAGGGCAAACGATTGTGCATAAGTGCGATAAAATATTGTGCTTAAGTACAAATAGGGCATTCATGCTTAAGCATTATGAGTTGCACTTAAGCATGATTAATTGCGCTCAAGTGCAATTAATTGTAACTACTATCTAGCCTACCCATAAAATATTAATTGTCATAACCTGGAGTATCGCCTAGCATCACAAGAAGAGCATGTGCTAATTTTAACCTTTTTAAATAAGCCTAGTACAGTTACCTCTAACTGTATGTGTGCAACATTCAAAGATAATCCATAATGTCATATAATTATCAGCATCCCTTATATCCAAAAAATGGATGTCTCCTCTAGTATGTTTTAATATATTTTTTTTAAAGAATTTTTGCACAGATTTGGGCCATAGCTATGGTCATATAGCAATAATGTGGTGTCACTGTATGAGGGTTTACTTATTTACTTAAATCATGTGAAAAACCCTAAATATTGTCATATTATCAGCATCCCTGTCCCAAAAATATGTGTTTCATTCTGGGAGCTTTGGTGTCTCACTCCTCGAGCTCTGGTAGTTTTATTAAATCAGCGTCTCTTGTAGTATGTCCATGTCATAAACTGTAGCGCGAATATGGTGTCACTGAGGACCTGCTTCCCTTATATGGTGCACATGTATACCGGTATATACTCGAAAATCAAAGTTGCACCAACTAATACAGAAGTCAATGCTATCACGAATTGCCTGAACTAAAACAGAAGGTAATGCTATCGCGAGTCTACCATATCAATAAAGAACTTAGACTTGCTCCCTACCCATCCAAACTAATGAAAACAAGAGGTGATATGTCAGTAAGAACTATAAGGTTGAGTTATGGATAAACCTATTTATTCACCAGGGGTGTTTTATATAATAGTTACATATAACCATGAAATGCGCTTAAGATTAGCCAATTGATTGCGCACAGCAAGATTGATTGCGCTTAAGCACAAATAATTATGTTTTCAAGAACAAATTACTATGCTTAAGCGCAATCGACTGCACTTAAGATCAATGATTGCGCTTAAGAACAATGATAAGTTCAAGTAATTCTGCTTAAGTGTAATTATTTGTGCTTAAGTGCAATTAATTGCGCTCAAGTGCAATTAATTGCGCTTAATCACACTTCATTACTAAATGGCAATTTGGCCTCCCAGAGGCTAATGCCCGTAGAAATCATATTGTACCAATGAAAAACCTGGGAACTTTTTGAGGTTTTGATAGGGAACCTTATAAAGCTGAAAAAATAACACGGGAATATATTTCTTTGTTAATACCTGTCGCTTAACAGTTTATTCATAAGTAGGCGAAAGTGCCAGCTCGAGATGACATTATTTAACAGACTTGACGGGTGAGTTTGCTATGCGCACTTACAATCATGGAATTTCCCCCATACTTTGAAGTTGATTATCGAGGAACAATTATAAACAAATAAATATGTTCCCTGCCTTGTTTTTTCAATGTTATAAAGTTCCCTATCAAAACATAAAAAAGTTCCCAAGTTTTGTACTGATGGAATAAGATCTCTACAGGCGATAAGCAGAGTAAAGATTCATGGCATGATCTAGGGGAGGGGGTTTCTTCAATTTCAACTAGATAGCTCCAGGCTGTTGACCCAACATTCAACAATAATTTAAACAAGGACTAAATCATGCCAGAAGCTGGGGTTTGTCCCACAAAAATATTCATGATTGCCAATTACTCAATTAATAAATTCAATTGCAAGTCTATCACAGCTAGTGACAGTCAATTGTGATATTCAGTTATTAACAGACTTTTTAATTATATTAAATTTAATTCATTAGTGAAAATTCATACATGTGTTATTGTGTTAAGTACCTTATTAATAAATCATTTAAAATAAGTCTTCTTAAATATATCTCTTCATGATATTGATGATGTGACGATGTCCCTCCCTCCCATGGCGGACCCCAGACTCCTATTCTGAATACTAATAACAAATAGGTGATTTTTCTGTGTACCAGCAGGTACCAGATAAGAAAATATGGATAGTGACAATGGAGTGAAATCTCCTGGAACTGTATGATATATCTCACTGAGAATAATTGTCATTGAGCATCAAATTGATTATTTTTTGTCAAAATGACATATTTTGATATAATTCAGTCTCATACTTCTTGATGAGCTGGAGTTATGGACAATACTTCAGCAGCAAAAATGTAATTATTTTCATATTTATAACAGTGTGAAATAACCATGGCTTCTATCCTATATTTTTTGTATCCGGTACTCATGATTCACCTGTTATTCATGATTTATGGCAGGTGCTAGTACATGTATACCATCAGTAGTCAGAGTAATCAAAACTACAGTAATGCCCTAATTAGTCGACTCCAATACCACAGCAGAATTATGGGTAACTTTTCCGGATTTAGTCGGAAATATGGCTTGTTGCCATTCATCGGAAATCTCTCCCATATAATAATGAAGTGGCAGTGTCTCAGAAACAGAACATTAATTTGATTTGGCCTTACTAAACTCAGCAGAACCACCACCATCATAGTACAGTAATGCCCTAAATAATTGACTCCTTAACCACAGCAGAATTATGGGTAACTTTTGAGCATTTAGTCGAAAATATGGCTTTCCGATGAATGGCAACAAGCCATATTTCCAACTAAATCCTGAAAAGTTACCCATAATGCTGCTGTGGTTAAGCAGTCGATTAATTAGGGCATTACTGTATGTGGTTCATTTATGAGACAAAATACCAAACCTGGAGGGTCGGAACTAAAACTAAAACAAAAAATGTCTATTTGGAATAAAATCAATTAACCCTTTCATTATGGGAGCAGCATTCACCCTTCCATGATTGGAGCATTGGAAATATTGCGAAAAAACCATGTGCTAATGCATTCTCTTATATATGGTAGTTTCCAGTAGGGATCCTAGAATATGTAAGAGAATACATTACATGTACATTGGCCTAACAATATTTACCTTGACCTTGTAAGCCAGTGCATTCTCTTATATATGTGAGGCTACCTAGTATGGTATCTGCAAATATAAGGGAATGCACTGGCACATGATTCATTGCTCCACCAGCGCAGTTTCCATCAAGAAATGGTTATATTATATATTCGAGTCTCCCAAGTCCTTCCAACTGCATGTTTTGTAGATTTTATTTTCCTGCTTTACAGAAGAAATTTAATCATTTACAAATTTCCAGGATTCACTAAAGATGGATTATCTCTTCCTCTAACATGTGTTGTATAGTTTACTGGTTATAAAATTATAAAAATAAGCCGGAGATACCATTAAAATACTGGAAATTGATTGTATACTATTATAATACTAATTGATAGAAGTGTTTCCAGGCAAGGGTCTTCGATTCATATTTATTATGTTATACACAGGAAACTATAAAATAATTGTTACAGAAAGAGATAATTATTAATCCATCTGTTAGAGTAAGGATTTTTCAAGTTGTGTGTTTTCAAGAATGGGAGTGTATCACACTGAGCCAAATTCAATATATGATGGTCAGATATTTCAAAAACTAGAAATTTTTTGTACAGCCTTTTCATTGTTTTAGTAATTTTCTGACTACAATGTAGATTGTGTACAAAACATGATTTCTTTATTAGTCTATGATGAAGACAAAACTATTTTTGAACAAATTGTGTGTTAGACTTACAAACTGAAGGGATTTCCAAACACCTTGCGATGCTATATTTTTACAATTTAAAGTGTTCTAAGAGGAAAGTTCAAATAATTTTGCACATTTCATGACTGGAGCTTCCTGAAATTTTGCAAAAACACTATACCAATGCATTCTCTTATATATGCCAGTCTCCCATTGGCAGACTCACATATTTAAGAGAATTCATTGACCTAACAACATTTATCTTGACTATGCAAGCCAGTGCATTCTTTTATATATACAAGGTGCCATATGGGAGACCATTATTTATGATTAATCCTTCCATAACTGGAGCTTCATGAATTTTTTTGAAAACCTGTGCCAATGCATTCTCTTATATACATGTATGCGAGTCTCCCATAGGATGCCTTGCATATATAAGAGAATGCATTAAGCTAACAATACTTGTATTGAACTTCTAAGCCAGTGCACTCTCTACTGATTGTTTTTTTCTATTTATGCCCCAACATTTGTTAAACAGACAAAAATACAAAAAATGTCATTTTTGGAAAAGTATCATGACTGAAGGATTAATCTCAGTCATAAGTTAATTTTAATCACCAAAAACACCAAAACAAATGCCATGAGAAAAGCAGGGTATATGGATTTAAATTATTTCAATTTGCTCTGGAGGGGGGGGGGGTGTTAATATATATTCAGACACATATGTTACTTTTTTACCTTTGACCATTTCTGCAATTCACCCAGCCCCGCAACCAATTTCTTTCCCTCTTTACAACTGTTTTCCCCAAGCATTTTTCAACACCCCTCCTCATCTGTCTGTCTGAATATATATGTGGAGATTCTATGAGGAAAACAAATATTTTTTTCCTCACAGAAACCCCACTGTGAAAATATTTCAGTGAATTTTGTGTTAACTAAAGCTATTGTTCTTGTTTAATATTACAGTTTTCACCACTTTTACATGAAATATTAAAGGGACCAATGCACTCGCAGTGCGGCAGTGGGTAAAATGTGCAAATATATTCGATAAAAACATCACCTATTAGAAGAACATGGAGAAATAGATCAACTTTGCTCGATTGGCTTAAAGATGGATCATCTCTTCCTAAATTGTTTTCTATAATTTCTAGGGTACAAAATAATAATGATAAGTCAAGTTGTCAAAGACACCAGTCCAGAAACGCTTCTATCATTTAATATTACAACTGATTGATAATCAGTTGGGACAATCTTTTTTTACTATTTTCCTGCTTGCTATGCTCCGAACGTTTCCTCAAGCAGTAAAATGTCACAAATTATTTGTAGGTATACTAGTATATATACCAGAAAATTCAAAATAGAATGAACAGTAATTGATTGAAGCATTTCCGGACATTATTTTATACCCAGGAAAATATATAAAACTTGTAATAAGAATATATAGACCATCTTTAAACTGTAATCAAAATATGAAACAGAGATTATTCCTTAAGAAATAATTTCAAGAGAGGGCACTGATTTTCTAACCTTTCAACTCAATCAACCTATATAATTAGGAGGCACAAGTTTGAAGTCAGAATCACTGAGTGCATTCTATTTACAACCGAAGGGGTTCAGAAACTTTTTTTTAAAACTCAATATACATGTGATTGGTATATACACATGTACAGTAATGCTCTAATTAATCGACCTCTTAACCAAAGCAGAATTATGGGTAACTTTTCAGGATTTAGTCGGAAATATATTTCCGACTAAATCCTGAAAAGTTACCCATAATTCTGCTTTGGTTAAGAGGTCGATTAATTAGAGCATTACTGTATGTACTGATAACCTATTTTAGTATGAAATTTTCTCCAGTCTTCATATATGCTATTACCATACGCTTGTGTATATATGCATTTTGTTATGAGAGGCCAAAAGTAACAATTATCGGTGAATCACTCATCCATAGAGAACCAGGTTCATTTTAACTTCAGACTGTCAGCGAGGGTGGCGACGATGTCACAGTGGGGTTGTCTCCCCCCCCCCCCCCCATAAATGTTTCCTTCCAAGTGGCCAGTTTCATACCGGTATAATCTGGATGAATCGTATCATTTAGTATAAGGTATATTGCAGTCTGATAGATATCCAGACTCGTATTAAAGAAAGAAATGAAACACGGTCTAATTTTATTTAGACTGGGTCTATTGATATGTTTTTTTTTAAATAACGTGAACTTTGTCACAATTTGGGATTTAAAAAAAAATAAAATGTGTCCAATTGGCGCGTTGTCATCAGATAACTTAATACAGTAATGCCCAAAGTAATTAAGTAATTGACCACTTAACCACAGCAGAATTATGGGTAATTTTTCAGGATTTAGTTGGAAATATGGCTTGTTGCCATTCATCGGAAAGCTCTCGACGAGAGCTTTCCAACGAATAGCAACAAGCCATATTTCCAACTAAATCCTGAATTATTTTCCATAATTCTGGTGTGGTTAAGGGGTCATTACTTTGGGTATTACTGTATGTTCTTTTTCAAAGGATTTTTTTCAAAAGCAACGCATGACAGTTGTGGGAAACGACAAAACATGTGGTGAGAAATGGCCAAATATATGGTGCGAAACAACCAAACACGTGGGGCAAAGTGTATGAAACAACAATAGTACACATATGGGAGGCAAAATTCACATTTAATTGCCAATCACGCTTAAGTGTAATTCATTATGCTTAAGCATGAATTTAATCTTAATTCGCAATGACTAAGTGTAATTTAGATTTCCATTATACCATACTTAAGCGTATTACATTATGCTTATGCGTAATTCATTTACGATCACACATAATGCATTCACGCTAAAGTAAAGCGTAATAGAATTGGAAAAACTCCCCTGAAGCTGAAATTGATGCAGTCAATTACGATGCTAGTAATCTTACCATCCGCCCAGAACATTAAACCTTACTAAGTTAGATACATGTAGGCCTACCATTACATATAACGTTGCAAGGCAATATAAACCAATTATGCTTAAGCGTAATGGAGTTACGCTTAAGCGTTTAAATCAGCCATTAAATGTTAGATTAATCTCCCATATAGTACTTAATATATGCAATGATAATGTTGTTGTTTGAGCCATCCAAAATTATTTTGGAGTATAAATATAAGCAGCAAGCGAAATAATTGAAAAATAATTTATTATATATGATAAACAAGCATAATTTTTAAATATTTAACCCTTTGAGTGCCAGGTCGATTTTTGTATCAACCCATATACCCTGTGCCAATGCATTCTCTTATATATGCGAGTCGACCATAGGTCGCCTCGCATATATAAGAGAATGCATTGGCCTAACAATTTTTTTTTTTTACAATTTTAATAATTTATTCTTATATTCTTAAACAGACTTATTTTGTAGGTTTAGGGCCGATGAGATCGGCCCTTGGCACTCAAAGGGTTAAGCAATAGCTCCTTGTTAGCATTGTTGAAAACACTCCATACTGTTGTTCCCCTCGCAGAGCAGATAGAAAACCATCAATATCACTGACATCAACAACCGACTGAAGTCTGTTCCAGGTAGTTCAATTCCACAGTTGTTTTAACAAATAAGGAGTGTTCATATTGTGAGCTGCTGGTACGCAGAAGTTGGAACGATTCTGTGTTGTTACACACCTCCTTCTCCACCGGATTTTGACTGACACAGTCCTAAAATTTTGTTGGCTGTATTTCCCTTGTGTCTTTCTTCTCGTGTTCTAGATAATCAGGCTTTAGGCAGGGCTGAAACCAACCCCTTGACTATTTTGTGGTATTGAACCAGTCACTGTTCTTTCCTTCATTCTTCGAGGGGTGGTAGCTTTACCTCAAACAGCATGCCTGTGACTGATCCATCATCTCGTCTGTATTTGTTCTTTTCTGTATTTGTTCTTTAAGTCAACATGACCGCTTTCGCAGATTGCTGCTTCCAGCAAGGAAGGATACGCACTACGTTGATCATGACTGAACTAGAGTTGCACATACTTCCGAGTGTGCCTTGATGTGGTATATTTGAAAACAACAGGTATTTATCTGGCAGGTCCGATTGGAACTTGTATAGATGTTAGTGTATTTATTTTTGAATTTTATATTCAATATTGATATTTCAAATCTGACAAATTAATATGTAGGTCAAGTGATGTAAATCCAGAAAAAAATTATCAAAAATATATTTATTGCAAAATTTTATAATTTACAAAGCGGACCCACCAGATAAATACCTGCTGTTTCTTATACTATAGTACCGCATCAAGTCACACTCAGAAGACTGAGAAGTATGCAGGTATGTGCAACTCCGTAACTTTCAGAATTTTGCTCCGCAGATTTGCATGGAAATCCACTGTGACATTCGTGAACTTCCCAAAATCCATGGCGGAAGACACCCCATTCGCTGCTCTTTCCAATTTTTCGGCATCTTCGCGCTGACAAAAACGTCTTATTTGATCGCATTTTGCCAATTTAAGCTCAATAAATATCGTCTTTTTCTAACGATATCCTGAAACCATGCTTGCTGTCACTGAAAACATAGGAATACCCCCAATCTATTTATAGAAATCAGGGGAGATAAACCATGCATGCAGTTTTCAGAAGCGTTAGGAACAGGCAGCGAACAGCTGTTTCAACAACAACAACACGGTGGCGATGATTGTTGAGTCCCTTTAAATAAATTTTGGAAAAGAAGACGGGAGAAATGTTATAATTTATAACTTATATTATAGTTAGTATAGACGAGCTATGTTCTATTTGAGACACAAACCTCGTAAAAGCTATACCATATTCAAATCTTGTAGCAGCTTTAAAACTTTGTGTAAGGAAGAAAATCCGACTACAGAGATGTGGATATATAGTGTCAGCTGAGAGCCAGCGTCCATTAAAGGTACGGTTGGCCTTGGCAGTGGGTATCCTGTGAAAATATTTCCACCCGTCAAAAACCGCCACAAACAGAAAGAACAACAAAATGTAGACAGACTGTGTCCGTATACAAATAAGAAATATCGCATAAACAGTATGTTATTGTCATATTTTTGACCATTGTTATGTAAATAAAAGCCTAAAAAGTTACTTTTCTGGTGTTTGTTTATATTATGATGGTAAACATAAAGAGCGTTCTTTGTGGGTGAAATCCTGATATGGAACGAATAAAGAGCGTTTATGCCATTTGTGTGTTATTAGCCAGCAGCATTGTGTTGTCTTCTGTAACACAATCAGGCTCTTGCTTAGGTAAAATATAGTAAATATTTATGATAACATGCTGTTTACGCGATGGTCATGGTATATATGAACGAAACTGTATGCGTTTTAATGTTTTTTTGTTTGCGGTGATTGGAACAAATATGAATATTGTCGACAACTAAGGCCTCACGTGCCTTTAACAGCATAATGTTACATAAGGAACAATGCACAGTATATATATAGTGAACGCCATGTATACAACACACCACAAGACGCAGCGCTGATTGGTCACTCCGACCATTTAACTTCTGTGAGTTTTTTCAAGATTTCCAATATTATGATAACATTATTCAGGTTGGAGAAAGATTTTTGAAGTACACAAAAACGACAAAGAACCCGACGAGAATGACATATTCAGTGCAATGCATATCAGCAATGGAGTCTTAACGTATCAGTGTATATATATCTCTCTTGAATCCAGACATTAAATATTTTTTTTAATTTTAGATTTCTTAATTGAATGTCAAGAGCTATAGTTCCGTACGAAACATAATCTTTCAAAAGAAACTGATGTTATCTCACTCTCCGCCAGATAAAAACCACGTCAGCTCTGTGAAGCCCTTGGCGACAGATTCATACATACTAGTAAAGTGCGCCACGCAATATGCGGTGCACGGGAATCTGGATTCAAATTTTATCAATTGACCCCACTGGTCTCACATAAACATCTTTTAATGGTTAAGACGAGTAAATACCAACCAATGATATCTGGCAAACATTGATTCGATGTAGACCATGCATGGTATGTTGTGTATAGAGGAAGACGAGTTAGACAACTACCAATTTATGGTATATTTAAAAAATGGCTTTCCTGAAAGTGGCTAATATTGAGATCAACTTCACTATATAAAGAATGAGATGGAAACGTTTATATTCACCACGACCTGTCCAGATCCATTTACAAAACAGCCTGGGCTGCTATATAAAATTCATGGATATATATTGTTCAGTACAATAAACCAAATAAATGACATTTTGAACATCATGGAATGTATCACAATGGCTGCAGACACACGTATACCACAGTAGTGGTGGCATAGTATGTGTGACAATTCATTATGGTGGAGTTTGGTGACAATTGGTCGTCATAATTACTATGAGATAGCTAGCCATGTCGCCCGCTGTATATTCGCACAATGAGTCTACCAACCTCCACCAGCGTCGCCGTCGATCTGTCAAACATGCATCTACCTGAATGTCTTGTCGCTGTTGATCTTTACTCAACAAGCAGTGTTATATTTTGCATGCTAACACACAAGTACACTTGATAAAAAAATCATGATTCTTCTTACTAAGAAGAAATCGCCTGTGTAATTTAACAGCAAATATATGTGATTAATATAGGTAAACATGGAACACTCCTTTCAGAGCATGGAATGTTAATATTTCGACAACCATGATGGAACATGACCCGACCACCATTCGTTTTTAATGACGACGTCATAAAGACCGACATCTGCCGACGTAATCTTCTGATCTATTTGAAACAGATATACCAAAAATCAAAACATCCTCTCCAACTTCTCCGCCCCGAATTTCTGTGAACCAAAGCTGAAAAGTTATAAAATATCGCGAGAAAACGACTGTGAGATATGGTTCGGTGTGTGAAACCCACAGCGAGGCTATATCAACTCATTATCAGAACCCATCAGAATCCAATCTATAATATCAGATGCAGCCAATCAGAGATTAGATGAAAAGGGGAATCCCGCCAAGCGAGGCCATTAAAAATCTTAAGTCAATTAAGACGTATTAACATCTTTATAAGTTTATGGTCAGTACGCCTTAGTTGTAGTACGTCGCCGCAAAGATAAGGACATGCTGATCAAAGAATTTTCTCCCTTACTATTCGCAGACGACATTTTACGGCCGTAAAGTTGTCATCGCATTAAGCTGGAATAAACACATATCTGTGGGCTCATAATTGTAATTAATGACTTTAAGACCTTCTTAAAGTTGCTTATCCTGATTTTATCACCTACTCTGGTTTGATGTATTCGTCGGGGTTCGCGAGAACATCTTCTTAGAATTGTTTCTTTAACCAACTTTAACAGCTATTTTTGTTGCGGCATGACGTAATATGATATTAATACATGTAAAGGGTGCTTTCATTACTAAATATATTACAGCAGTCAATGATACCCACAGTAAATTAAGAACATACAAACAATTCAACACAACTTTCAGAATGGAGCCATATCTCAAATATCGATACATACTATGTTCATTAACCCTTTGAGTGCCAGGTCGATTTTTGTATCAACCCATATACCCTGTGCCAATGCATTCTCTTATATATGCGAGTCGACCATAGGTCGCCTCGCATATATAAGAGAATGCATTGGCCTAACAATTATTATTTATTTATTTATTTTTAATTTTTTACAATTTTAATAGTTTATTCTTATATTCTTTAACAGACTTATTTTGTAGGTTTAGGGCCGATGAGATCGGCCCCTGGCACTCAAAGGGTTATGCATACTGCTTCTATGTGACTCTGGCTACATATATAGCAATACTTGAGCAATGCAAATAATAGGTATGCGATTTATTGTACATGGATATATATATGTTCGATATTATATAGATTAGCTGAACCATTCTCTTCCGTCCAGTTTATATATGTATTATTGTGTATATACATATATTGTGATGTATATGTTATATGTTTGTAATTTGACATCGGCCATGTACTGGTGTTTAATGTCAATAAAATCAATCTATCAAAATGTAGCCAAACATTCGCTAACACAATCGCGTTAATCAACAGATCAGATTCCAGGCACTACAATGGTTATTGTGTTTAACCCTTTAATGACACGGTGTATTCTTCTCACAAAGATACACTGAGATGGTCCATCTGCCATGTTTAGATACTACACCAGACGACAGACAGAGGCATTCTTATATGTTTTTTGTTGAACTTCGGCTATTAAAATCGACATCATACTTATGCTAGTGTAATATCCATAACCATTGCAAGTCAGCATGTACAGAATTGTCTTTTCGCGATTTCGTTTCGACATTTCGCATCAGCCATTTTTATATATGCTGTGGTCTGTACTATACTAATTTGTATGTGAAACTGCTACATGATGAGCAGCAAACAACCATTTTCATACAATACATTATGTTTTTAAAAACATTAGAGCAATGAATGGATTCTTCCATGCAAGTAGTTCCTCAAGTATACACATTGGGGTAATCCATCCTTCATTTTAGGGAAATGAGATAATACCAGCATACGACAGAGGAACACTCAAAGGCTGCTTCTGATATTATTAGCTCACAATCGAATGCTTTACTAAAACTCAATCACGAATTAACATGAAATTAGAGATGAAGATAAACTATTACCGTAAACAGTACAGGTATATACATTGAGGTGGTCAATTCATCTTCGTTTGCAGGGATGTTCAAATACAGTGAGATACTACACACACACGACAGGCAGAGGAACATTCTAGGCTTTGTTCTTGTTTTGCTGTTGTTGTTGAACATACATGTATTAGCACCCGCACATACAAATCAATGGGAATAAGTGAAACAACAAGCATATGCCCCCAACGCCCAGTTTATAGAGAGTGCATGGTCATTACTAAATATTTTTATGGATGAAATATTATGTAGCTATCCTTTCTCCCTAAGCTGGGGTATTAACACACCAAAGCAAAACCAAATACGATGGTTCGTGCCCATGTTGCAAGCTGAAATGTTCATACGGACACAACATTCAGAAATTCCTCAAGTCAAACAGGGCTATTGCTTGTGATAGTTAAGACCCGGGTTACAATGTGATGTATTCATACTGACGGACAGACGAAAGGAGCCCTATATGGCCCGACGCTCTTATGGGTGTCCGGTCATACTAACGTATACAAATAAATAATAAACGGAGTTCAATGTGTTAACACTAACGTATAAAAATAAATAATAAGCGGACACTTTCTATCCCATAGGAAATATTCAGATAATAAGTTTAACACTTTCTATACCAAAGAATCATTGATGAGTAGTTATCCCATAGGAAATATTCAGATAATAAGTTTAACACTTTCTATACTAAAGAATCATTGATGAGTAGTTATCCCATAGGAAATATTCAGATAATAAGTCTAACACTTTCTATACTAAAGAATCATTGATGAGTAGTTATCCCATAGGAAATATTCAGATAAAAAGTTTAACACTTTCTATACTAAAGCATCATTGATGAGTAGTTATCCCATAGGAAATATTCAGATAAAAAGTTTAACACTTTCTATACTAAAGCATCATTGACAAGTAGTTATCACATAGCACATGTTCACATAATAAGTTCAACAACACGACCATTGTTGAACTTATTATCTGAACATTACCCTCAATAAATAGGGCTCATTCTGCACTTTTATTTATCTGTCATCTGCTTTTATCGCCTTAAAATCCCTCCAAATCAATCATAGACCATTCCGATGTACACTTTTTAAACTGACTGTGACAACCAATTTAGTATAGAAAGGGTTGAAAATGTACAACTAGAAGTATGTCTCTGAACATTCCCACCGACGTAATCCCACTGTTACGTCAACAGGGTTCATCGCAGACATGTTGTCAGCCATCTATCTGCACCTCCTCCTTTAATTTAATTGTCAATGTACATAAAAGAGGTACGGTGAAATGTGATGATTATACGGTGAAATGTGATGATTATAATTTCAATTCTAACACTTTTCTTAAGCGTCGAGTCCTTTCATGTTTAAAATGAAATCATGTGATTGATTCAACAAGTGTTTAGAGCGGTGATAAAATTGTTGCTAATTAGACTGGGATGATTCGAAACATATTTAGTTATAAGAGAATCAAAGTTAAACAAATATTGCCTTGAAACCTGCATTCATCTGATCCCGCTCATTAGATACACCGGTTTGTGAATTTAAACGCCTGTATTCAAAGAGGCATTTATCGCGCCCAGAATCCAGCACAAAGTGTTAATTAAGACATTGGTTAGAAAAGTCTGCTATCTCTTCTCAAAGAGCCGACAATAAAAGATTTTGTCAGCACACATGTATAAACTGCTGAATTAAATGAAGATATGGCGTATAACTCCACACAGTTCTTTAGCGAAATAGATTATTTTTATCAAAGACATAAAGATTTTGATACACGTGTGAAAATGAGTTCTTTGAAACACCAATATATATAAGTAGGAACCTAGATATGATTGAGCGGAGGTTGTCTGTTTACGATGGTATTTCCCGAATAATAATTATATTACTTTTCGGCATTCTTTACAAAAAATTCAACAAAATGTTTCACCGTTGTATATATACAACGAATATGGCTTATTTAAATTCACATGGTGGTTTGTGCTTAAATATTCACCTAATAAAACTAACTTTTGAATTTTCCCCAGTTTTGAAATAGGTCGATAAATAGTTAAACTACCTTTCTATACGATAATTATATGTTCCAGAAAGACGCACTGAATTAAGTCATCAAAAATACAACATTAGACGCGGTGAATGGTTGGGTCACAAACAAACAACAGCCATGTGCACGGCATGGAACAGAAAAGAGCGTTCAGTCTTAGTCTAGATCTGGTATTGTAGAAATAAAGATGGTTTCGTTCATTTCTGAGAAAACAAAATTGGAAATGGCTGTGACCCAGTCTGATAAATATCCAGACTCCGTCTCATTACTTTCTACTACGTAAGTTGATTGAAATTAAACACAGTCTAATTTTATTTAGACTTGCGGTAACCAAGACAGTATTTTATTTAGACTTGCGGTGACCATGACATGTATTTTATTTAGACTTGCGGTAACCATGACAGTATTTTATTTAGACTTGCGGTGACCATGACATGTATTTTATTTAGACTTGCGGTAACAATGACAGTATTTTATTTAGACTTGCGGTCACCATGACATGTATTTTATTTAGACTTGCGGTAACCATGACAGTATTTTATTTAGACTTGCGGTGACCATGACATGTATTTTATTTAGACTTGCGGTAACCATGACAGTATTTTATTTAGACTTGCGGTGACCATGACATGTATTTTATTTAGACTTGCGGTGACCATGACAGTATTTTATTTAGACTTGCGGTGACCATGACAGTATTTTATTTAGACTTGCGGTGACCATGACAGTATTTTTTTAGAGCATACATGGAGCCGGTACATCAATAGTTCGTGTTTTGTCAACCTATCTTGTACATCCGTCCAAATTACGTAGAACAAAATTGGAAGATCGAATGAACCATGCCCGTTTAAATATCTCTAAATTATGTCTACGTTATTTGAAAGGGGGACTTCATGTGTCGATAAATACACATAACGTGCTTAAATTAGTCATTTTGCAATTTTCCAACTGTTTTCAAATTGTGTGAATAGAGATAAGAAAGGCGCTCTTTATGTTTACTATATCAGGAATAAACTAACAAAGAACCCTTGTTCTTGCTGACATGAATTAAATGAAGATATGGCGTATAACTCAGGGTAGTTCGTTAGCAAAATGTTTATTTTTATCAAATACAGAAACATTTTGAAATCCTTTATCGCCACAAACCTACATAATATTATTGAGCGAAGTTTGTCTGGTAACGGTGTCATTCCCTAAATCACATTACTTCTCATCATTGATTATAACGTTTATAACAATAGTTCCAGTTTTAAAGATTTGATATACACATTTATTATATGCTTCCCCATTAAATAGTGGGAAATTGCCGTGGCGTAGAGCATTATATCCATCGCCTGGACCGACTCGATGGATAACACTGACCGAATCGATGGATAACACTGACCGACTCGATGGATAACACAATAGTATTACTTTTTCGGAGATTACTTCCGGTTTATAGCGGCGAATAACATTAAGTTTCAAAGCGTATAAATAACAGCCGGACTATTGTTTTAATTGTTGATTTTCACGGTTCATAAACTGTTATTTAATTGTTATAATATTAACTCATTTGTTTTAATATATTCTTATCACTAAATTATGTATACATTAATTTTCTCGCATCATTTCAGAATAAAACAATGGGGACTATTTCTTATGGCGGCTATGCTCGATATTTGTCATTCGGTGGTGAGCAAATCAATTGATGGAATGTAAACAAAATGCAAATGTCGAAGCTTTCTAAACACAATTTGAAGTGAACTGTAGGACAAAATTAGCAGTTTTGGTGCGGTTTATAGCGCATATAATAAAAAGAAAACCTACGGGTTTTGGTTGAATACCCGGATTATCTCATTCGTGGGTGCAAGGAAGTACAGAATTTCCACTCGCGGCTTGCAGCCGCTCGTGGAAATTCTGTACTTCCTTGCACCCACTCATGAGATAATTCGGGTATTCAACCAAAACTCGTAGGTATTCTCTATATATATATAATAAAAATCATCGTAATGTATTATATGGTAAATACCTCGTTGCCATTATTAAGCACATACAACACAAAATAAACAACAGGACTGTATTGTACACATTTGTTCATGGTTGGAAAACAAAATAGTTTCTTTTGTCGAGATAAACTCCTGTTGAATTGTCGCTTTGATCCAAACAGAACTAGTTTATGTCATGAATCTATATATACAAGCATTTCAGAGAAGAACTAGTTTATGTCATGAATCTATATATACAAGCATTTCAGAGAAGAGACACATCTTCAAAACGACGTTCAATTTCCGTACATAATATATATATCTTTATTATCCTCCATATATGGAGATTCATATATAAATGTTACATTATGAGAACAAACACAAATTTGGTACATAACACAGTGTATTAAAAATTAAGGATTACAAACATATCTACAACACATGTCTCAATATGTATGACGAACCAACTACACATATACACACACTCATGCACTACTCATGCACTACCCCACCCCACCCCCCTCAATGATGTGTATACGATTTCGAGGATTATACTGACTCTGATCTTCAAACCTTATATACCATAAACAAATTTGCTAAATTCCGAGAAATGTCTAATCTCTAATCTATTTTAAATGTTTCTTCACACAAAATGATGTGAACGCTCATTGTCTTTACCATGTCAAGAATAAACAATAAATGTCCAGAGATTAACGCTCTTTATATCGGCCATAATAGGAATAATCTAAGAAGGAACGCTCGTTATGTTTACCGTATCAAGAATAAACTAGAAATGTATCATATGATTACGTAGGTGTTCTCGAAATTTCACACCGGAGTGAAACGAACGCTCTTTATATTGGCCATAATAGGAATAACATAAGAATGAACGCTCTTTATATTGGCCATAATAGGAATAACATAAAAATGAACGCTCTTTATATTGGCCATAATAGGAATAACATAATAATGAACGCTCTTTATATTGGCCATAATAGGAATAACATAATAATTAACGCTCTTTATATTGGCCATAATAGGAATAACATAATAATGAACGCTCTTTATATTGGCCATAATAGGAATAACATAATAATGAACGCTCTTTATATTGGCCATAATAGGAATAACATAATAATGAACGCTCTTTATATTGGCCATAATAGGAATAACATAATAATGAACGCTCTTTATATTGGCCATAATAGGAATAACATAATAATGAACGCTCTTTATATTGGCCATAATAGGAATAACATAATAATGAACGCTCTTTATATTGGCCATAATAGGAATAACATAATAATGAACGCTCTTTATATTGGCCATAATAGGAATAACATAATAATGAACGCTCTTTATGTTGGCCATAATAGGAATAACATAATAATGAACGCTCTTTATTGTTGCACCGTGAAAAAAGGTATCCCAAACGGTCTCTTTCTGAGGCAATATATAACTGCAGTAGCGTTATGTGTTTCCGATATATAGTTTGTAGAGGGGTATTTGCAGGCATATGTGTCGATCCATTCAATCTAATAAACATAAATGAGCTTTTATTATATTAAACAGACATGGCTCATTTGAACCTCCAAGCTATGTTGGAAGAATCAGTAAGCTATTTCCTGCTGCGACTTATACATCAACGAGGGGACATGATCAAAAACTTATGATCGACCGCAGTAGCAGAGACATAAGAGAGTACTTTTTCACCCAGAGAATCCGACCTGTGTGGAATGCTCTTCCTAGCCAAATAGTTAATGCCAAATCATTGGACCCATTCACATGACTTCACATGAACATGTAAATCAATTGTTATTGTATAATATGTAAGCACCGGAACAAAGAGTCGATCAGACTCGTTCCGTGAAATATATGATGATGATGATGAATATAGATCGATAAATCACGAAATATCGATCTACGTGCTTAATATTATCTGAAAGAAAACTTCACTAAATCAGATTTTTTTAGCTGTTTTTAATTTTTCGTACATAAGCGAGACGCTCTTAATTCGTACAGAAGTGAGACGCTCTTTATTCGTCAAATTAAAAAAAATAGAACTTCTTCATCATGGAATCCAGAAGAAATTTTAATTTTTTAAATAATTTGAATAAGTTTTCATGTGGCATACAAAGTTCATAAAAGAGTATTTGACGTGTTGTGAACGTGTTGACATATTTTGACATCCGGCGTGAGGCCGGGATGTTGTTACCAACGTGTGTACAATTTCAGGTTTCCAACTTCCACTTTAAATTTGAAGGCCGGAGATAATAAATCTATTTAAATGAGTACAAATGAAATATGCCATTTTAAGGTAGCACAGATATCGCTAATGTCAATAATGATGGTCATGGCACATTTTTCAGAAACTTCAAATCTTCCAAACTTAAACTACATCATCAAATTTATGGATTCATAAACAAATCAGGATCGTTTATCAAGTACAAGAACTGGTTTATTTTACAGGAAATTCAAAAGATAGTATTTATATAACAATTTCGGAAACGTTTTTGTTTGGTGTGATTTTAACCACAGTTTGGTTTAATTTAGTTTTTAGAAATATTTCTTCTGTTAAAAAAAATATGCAGCCAGCTAATTCTGAGGTATGACTCCCTTCGTATTTCAATATTACCTATATATATAGTTCCTAAAACGACGACAAGTTGCCACCCTTTACCCAACAGAAGGGCCCTGTGCCAATGCATTCTCTTATATATGCGAGTCGACCATATGTCGCCTCGCATATATAAGAGAATGCATTGGCTTAACACATTAAAAATTATAAAATTGTTAAAGGATGTAAGAAAAAATGGTAAAAAGTGTTAAAGTGTTTTTTTTAGGCCAATGCATTCTCTTATATATGCGAGGCGACCTATGGTCGACTCGCATATATAAGAGAATGCATTGGCACAGGGCATAACTGTAACTATCACAATGTGGTCAAGGAGCCGGTTCCAATGATATCCATATTTGTATGGTTCTATTGAGACAGACCGAAGATATTTTAGGCTGTTGAAGCTTTATTTGGCCGGTTTTGGCCGTTTTGTTGGGTAAAGGGTTACGCTGTTCGATAGCATCAAGTCTTTTCCATTTCCAACTGTGAGAAAATGTGATTTCTGAGAGTGTGAAAATTGGCCACCTCAGCGCCACATACATTATAAACCTTACCGTGATTGAAGCTATCAGACGTGGACACATAGCATAATCCAAATATATTCACAAATAAAAGATTAGTTAGAAGTTAGTTAAAACCAGAAATTAAGTTACACAACTGAAGGTGGTTATGGTTGCCACCTAGAATGGAAATGGTGTAACATCTTACTGTTAGGAGTATATAAGGCACACGAAAAGATAACGGGTGTAGAAATTTAAAGAATTTCTAACATTATACCAAGAATCTTACATCTCACGCTGAAAACCTGCCGAGAACCGCCGCCATTTTATCTTTTATTGGTGCGGAGGAACAGTTGGATTAAAAGGGAAACGGTATTTTTTGTTGTGTTCTCGCTGTGGAACACCAGGTTGATACGAGGTAAATCTTTTCAGGAGAGTGTTACGCTCGCGGCGCCGATATCACGATGATGGCACCAAGTCAAGCGCTATCTCCACTCCAAAAACGCCCCTCTCTGCGGCATACCGCGACTCATATCAGTCCCACCTGAGGCTAATCTCTCAAAGTCTCCACAGGTAACTCTTAATGAGAGCATTCTGTACCTGCGCATGTATTGCAGCCAATCTTTGGAGCACTTCGGTTTAAACTCTTCACGATTATTATATCTGATGTACCCGTGTATGTACTGTAGCCAATCTCTGGAGCGCTTCTGAGTAAACTAGTTGTGTTCTTATCTGAAATGCACTGGTTGCCAGAGTAACAACATGGAACCTACTTAGTGTGCAGAACTCAGTCTCAAGGTTATACAAGTCCATACGGGTATGTTCCTTGCATTGTGTACGGGCAGCTGAATGGAGCAAACATCCAGACAAACTCCAGGCAGAGTTATCTCCCATCGCGCCGCTGAGATACCACTGCCATGACGACATTTGGTAAGGGTTTCTTACGTGTTCTCAGTTCTTATGTTTAACTTTTAGGATTAAAATTGTCTATGTCTGGCTCAGTTCATATTGTTCTTATCAATACCGAAAGAATTACCATTATTGCAAACTTTTGGTGGTCAAAATAAGATAATAGGTGACTAAATATAGACGATATATAAAAATAGATGTATCGGTCCGCAAAGTACCATCCTTGTGGCAGTGCTATATCACAGTGATAACGTAGAGTGCGCTGCATGTATGTTGACATCCAGATTGGGATGGATGTGGTGTTTTATATTGAAATGTTGCGCACAAGCCTGCAAACAGTGTGTCTGTCATTTGCAGAATGAGGTCCCAGAGGGTGAATTTAGTGATGCGATCCCACAAGGCGGGCTAGCATCACCAAATTCACCCTCTGGGAACCTAATTATGCTTAGGCCTCATTGCATCGACTGCTATGGGAGACAGACATACGATCAGATTGCATTTCCCCAGTTGAAGTTGGTGATGTTCACCTCAATTGTGCAATTTATCTTCTGCAAATTAGGGGACATAGAAAATTACCAGAAGGGAAAAATTAACTAAAACAATGTTATTGTTGATATGATTATGATGCACTCGTGAATGCATAGTAGCGAATATATTTAGAGTGTTTCAGTCTAAACATTCACTGTATACTATAGTCTTGTTCTTGTCTTAAATGTGATGGTTGCCAGAGAAACAACGTGGACCTATTTAGCAACACTAATGATCAAGGTTATGCAAGCAACTAAAGCAATAGAGTTATCATGTCCCTTCACTACTCAGTACCAAGGTGATTACAAACAACTAATGCACTAGAGTTATAATGTCCCCTCACCACTGATTATCAAGGTGATTACAAACAACTAAAGCACTAGAGTTATAATGTCCCTTCACCACTGCTTCTCAAGGTTATACAAGCAACCAAAACAATAGAGTTATGTCCCCTCACCACTCAGTCTCAACGGTATACAAGCAGCTAGAGCATTAGTGTTATGTCCATTCGCTACTCAGTACCAATGGTATACAAGCAATTCAAGCATTAGAGTTATGTCCCCTCACCACTCAGTCTCAAGGTTATACAAGCAACTGAATCATAAGATTTATATATGTCCACTTGGTATATGTGCATAGAAACTCGAATCAAAGCAAGAAAGAGAGAGAAAGGGAGAGATAGAGAGAGAGAGAGAGAGAGATAGGGGAGAAAGACACATAGTATAAGACTATAAGTAGATCGTGTTAGTTTGAGACAAGAGCAGATGATCGAAGGGAATTCAAATATTTTGGCGACAAGCCCGGGCATATAATATGTTATAATTCTTTCTTGATACAAGTAGTAAACCAGAACAAGTCATCATCCATGGCATCCAGCGTGTTAACCCTTTACCCAACAGAACGGCCCTGTGCCAATGCATTCTCTTATATATGCGAGTCGACCATAGGTCGCCTCGCATATATAAGAGAATGCATTGGCTTAACACATTAAAAATTATAAAATTGTTAAAGAATGTAAGAAAAAATGGTAAAAAGTGTTTAAAAAAGATTTTGTTTAGGCCAATGCATTCTCTTATATATGCGAGGCGACCTATGGTCGACTCGCATATATAAGAGAATGCATTGGCACAGGGCTAACTGTAACTATCACAATGTGGTCAAGGAACCGGTTTCAATGATATCCATATTTGTATGGTTCTATTGAGACAGACCGAAGATATTTTAGGCTGTTGAAGCTTTATTTGGCCGGTTTTGGCCGTTTTGTTGGGTAAAGGGTTAAGGGTGGTGTCAAGTGAACAAGTCATCACCCATGGCATCCAGCATGTTAATGGTGGGGGTCAAGTGAACAAGTCACCATGCATGGCATCCTGCGTGTTAAGGGGGAGGGTCAAGTGAACAAGTCACCATGCATGGCATCTTGCATGTTAACTGATTTTGTTTTTGTTTTAGAATATTGTCTGAATCAGTGCATAGGTTCCTTTATAGTTTGCTAATAAATTCCGAATACTTTCCACATCACCACAGCGAGAGGGTTACTATTTGGACCATTAAAACCGTAATAAACACGTGCTCGCTTTCTGGATAATTCTCCAATGGGCAATGATTCTGGGGATAGATTTCATGTCAAAACAATATTTCAACCAGTACAAGTCATTAAATTTTAAAATCACATTCATAATCGCCGTAATGAACAGTATTATCTGTGAGATGGTATCGGCCTAAACCTCCTTCGCGCGGGCCGACGCGGCCACTCAGACATGGTATTAATATTTACCGACTCCCAACAGCATTCATTTGTATCACCACAAGACACCCTGTCTGAATTAGCTGGATTGATTATCATACAATCATTTTGTGAAAACAGATTTACAGTTTTCGTGATTTTCTCGGACACCTGCCGAGAAAGAACGAGATTAAAAATATTGACATGACGTCACACTGAGAGCTCTATCAGGCGACGTGTGGAAGGTTTCGGAGATGGCGTTGAGTCGATTAGCACTCATTGTTTCACAGACACGTTCATTGTGTCAAACTTCACAGGGCGCGAGGACAAAAATCGGTGGATCTTCTTGTCAATATTTGAGTCCGAGGAGACTAGCGGGTGTATTATGCTATATAGTTGTCCCAGCATGCTATTCTCTACTAATAGTACTATCTAAATCATGTATACTCTTAAAACTCAACAGATAATTTGCGGCTCTGTTCCAGTCAATGTTTTATGTTCCCCACAGGCTTCCCAAATGTGATGCATGGTGTGTCCGCAGTTTCCGGTTAAAAGTGAGAATGAGTATATATATGAAGGTTTCTGTAAGTGTCGTCTGCTGGTAATTTGACATTTTCTATTCTATTTAATATACAAAACCCCAAAATATGAATACTCAACTGTTTACCCTCATTATGTGGTAGTCAACTTGTCTAGCTGCCAGTACATTTTCCATACACTATAAGAAGCACAAACTAAGAAGCACAAAATGAGCCCGGACTCCACCAGATCATAAACCCCGTATTACACTCTGACAGCATGCAGGGCATGCAGAAATAATTGTATGTTAGACAAATGATATGTTTATTCACATGATCAAGGTATAAATGTGTAGGGTGCTCCTGTCAATTATACCGCTGAAGGGGTCACTCTCACAAAATGTGGCTTTCAGAATTGTCGTCTGCTTGTAATTTTGATATTACATTCGACATTTTAGATGATTCACACACTAATGATAATTAAAACAATTAAACTATTTGCAATCAAATGACATGTCAGTGACGATAACAATGCATTTTCCATGTATGCATATAATCGAAACTAATTTCAGATCATGCATGCAGATACACAATCACCAACAGTGACATATTCAACTGTTTAAAATCATTTTGCGTCTTGCTAGTATGTGAACTCAATTCCCATCAACGCATACAAGCCACGTTACTCACGTAAGTCCAAACTGATCCCAGACTCAAACAGCGCAGATTTTAATTTGAGTGGGAGATCCCACGCTTTATACTTTGATACTCTCCCCGCGAAATACCAAAGATTTCGTACCAGTCACCATATTTTACCAGTCACAACATTTTAAAGGTTGTTTTCTTCTGTTGATGACACTTCAGCCTAAATCAGCATAGCAACGACGGAGCGCTGTCGCAATGCTAGTACTAAATATGGCCAACTAAACCCAGCAACAACGAATCGCCGCAGCAATGCCAGTAACGAAATATGGCCAACTAAACCAAGCAACAACAGAAACCCGTAGAAGTGCCAGTACTGAAGGACAACTTTATAAGCACAGCAACAACGAACGTTGAAGCGATGCCATACCGAAATATGGCCAAATATAAGCCCAGTAACAGCGGGGTGATGTAACATTGCCAGTACCGAAATGTGGCCAACTGCATACATGAGCCTAGAAATAACGAATCGCTGCGTTGGTGTTAGTACCAAAATATGGCCACATGCAACAGTCTGGCAACAACGGACTGATATAGCAGTAGATGACCGCGCAACAACGAATCGCTGCGACGGTGCCAGTACCGAAATATGGCCAACTGCATGAGCCGAGAAACAACGAATCGCCGCGGCAGTGTCAGTACTGAAATAAGGCGACTTACACCTAGCATCATCGGAGTACAGAAGCAGTGCCACGCAGTACCGAAATATAGATGACATTCATATATATATATATACTCGACAACGGGCGTTAACGTTTGTGTTGTTTCCAGCCTGCATGAACAACATGTTTAATAGTTTAAATCATGTCTGAAGCAATTATTTTTTTAGTTCTCAGTCTTGATATAGGTCGATGTTGGTACAAGCCATCAGTCGGATGAGATCCAATATACTGGATATCGACTCGAGCAGATCCAACTTGAAGACTCTCCAGTCCCACCCTGCTGACATGTCAGTTTAACATTGTAAATCGTGGAAGATTTAGATGTATACCTTGATAGAAGCAGATTTAGATGTATAATTTGATAAGACAATTGCTGGCATGTTTGTTGTTGAAATGATCACAAACCAACGTGCATCCGCACACCTGTGCCGTACACGTGCGTTCCATTACATGCACACATGGGGGACACAGTGGGGTGCTCAGTCCTGAGTAATATCGCATGTCCATCGGTATCTTCCATAGAACACCGATCATTGGTGATTGGTGGAGGTGGTCGATGGTGGTTACTGTGTGGTCAGTTAGTTGTATCAACATAAATCTTCTTTTGTTACAATTCCACGCGTGTGGCGTGTCGTGTGTGGAGATCAAACGAATTATTTTAGTCTTTGTCCTGGGGTGTGTGTCCCTTATCCCTTTACCCAACAAACCGGCCACAACCGGCCAAATAAAGCTTCAACAGCCTAAAATATCTTCCGTCTGTCTCAATAAAACCATACAAATATGGATATCATTGGAACCGGCTCCTTGACCACATTGTGATGGTTACAGTTATACCCTGTGCCAATGCATTCTCTTATATATGCTAGTCGACCATAGGTCGCCTCGCATATATAAGAGAATGCATTGGCCTAACTAAAAGTCTTTTTTTAACACTTTTAACAATTTTTTCTTACATTCTTTAACAATTTTTATAAATTTTAATGTGTTAAGCCAATGCATTCTCTTATATATGCGAGGCGACCTATGGTCGACTCGCATATATAAGAGAATGCATTGGCACAGGGCCCTTCTGTTGGGTAAAGGGTTATATCACCCCGATACACAACAGCCGTTGGTAGAAACCAGCTATCGCTGACAACACTGCTCCATCTGATTAAAGGCACGTGCGGCCTTAATTGTCGAAAATATTCATATTTGTTCCAAACACCGTAAACATAAAAACATTAAAACGCATACAGTTCCGTTCATATATACCATGACCATCGCGCGTACACAGCATGTTATCATAAAGACCTACTATATTTTACCTAAGCAAGAGCCTGATTGTGTTACAGAAGACAGCACAATGCTACTGGCTAATCACAAACACATGGCAGAAACGCTCTTTATTAGTTCCATATCAGGTATTCACCAACAAAGGACGCTCTTTATGTTTACCATCATAATATAAACAAACACCAGAAAAGTAACTTTTTATGATTTTGTTTACATAACAATGGTCAAACATATGACCATAACATACTGTTTATGCGATATTTCTTATTTGTATACGGATAAAGTCTATCTACATTTTGATGTTCTTTCTGTTTGTGGCGGTTTTTGACGGGTGGAGATATTTTGACAGGATACCCACCGCCAAGGCCAACCGTGTCTTTAAATGATGGTCACTAAAAATGGCCTTATATAGTAGATTATAACTGGTGGGCAAAGAAAAGGGCAAAGAAAATCACAAACACAACTGCAACATCTTCTTACTAAAATTAAACACATCTAAAAAGCGAGTGAGTGAGTTTATTCAGACCAAGTGCATGATTGAATGTATTCAACCTCAAATGCCCGGGATAACACGGTAAAGACACATACTGTAGTGCTTTATTTATTTATTTATTTAAAGACTGATACTAGTGCTTTATTTATTTATTTATCTCTTTATTTATTTAATTAAAGACGCATTATATTGCTTTATTTATTTATTTAATTTAAGACGCATTCTATTGTTTTATTTATTTCAACTATGGAATATTCACAGTCCAAACAGCTATATTATAATTGTGTCGGTGTGATCTGCATATATATCTTCTTTTGACATTCATGCTGTTCTGCTGTTGTCTCATATGTAAACTATAAGATATGGACATAACCATTAGAAGTTTAGACCAAACATGATCCGTCCAGTCAAATATAATTCTCACGTGAACTCTGTGTGTGCACCGTCGTGACCTCTGACATGTACCTCTCCCTCGTGGACTAACACCTGTGACACACCACCCGGTCCTGTCAACCAGGGACTCAAATCAAGGCACAGAGGAAGCACCGAATCATACACTGGATTACTTAGAATCGCCCGGCATTACAGAAATCTTAGCCACCATCATAACACGTCATTTGATCCGGGGTTACCAAGTGTACTGTAATATTATCTAACCGTACTCAATCACCTGTGTTATTTCAATATAGACACTGGTAAAACTGCATGCAAGAATTCCTAAACAATTCTCCGGAAAACATATAAATTCTGTGGGATAACATGGTTTGGCGGGGTATGCTCATGCCAAAGGTGCCATTCGGATGTAAAGTAAGCAATGTCGGACTGAACTATAAACTGTACTCTGATACCTGGATAAACTGGGAGTCCTATACATACATTGTATATATGTTATACATATAACTCTAGATCACGGGGAGATTACATGCGGGAGCCTAGAAACATCGTATTTCGGGTGACACTCTGTTATTTTCGCAGCTGCCTCTCTCTGGGGGCCGGATTATTCCCGGCTGCGCGCGCAGTTTACAGTGACAGCTATACCTGAATACAGTTCCACTGGCTTACCGGTACAATTAGTGAATTATCATATATCTCTGAAATAATATCTAATTTGTCATTTTGGACTTACGGTCCGAGTTGTGGTTTAAATTAGCTTACACATTCATGTGAGCTCCCCGGCGAGCATTATCAAAGTTGCAGCTTACGCCCAACAAAAAAAAGTATTAGCTATTTCTCACTCTGAACCCAAATTATGAGCAAAACCAATCAAACCTGATTTCCTATACCTACTATAACCGCCATAAAGTCCTGTTTTCTTGTGCTTTCAGCCTTTCATACATTTATGTTTATTTCACTTATTTAGTTGTTGTTTCTGAGAAGGGGCTATATGAATATAGTAGTTCATCATTCGATCATCCCAGAGTGGAATGTTCCATATCGCTTCAACTCTTCCTACATTGGAATGGTCTATTATTCATTTGGTGGGTGTTGATCACACACTAGAAGACGACAGGCAGATGAACAGATAATACAAGTAATAAAGTGTTCATATTAATTGGTGGGAAATGTTCAGATAATAAGTTCTACTGTCATTTGTTGAACTTATTATCTGAACATTTCCTAAGGGAACTACTCGTTAATGAGTATTTAGTATAGAACTTGCCATTTATGCCCATTATCATGCTATATGGTATGCGTCTTGGATAAAACAGAAAGAAGACAAACGTGGTGTTCATTTCCCGAGATTTCGTGAGAGTCGTATGGCAGAGCTCAAATATCAGCGAATCAGCTGTGACAATGCCAGTCTCTGCATTACGTCATTACGTCAGCAGAAGTTTGTTTGCTCTCTGTCGTAAGCTGGTCAGGTTGGGGCAGGGTACTAGTTATCCAATTAGTTCCCGCCGACAGAGGGGGTTTGGCACTTTAATTGGTGCCACATCGCCTTGTTTGTTTTCCCGCTGACGAAAGTTAAAGGGTTTTAAAGCGGGTCATCGGACAAGTGGGTGGCACGTATACAAGACAGAACGGATGTAATTATTCGTTGTACCATTTGTTCACATTTTCACAAAAAAGACTCAATAGAGTAGCAAACAAATCGTGAATACATCTTACCATACAAAAGGAATGTAGAGGTAGAAACCATGCAGAATAGCAGATTTATCGAGAGATTAGCTCAGGGATGGCGGAAGTACATGTACTTACCGGTGAGGGATACATATTCTCCAGATGGAATCTTATAAATGAAAATGTACAGAATGATGCCAGTCGTGAATAAGAGGGACCAGGTGCCCCTGCATGTCACCATACTCCGTCGCCCCTGAATGAGGTTATGGTCCATATTGTCACATTTGTCGAGGTTTGCGTGTTTTTCGCTACAACTTGAAATCCCATGATAATGTACCCCCTTCGAATTATGTTGATGAGAATAACCACATCGATACAATATGAAAATGACATGCGACGATTTACTGAAAATCGAATTGTTCGGGTCTGGCGATGCATGTACAGTACATGCCTCAAACAGTGTGCCCTGAAATTCTGGAAATGAACATGATAAAGCCATTCAACCATGCAGCTGTGTACGGATGTGGGCTGAATTTATTTTTGACGAGGCCTAGTTCGTGTGTAAAATGGCGACCTATGAGAAGTGGGCGAGAATATATAAATTCACACAAACGCTGATATGATAATCAACTTTATGAGGCTTAGCAACCATCTGCAGAGAATGCCCGTTATATTACTTTGTTATTTTTTGTGTGTTTCAATTTATATTTGATGTAGAGAGCGGAGGTCCACCAGACTCCACCTAAGTTTTTTTCAGAACTTGTCCCCAAACCCCTTATATTTATGTATTAATACATACATTATATGAAAATAAATATGATTAAACCAAATCTCAAGGAATCTCCATGACGCCATGACGATAAACTAAATACCGAATTGGTGAGGCCTATGAACCACATTGAACAGGAAGCGTCATTAAACGAAGATAAAATCATTAGAGTGGACTGTGTTTTTCTTAGACTTAGTGCTTATAAATCGGTCTCATTCCGATAATTAAAGCGATCTTATAAGTGGCTTAAACATGTGGGTGAATCGAGTTGTCTTAGATAAAAAAAATATTAGAGCCAAACCACACACACAGAATCCCACAACATCCTGCCAACAGCGACTTAGGAACAGGAACGCATAGTAAGTTTTGATTGGACATTACGTGCTGCAGGAAGGAAGGACCCTTGTCATCAAAATGGCCACAAATTGTCTTTATATTGACTCCGACCCATGGCAGCTCCAGTATCCGTCTCATGTCATAAATGGTAACGCGCTCAAGATCATATATTATATACCCATTATTGTAATTATAGAATATAAAATATATTGGTTTCGCGAATGACCAACTCAGAATTCCGTTTAAATAACAATAACAAGCAGCACCTAATTAACGAACCGGTGGCCGACTCGGCCGTCTCCGACCACAACCCCGAGTGGGCTGCAGAACGAAAAAAGTTGAAATATAAGACTTACAAATTATCTTTTTCATTTCTTTTATTTGTAATTGACACAGCTTGTCACAAACCACAAATCAACTATATTGGCATAATAATGTAAAGGACAATAAACGAAATTGAAATTCCCAACTACACCTTTTACCGGACTCGGCCTCTGGGTCGCGCTGTTCGACTTTTAAAACCGTCCCAAAAATTCCCAATATCTATAAATAAAACCCCCAGCGTAAACTCCAGCGCCCAGCCGAAACGAAATTTGGACACCAGTAAACACACGGCGCGCGTAATAATAATGTTTCAATTGGACACTCTGTTCTGCAGGTGGCAACAGGAAGAAGACGACCTGGATAGGTCATGTTGCATCCACATGACATCTCACTTCTTTTTCTTATTAATACATTATGTCTATGTTTCTATGTTATATAGTATGCTATATCATGTTGCCTCCACATGACATCTCACTTCTTTTTCTTATAAAAACATTATGTCTGTTTATATTTTATATACTATGTTATGTCATGTTGCCTCCACATGACATCTCACTTCTTTTTCTTATTAATACATAATGTCTATGTTTATATGTTATATACTATGTTATGTCATGAAATAAAGTATTCTGATTCTGCATGTACGACTTCCGTCCTCATAATGACACCGATCCATCGTAGCCTCAGTGTACAACCAATATACAACCATATCTTACATGTAGTATGAAACATTCACATCGAATTGTCCGAGGGCCAACGTGACAAGTTACTCGTCAGTCAGATACTTCGTGCACCGACCACCGGCAGCGCCATTATCCATCGGGGCTTCAAACAAGTATTATAATAAGTTTCGATTTTACACCCTGTGCTGCAGGTAGGACCACCATCCTCATAATGGTACCAACCCATGACAGTTTCAGTGTACAATCAACGTCATAGCTTACATGCATCATGGACCATACAGATTGATTAGTTCGATGGCCAATGTGACAAGTTACTCTCAGTCGGATGTATATGCTGTGGGAGGACTACACGTTGTCTCTGTGCTGCATGTAGGACCCATGTCTTCATAATGGCAGCATCAGTGTACAACCAATATACAACCATATCTTACATACAGTATGAATCATTAACATCGAATAGTCCGTGGGCCAACGTGACAAGTTACTCGTCAGTCAGATACTTCATGCACCTACCACCGACAGCTCCATTATCCATCTGGGCTTCAAACCAAGTATAATAAGTTTCGATTTGACACTCTGCTGCAGGTAGGACCACTATCCTCATAATGGTACCGACCCATGTCAGTCTCATTGTACAATCAGCGTCATAGCTTACATGTATCATGGACCATACAGATTGATTAGTTCGATGGCCAATGTGACAAGTTACTCTCAGTCGGATATATATTCTGCGGGAGGACTACAAATTGTCTTTATATATTGACAACGACCCCTGGCAGCCCCATTACCGTCTGGGTTTAAAACCAAGTACTTATAATAAGTTTCAATTGGACAATCGGTGATGCATGTAGGACCCATGTCTTCATAATGGCACCGATCCATGACAACATCAATGTGCAGCCAAGGTATACAACCATATCTTACATATATATATGAATCATTCACATCGAATATTCCGAGGGCCAACGGGACAAGTTACTCGTCAGTCGGATACTTCGTGCACCGACCACCGACAGCTCCATTATCCATCTGGGTTTCAAACCATATTATAATAACTTTCGATCTGACACTCTGTGCTGCAGGTGGGACGCCCATCCTCATAATGGCACCGACCCATGGCAGCCTCAGTGTACAACCAACATACAACCAAATCTATACATATATATATATAGTATGAATCATTCACATAGAATAGTCCGAGGCCCAAACGTGACAAGTTACCCGTCAGTCGGATAATTAATGCATCAACCACCGGCAGCTCCATTTCCTCGTGATGGCACCGATTCATGACAGCCTTATAGTGGGCAACCAACATACAGCGATATCTTACACGTAGTATATGTATCATTCACATCGAATAGTGCAAGGACCAAGCATGACAAGTTACTCGTCAGTCTGATACTTCATGCACGGACCACCGACAGCTCAATTATCCATCTGGGTTTCAAACCAAGTATTATAATAAGTTTCGATTGCACGGACACTCTGTGCTGCGGGTAGGACCCCCATCCTCATAATGGCAGCCTCAACACACAGTTATAGACTATTCACTTTGTTGAGTAACATACATATATCACATGAAACCCCTATTATATCATTACAAAAATCCATTGCAAAAGTCCTTATTTCTCACTAATGACGAATAGGCGCGTGCTTCCCGCCAACTTGGCATCGCGCCAACAAAATGACATTACATTGAATCAGGCGAATTAATACTAGTTCTACTATTTCGTAAAGAAGCACATGACAACAACACCAGACAATGTAAAATGATTGCTTTGTTCATTAACGTTAAATTCATTTCCATATATATGTAAACAGCTCTGAAAACATTGCTCTTCACAAGGAGTTACCCTCTTATTGACTCTTGTTGATAACAATACTGCGATTTTATTATAAGAAATAATTCTTGTTATGAATTATAACCGAAACGCGCGTTATAGAATTTGTCTCCAAACTTAATCAAAATAAAAGAGTTATTTCTTAAATACATAAAAGAATAAATAACATTGTAACTATCATATATATTATTGCATGCACGTGTACTCTGATGTGGTTCGTTAAGCCTCTGTGTATATATATTATAGCAGCCGCTCCCAAGAAATATGAATAATTCTACATTGGAACATAAAATTCGCCCATCTCTCTCTACTGAAGTCGGCATTGTTGTTGCATACACAATACTCAATGATATAGCTGTACACTACACCTGACCTCAAATATTAATGTTGTTTTTTTAAATATGTTTACCTGTCCAGTATAATTACTTTTCACTTTTATATTAAAACGAGTGAGAATAATATGTTAAACGCAGACGTGCGGGCGCCTCTTCGGGCCATTAGTTGATTTCTTCTGGTACAGTAACCAAACAGATATTCACAAATACTGATGGGTTTTCTTACCTAGCTGAACATTTTATATATTGACTCGAGAGTATAAAGTCACATGATACAATAGAAAGTTAGGGCGCAAGAAATTGAACTTTCTTCCAATATTTCCAAACTATATTTAAAGATGCATGCAGAGTTTCAGACATCCAGATACAACACCAAAAATAAAACATTTAATTTAACGTCTTGTTCTGCTTTATTCTGTTGATAAAATGTTGAAAACCAAATCTGACATATAAACTAGACCTATAAATACCATGGAACATCATTTTGTTATTCACAAATAACAAAATAATTTTTGGTGTCCCTTTAAACATAAAAACTAAATGCATAGGGAAATGGCACCTTTCTTATAGCACTTCTTGCTGCAAACATGTTATTTTATAAACTAGGATCTAATAAAAAAGTTAAATAGATTTCGTCAAAATTAGCCATGTTTTAAATGTTACTATTTATACACAATCATGTCGGCTGTGATCTGTTGGTGCTCCTGTGTGTTTAGGGATACTTAATCAAAAGTTATTTAAAGCCATATTGCGGTTTTGTGCTAAAAAATACACATAATAGTTGTCATTTGTTAATTTTTCCCGGTATCGAAAAGGGTAGTCCAAGTTTCCTTGAAAGGTAGCTAGTCCAAGTATCCGTCGACAAAAACTTGGACTACGAAAAAGGTCGATAAATACCTTGTTCTACCTTTCTACGAGCATTAAATATCCAAGTATATATTCTGGTATATACCAATGGTAGTTTTCTGGTATCGAATCTGCATGATGAGACATCTATAAACTGCATTTGTTCTACTCTGAATGCATGCTGACGATGGTGTATTCTGGATCTTCAACTTTGCATGCACCAATACACTTTCATTTTAATTATTGGGAAGTTTTGTACCTCATGCAAGTGTGGCGTTTAGAAATTCATACTCCTTATCCCAGTTCCGCCATCTAATCCTATCAAATATTATTACCTGATAACATGCACGCATGTCTTGTTCCTGTTGCAGGAAGTGGCCATATTTCATAAAATACAGATGTCTGTGAAAACGAAGAGCATCGTGATCACTACAGGCATTCTTCCTGATAAAACACGTGTCAATCATTGAATAGGATATATTCTCTGATCACCTTGAAATAATACACAAACAATGGCTATCGAAGCTCAGTGGAAACTAATCTCATAGATGCTTGGTATGGTGCACCATGGCCCGCAAGATTACAGACATTATAGCGTGATCGAAAGGATAGCATCGCGAAAATGATCGCCAGATTACAGACATAACTGTGACCCCGATGATACCACGGAGAAACTGATCCGCACAAATACGCCCAACAACAACAAACAAAATGTCATTCTTTTCGGAAGAACGTTGTGTTAGTGCGAGGTTTGACAAGTTAATGCCACTTAAGAGTATTGTTTATATCATTTATAACATGGAGATAGAAATTCTACCGAATATTACTTCTTCCTGTGCCACGAAATTGGACAAAAAGCTGCTCAAGTGATGCCACCAGCTATCGTGCACACCAATCGTAAATAGTGCATGCGTGTGCATGTGTAGCCCTTCTGATGTGATATGAGTGTTTGGTCCAATCGGAGTTTGGGCTTCGAAACGACGGAAACTCAACCCAGGGACGTGGTGACAGGGTTGGTTTTAGTATACTATAGTATTGTAGTTAGTGTGAAATTTGTTTGTTTTTTTTACCAAACGTCGAATATTCTCCAACTTTTCATAAAATCAGTTGGAAAGATCTGACCACGGGAGTGTTATAATAGCCATATAGTGGGATGTAAGGCTGAAGTTTTAGTTTAAACAATATGTTATTCTCACGTATTTAGCAAATGCACAAATACATAATACACAATAGAGACAACATGGGTGGTCAATTCCTCGGTATATATATTACACCAAGATTTTTTTTCGTCTCAATTGGTGAATTGTTTGGTCCACAAGCACCAGCGAGCTAGTCCGTGGCTGATCGCAGGATGCACGAAATATCAAACTCAGGATTGGGGGGGGGGGGAAATATCAAGCTCAGGATGGGAGGGGGTGAAATATCAAACTCAGGATGGGGGTGAAATAAACTCAGGACGGGGTGGTGAAATAAACTCAGGATGGGGGGTGAAATTTCTCAGACTTGGAAATTTTGGTCTGATTTAAGTGGGTGCTGTTTGAAAATCTAAGTTGGAACCCCCCTTCCCCTCCTTCGGCGGAGATCCCCTCGTCGCGTCCCTGCCAATATTTATTCTTTTCCTGACGATCTGAACACTATAGTGGTAAGAGCCTGACGAGGGCGGCTATTTTTTGTCATATTCATGACTTGTGGCCATGATTCACCCTTTCCAAATATTTCAACTTGTTCAATTTGTTGAACAAAAAGAAATTGACATCTCGATCATAGCCGCGGATGAATGCATGAGTGGGCACGGCCGATACAGCCCACTGAATCATTGGTGATAAATACCTAGAGTCGGGGTATTTATCAGACTGGTGTATATCCCAAGAGCGAACAGAGACAAACAGTCATATTGTTGAAAATATATACCAAGATGAAAGATGCATCAAATCAGTGGAAGAGGGATAACTCTAAACTTATTGTTTGGACTGGTCAACGCTGTCAGACTCCGTTGGCGTTCTTATTGGACTTCTGCCTTCAGTCCTTTCATATTTTAGGGAAAGTGGCAAGCGGATCGGACTCTAGAAAATAGCATACATGTAATCCAACCTTTATATAGAATTATAGAAGACGGAAATTATAGGCATGTTTTAAAGCGGCACGGTGCATACAACTTTATATATAGTATACCCGCTAGCTGGCGTTTGTCATGTTCAACGCAGGGACCATATAGGTCGATATATAAATATATGAACTATAATATAGTATTTTTTATGGACTTTATACTTACCGTGGAAATACTTACCATAAGAGATGTTGTAGATGTATATATATTGTTCAGTCAGACCTTTTAAAATAGCGGTTACCTACTGAAATTACCCAGACATCTCGTTGTCTGAGTGCAAGCTATACCCTTCTTTAGTTTCTATCGAAGTATATATATATCAAAAGAATTGAAAATGTCAATAAGACACAATGACCAGGGCTAATTAGTTCAGTAGTTATGAATCTATTCACTGGAAGCTCACCGATTTCATTGGTCGATTCGAACAAAGAGTGCAAAAATATTTCCGCGTCAATATTTCTATTCCGTGTCACTTTTGTTCTATAACCAGCTAGAGATAGACATCTAAATTTGATTTGATTTGAAAAGTAGTCTAATATAATTGCTACAAATTTTTCCCGCCCACCCACCCATATAAAATATGGTAGTAAACATTTAATAGCATATTGATTTTCTTTATAATAATTATTAAAGATGCGAGATTTAAGTTAGCAGGTATAGTATCAGATATAGTACAGGAGATATTGGTCAACCTCTGCACCCCCCCCCCCAGGACTCAACTTCACCCCGCTAATTTTCTTTCTTAGTGGCTCCTCTAATTTTTTTCGCTTGTTAACAAGAAAAAAAAGTGGCCGCAGAGACTCCAGACAAGATGGCGTCCATCATGGCGGCCATTTTGTTTTTATATGCACCAGCTGGTCTCTTTGATCGCCGTTATAGTAAAGATGATGTCAAATGCGGTCTTGTTTTCCGTTCGATTCGTTATGGTAATATACAACCCTTACAAATTAGCCAAAAATCCGACAAAAAAATCCAATATGGCGGCCAAAATGGCCGCCGAAATGTGAAAATTTGCTATTTTTCGGACATTTCACCACCTCTCGACCTTGACGAATACACGGGGACCATAATATACATTCTTTGCCGGATATTTTTGTCAGATATCACGTTTTCCCAAATGCCGGTATAATCCGGTCAAAGCCGAAACGACGCTAATAACGCAATGTCTGTTTCGAATCAATGAGTGTTATTGCTATTATTACTCCAGCTATGATTATATATGTGCAGGAGATACCCGGGCTAGGATTCTTCTTTTACCTGATTTGGGGAATATTCATCCAAATCCAAGATGGCGGCAAAAATGGTCACCAGAAATTGAAAAATCGCCGAAAATCGCTGATTTTAACATCATAGATCGTTGTTGTTACGACAACTCCACACCTGCTTACCATTGTGAGTTGGGAACACTGAGTCGAAGAGCTGTCCTTATATTGCATCCAAATTAAAGTCCCCCAAAACCAAAATGGCGCCCACAATGGCGGACAGATTTAGAAAAATCACCGAAAATCCCTCATATTCACATCAGTGGGCATTATTGTCGAGACAACTCCACACATGCTTACAGTTGAGTTGGAAATACTGTGGTGAAGTAATTACCTTACATCCCATGCAAGAAATGGTTTTCCAAATCTAAGATGGTGGCCAAAATGGCGACCGATATTTGAAAACACGCCTACATTCATTTACTTTCTTACGATGGGCGTTATTGTTTCGCGAATTCTACCCACCATTACATGTTGATATGGAATATTGATATAAAGTATTCATTTGAGTTTGGCAATTGATATTCAAGGTCAAGATGGCAGCTAAACTGGCGGCCAGAAATTGAAAAGAAATCGATATTTTCACATACAAATTTCAACTTTTTGTCATAATATCGATATGTTTAGACGAAACTATACACAAGCCATGTATTAGTTCAACTTAAAACGTATCAAAACGCATAACATTGCTCGTATCCTTCTGGAAGTACGAAAACCCACAATTAATATCGCGATGTGGCATTTCGAAATCCATTCGACACTAAGCGCCGATAATGGCCGTAACCGTAGGTGCGCCGAATAGCCATATTAGAACAATTACCTGATAACATATTCTTATTTATCACGTCCATAATGATCTGAACCAGTTTCCATTTCTTTGCCTGATAAATCTAGGTCGCTCACACCGACAACGTATTCAACAATTCCTGGGAGAAGGGTCCCTCTAATGATAACGTTTCAAACAATTAATGTTCCGGGGTCTAGCATAAGATTTTAAATACTTGCTAATTAAGGATTTGTGCGTCATCTTGAACTAGAAAGGCATATGGTCGATAAGTATACAAGTTTACAGATGATCATCTCTATGTATGTCTTTATCATACACCATGGGGATAACGACATGTACACCTGGCGAACTTCTCAGTTAACTAGTCACTTCTCAATAGATGGTTCAACTCACAAATTTAGCGAACGTATTGGCCTACGTGGACAATTTCGGCAATGTTTCGAAGGTTGCTAGCTGTCTCATTCCCTTGGACAGGTGCCTATCTGCTAAGAAGAAGACCATAATGCACCGACTACCCACACTTCTTGACCATGATCCTTAGCAAACTGTGTTACGTCCCGCAGTCCTCTCGTCGAATAGCTCCCAGCAGAGAAGAACAATACTCGCGGTGCTAGTGACAGTGGGAATGGAATGGGCAACGGCATACACCCCTACACCAGGTGCATGTTTCAGATATAGAATGTCATGCGTGTTGGTGTTTTTGGTGTGGTAAGATTGTATTTCCACATCCGTTTCAAGGCCGTTCTGAATTAACTTGACCAGACGTATAATTTTGTCTGGATAATACTATCATAGCCTCCCCAGAACAGTCGGATGGGCTAAAGGATAATATCTTTATAGAATGAAGGTATGCGTTGTTGTTATCCTCTCTCATGGTTAGAGTCAGTATGTGGGCGGTATTATTCAAGAAAATGTCAGGAACTGTGGTGAATTTATTTCACTGTGTGTTTAAAGAACAATTTATAGTCTCGACGGCAATGTATGTGGACGTTGGTGAACGTGACCTTTATGATCGTATAGCTTTATACTATATAACTTTAGAATATAGTAGTTAATATGTCTCATGCAGGACAATGGTCGGAATGGTGATGTTACCAAGAAATCACTTGGTGTACCCAACGTAGGTTAAACTGAATGCAAGATCTCATCAAAGTAACATTCCTCTAGATGTTCTTCGCGTTGAACCTTTCACATTTGTATTGATGGTATTGTATTTTCTTGAACCATACCGACCACCACCCAGCGTGAGTATGACATATCAACCAACTATCTAAGGCATCGTCTTTAAGACTACATCCCAGTCTGGGTGGGGCTTATATAGTAGTAGCTAATGGTACACGCCTGGTCCAGTTTATTAAGAACGGCTTCCAAACGGATGGGAAGATACAAGGAAAGCAAAGCCACATGAGATCATGTCTGAATCTAAAACACACCCAAAGAAGGGGCGGTGCAGTCATGGTCCAATTTCATTTCCACTTTATCATGACACATGCCCACAAACTAGCACCGCGTGTATTGTTATTATCTGCTTGGATCTGTATGGTGAGACGATTGCTGGACGCCACCAGGACTGTTATTATGATCATGGTCAAGAAGTGTGGGTATATTATTCATTATGGTCTGCTACGCCTTAGCAGAAAGGCATCCGTCAAATGTTAGGCTTTCAACAGAAGTTGTCCGGGTACGCCAGTACGTGAATATGTGAATTGATTAACCATATATTGAGAAATGGCTGGATGGGAAGATCACCAGATGCACATTTTTGTTATCCCCATTAGGTAACCAAATCTGAAAAATACGCAGATAGAGAGGTCCTTCTGAAAGCTAGTATATGCATCGACCGCATAACTTTCTAGTTTATCACGCAAGATGACGTTCAGGTCCCATATGTAGCATCTGATTTATACCATAGCTATCACGAATGAAGCTCGCCAAGAATAAGGATAAGAATTCCCAGCTTTCGAGACAAACACGTGAGCTTGACACCGGCATATGTGTTGTTTGAAACATTCCGATTAGTGCGACTCTTCTACCAAGAAGTGTAGAAAACTGTGTTGGTGTGAGCGAGATGGATTAGTGTGACGAAGAGACGGATGCTGGTTCAGATAATGCTGAATGTGGCAAATCAGAATAAGCTCAGGTACTGTTGTTTTGATTCGTGGAAGTCATAATATGACTATTCGGCGCACCCATATACGGTTACGGCCATTATGGGCGCTTAGTTGAGAATGGATTTCGAAATGCCACATCGCGATTAGTCTGGGTTTTCCTCCTTCCAGAAGGCTACGACCTATGTTGGAACTAATAGATGGCTTATGTACCGTTTCGTCCAATCCATACATATTGATATTATGACAAAAAGTTTAAATTAGTATGTGACAATTTCGACTTCTTTTCAATTTCTGGTAGCCAGTTTGGCCGCCATCTTGACTGTGAGAGTTGGCCAAACTCAAATGAATACTTCATATCAATGTTCCATATGAACATGTAATTGTGGGTAGAATTCGCTTAACAATAACGCCCATAGTAAGAAAGTAAATGAATGTAAGCTTGTTTTAAAATTTCGGTCGCCATTTTGGCCGCCATCTTCTATTTGGAAAACAATTTCCTTCATCAGATGCAAGGTAATTACTTCACCTCAGTATTTCCAACTCAACTGTCAGCATGTGTGGGAGTTGTCTCGACAATAATGCCCAATGATGTGAAAATAAGGGAATTTCGGTGATTTTTCAAAATCTGTCCGCCATTGTGGGCGCCATTTTGGATTTGGGGGACTTTAATTTGGATGCAATATAAGGACAGTTCTTCGCCTCAGTGTTCCCAACTCACAATAGTAAGCAGGTGTGGAATTGCCACGACAATAACGCTCACTGATGTTAAAATCAGCGATGTTCGGCGATTGTTCTATTTCTGGTGGCCATTTTGGCCGCCATCTTGGATTTGGGTGAATATTCATCAACTCAGGTACAAGAGGAATCCTAGCTCGAATATCTCCTGCACATATATATATATGCATGGGTTTTGTTATGATTGCGATAACATTCATTGATTCGAAACAGACATTCAACAGGGAATGTATTTTATGGTCCCCGTGTGTTCGCCAATGAGTCTTCTAGACGATAAATGTATAAAATCGCGTCAAGATGCCAATATTTTACCACAGAGACAAACGAAAGGACGTGAAATGTCCGAAAAATAGCAATTTTTCACATTTCAGCGGCCATCATGGATTTTTGTGTCGGATTTTTGGCTAATTTGTAAGGGTTGTATATTACCATAACGAATCGAACGGAAAACAAGACCGCATGTGACATCATCTTTACTATAACGGCGATCAAAGAGACCTGGTACATATAAATAAAATGGCCGCCATGATGGACGTCATCTTGACTGGAGTCTCTGCGGCCACTTTTTTTTTCACACAAGTTTTGTATAATTCCATTTGCACTCCCCCCTTGCACCTCAGTACTCATGCCTAATATCCTATATATTCATAAACCATGATTCTATATTCCCGGTATGACAACATTAATATATTTTAACCTGAAAAATTGCATAAATCCTAACATCAAGTGGTCTAGCTCCAGACAAATGCATACGGCTACGGACAAGACACCAGGACACACCGGGCTGACCATGGTTCTTCGGCCCGGTGTGAGAAAATTTTGAAAACTATACAAGAAAATCGCAAATCCTAGCATCTCGACTGGCCTCAACTGAATCTTTCCTAGTGTTGGAAATTTCAAACCTTATACCCTCCTCTGGTTGGCAAATTATCCAACTGATGACCATTTAAGTCCATAAGTTTGACCAAATGTAGTAAAATATTGTGTTGTTAAACTAATTAGCAGTTTTGTATTGGCCACGGGGGAAAATTTTGATATCTGAACATGAAAATCGCAAAATCCTAGCAACTAGACTGGCCTCAAGCCTTCCTAGAGTTGGAAATTTCAAACCTTACACCCCCTCTTAGGTTGGAAAATATCCAACTGATGACAATTCCAATGACAATGTTGACCAAATGTATGACACTATAGTGTTTTCTTAAATTAACTAGCAGTATTTTGACTGCCCATGGGGTAGCTATAGGGACCAACAGGACACAAGCTTTCCAAGTGTTGGAAATTTCCAACCTGTCACCCCCCCCCCCAAGGTTGGAAAATTTCCAACTGATGACCATTTCAGTCCAAAATTTTGACAAAAAATAGGGAAATATGCAAATATTGGTCCAAAAACAATTAATTCCCCCCAATAAATTGTTTGAAAATCAAACTACAATAACATTTTCAACCTATTGTTGGTGTGAAATTTCCAACTAACGTTTTGGCAGGTATGAAATTTCCAACTGTTGAAAATTTTGACCAAAGTTGGGGTGAGACACCCCCCAAACCCCCCCCTGTCGCCACGTCTCTGGGGGGGGGGGGGGGTGCAGAGGTCGACCAATATCTCCTGGACTAATAACTAATCTAACCTTATCTAGTTTTACAATAGACTGATTCAATTTTCTAACTATACCTGACACATAGATGTAATCATTATTTTTCAGATAGGCAGGGAAGTAATTAGTCCTGTTCTATAATATTAATGTATGTGTCATACGCATGTATTGTATCGTATATGTCTGTCTGCATGTACAAGCTCAAACACAGGCCTCTGACTCATGATCTGTACCACAAACCTTTACATGCAAGTATATCTGAATTCAGCTTGAACAATTTTATATTTAAAGATAAACTAGGTCGATTGGATCGATAATTATCTGAATTCAGCTTGAACCATTTTATATTTAAAGATAAACTAGGTCGATTGGATCGATAATTAAAGTACAAGTATATATATATATATATATATATGGGAGTGGTGGTATAGATTTTGTGTTCGGGGCCTTTTGATCATTTCATTTATTTTAACAGTCTTATTCACCCGAACATTTTATTTTGTTGTCATCATTCATCTTTTGTTATATATGTTTGCATGTTTGTTGTTTAGGGCCTGACGCCTGAATTGTATTATCTCTGTCTTGTTGGTTCATCCGCAATAAATCATTTAAGTGATAGCTGCCTTTATCTGAACCCTACATTAGGTTATTTGTAAACAAATAAGGCCAATACAATATATTTCCCTTTAATGGTGCTCATTTTGTGTCAAGTTTAGGCCATAAAACAATAAAAGGAACACGGGGAACCAACTTACATGCAAGTAATGTATAGACTTTAATATCAGTAAGACAATGCTTATTTTATTACAGACTTTAATATCAGTAAGACAATGCTTATTTTATGCATGGATAACACATAATCTCAGTGTAGCTTCTTCCAATGACAAAGGTTAGCATTCTGGCATATGCATCTTTTACAGGAGCGCATAGATCAATATAAGCTGATAGCTCATGCAGTAATTATATATAGGTTGCTATTCGTACCTCTGAGATACAAATTCGACGGCTTCGGATTCGAATCCGATATGGTATTGTTCGGCCTTTTCGGCCAAAAAAAAATACAGTATCATAAGTTTGGATCTTCTAACACAAACAATTGAGTAAACCTTTTTGTGCTGTGCGCATTGTTCTTTCTGGGTTCAATTTGATAGCATATTTTTAAGGAATAGAAAGTAAGATACGATCGGGTATGCGAAATTCAAAGCATTGGTTACCAACTAGCGAAAGGGTCAATTTACTGAAAATGGGTACCGGTATGGTTACAAAATGCACTAAACAAAATTATGACGACCCCTCCCTTTCCTATTCCGTTCCGTTATAACTATCTGGGTATATCCTCCCCAAAATTTTGAGATACGCTTTCTATTATCAATTGGAAGATTTAAATGAACCAATTTTATATTTATATGTTTAAACCTAATTTATGTCAGCATAGAGTAGAGTCACATACTATTTTTATCCACCATGAACTTTAATTGAACAATTGGCCAAGTGGAATTATTTCAACACTCTCGTATCGCTATTAGCTAAGGACCACAATGTAAACAAGTCCCTCTTGTGATTGTTTTTGTGTCATCCTTGATTGCCATCCTACTTTCGATATGTCTGCCATCCATATACTCTCCACTCTAATATCCCAAGTTCAAGTTCAGGATGCTTTTATTGGTCGTATTGGTTGTATCACCATCTTTACAGCCTCTCTTAAGACAATCCAAATACCTTCACATTCAAATTTCGGCTCTGTCAACTTATATATCTCTTTGTAATTATTTATTGTACAATGCTGATTGAACTTATCAACCAATCAATCATCAGATTAAGTACGGTAAATTCAACGTTTTTCGAGGCTGGTGGGGCACCCACTACCCCGAGCTATATTATGATTGAATCTGAGTGTGAAATAAAACAGTCTTTTATATTGCATTGAAGGCTACATGTACATGCAGCTATGGCATCGTTGCTGGTGATCAGATGCGGAAATTGGGTTCGCACACATTGAACGACGTGATCCGGTTGCTGATGCAGGTGCCCGTAAATTAGTCAATTTGGTTTATTATATTTGCGCATGCGTCAATATTTCTGTCAAGTTATCTCCCGTGCGTCAAACAGTGGCGCTAAATCAAGATGGCGGAATGCTTTTATCACGTTTAATTAACAAAATGATGAATTTTATGAAGATTTAAGGACATGAAACACTCGAGTAATTACAATAACTTCAACAGTATATGCATTTGCATTTCATAACTTGTGTGAGCCTTGATTGTTTTGTAAAAAATGACCAATAAACTGGCTGATCAAAAACAGTTTTCCATTTTTTTTATTATTATTAATATTATAAATTATATCAAAACTAAAAAGTTGACAAAACACACTTGTCACCGTCAGATCAGGTCTGGTAAATGTGAGAATACAGCTACAATAACTGTATCCAGCTAACCTAGCTGAATCCAGCCCGACCTATCATACCAAATTGGTTACTTGCGGTGACGCGTTATGCAGTAGGTCCCTAGATTTGCGTAGGTCTCCGTAGCTCCATCAATTCGCGTAGGTCCCCGCAGTAATGCAATATATAGTAGGTCTACATGATTTATTGACTGATAAAATGGATTTATACCACTAAATGATCATGTTAGATGTTACTTTGCAATTTGTTTTTTATAATTAATTTCCGAAATCTGATGGGTTTGTTTGCTTAGTGTGATTTCTGATCCGGAAAGTAAGAGGATTATCTTACTGGCTTCGGGATAAGATATTAATTAGAGGATTACTGGATATATTTTTGCATTGATTTAGGTCCCCGTAGTAATGGAAGGGTGCATGCCTAATATATTATCAATAAGTGAACATATTATATGATATTGCGTTGTTTTAAAAAAATTAAATATCTTAGATGAAAAAAAAAAATAAGAATTACCATCCAGTTAATTAAGTTATGTTAAGATTATTATTTTTTAAGTTAGGACAAGTGATCAGTAACTGAATGGTAAGTTTACACAGCCCAACTACACGGGTGACCATTAATCACATTGTTTGCGAGACTGGGTGTTTTCTTTGCGAAAAGGATCCGTCCTCTTTGAAGATTCATTTCGGCAATGTTTGTTGTGAAAAGGATCTGTCCTCTTTGCATATTCATTTCGGCAATGTCTGTTGTGAAAAGGATCTGTTTTCTTTGAAGATTCATTTCGGCAATGTCTGTTGTGATAGGGTTGTGACTAATTATCAACAGTGTTGGTATATACTCATAGGTGAGTGACATTTTATGATTCTAAGACATGATACTTAAGTTGAGCACTGAGACTTTCAAACTCATATTCATTAATATTATTCAATATGCGACTTACCGATCCACGATACCCATGCGGAGTGTGTAGTTTGAGATGCTTTAAAGACTGCATCGAGTGTACGGGATGTAAATCCTGGATACACTCAGCTTGTGTAACTGGCATGACCAAACAGTTGTTCGATGTTTGGTCGTCAGATTTCAGTTTGACATTCTTCTGTCGTAAGTGTTCGTTCGACGACCAAGGAGATTACCAATTCAAAGCGGCATTGGCCAGGTTAGTGTACACCTTACCATCTCTATAGACATACATTTTACGACGGCAAATGTTTGCGAAGATTTTATTAAATTTCAATGTTATACCATTTTATTTGTATACAAATGTAACTACCACGATCGCCTATCTTACTATATAAATAAAGCCATCTGTTTAAATTTTACATTTAATCAACACCACGCCTACTGGTGAATAAACTTCGCAGAGTGGATTAAACATTCTTCATACAATTTGAACGGAAAAGTGTTTAATATCCATAGCATTGTAAAATCGTTGCATAAACACAGTGGATTAAAACTTTCTCCATATAAAATTTTAACGGTAAAAGTGTTTATCCATCGCATTTTGTTTCTGAATAAAAATGTTTCTGAAGCATTAGTTGAAATATATTATCTGGCTAATTAAGTCATCGTGTTTTGATTGGACGTATATTTTTCTAACGGTCATCTCTGCGTTCTGATTGGTCAAATAGTAATGTCGGGTTTTATGCAGAAGAAATTAGGAAATAATTTATTTGGTTTTGTGATTATTTGCATTAATTCTAATTCTAATTAACAAATTATAGCGTAATACTTGACTTGGGCTGTGTAAACATTTTAATAAAATGTCATATATAGCCTCAATAAAAATTAACCGAGAATACTAATTAAGTATACTCATAAATAATTCACAATAATAAATTAATTATTTTAAGTTTTCATCGGATCGGTAGCGGTGTATATTTAAATGAGATATTGAGTATATTAATTCGTTGTCCCATTTTATTATTGTGAATTATTTATGAGTATACTTAATTGGTATTCTCGATCAGTATTGATATGGATGACCACCACTGGCGATCGCAATTTCGCCATTGATCGAGAAATTACTGGCATCAGCAGATGCTGTTGGGTCACCTTTTGGGGAAGAAGTCATGGGACCTAGTAATTTGGGTGGGGAACAAGAATTGCTCAAATTGGCATTCCTAATCGGGGAGATTGCCGATAAATGTGGTATAGATGAACTAACGCCATGAACATCAGAACAATTTGGCACGTCAACAATGGTTGTTACATCATAATCAATTGAAACATTTGCAGAATCAACAATTGGTTTGTCAACATTAGGAATTGGTTTTGATTTTACAACATTTGAATATGATGGAGAAACATTGATAGAATCCTTTATGGAAATATCATCATGCACAACAATTGAAACATCAACAACTGGTTTTACAACATTAGGCATTGGTTTTGATTTTACAACATTTGAATATGATGGAGAAACATTGATAGAATCATCATGAACAACAATTGAAACATTTGCAAAAGTTTTTGGTTTCTCTGGAGTTGGTTTTGGCTTGACTGCATTGGCGTATGACATTGTGGGTGACACATTGATGTGCACAGCGTTTATGGTGGAGTTCTTTCGTTGAAGTAAGATGAAATGGTTTGTCATCCAATACGGGATGGTAAGTTTATCGGTGTGAATAATGTTCTGGATGTTATCTCGTCATGTGTCACCCCACTCCCAAGTATTCCAACTGGATTGAAGGAGGATGTGTGTTTCGTAGTGGATAATTCAAATAATGTCGATAGGAAGTCACGAGGACAGAAATGGTGGGACGACTGTGATTCCGGGTGCCACATGTCATATAGAACTTCGTAGTATGCGACTATGGCATTTCAGTGACAGCCACAAGTCTCATTCATGGACGCGGCTCAGTGGTCGCCGTTGATGGGGGGGGGGGGGGCGTGGGGTGTCCACATTCAAATGTCGAAGTACACCCCACCATCCCCCTTGAACCATATTTGTAGAATTATATTTGCACACCCCCCTCTCGTTCTGAATTTTCCAATTGGTACCTCAAGCTTTCCAACTATTAGAATTTCCAACCAAATGGAAGTCTTCCACCCGATGGCCATTTGAGGCCATTTTTGTTTTACCAAAAGTAGAAAAATATGTTAGTTTGTCTAAAAAAAACTAAAAAATTTCCCACTAATTACTGGTTGAAAAATCAAACAAAGAGAACAATTTCAACCTATTATAATGCATGTGGTGTAAAACTTGTAACTTTGCGTCAGGCATGAAATTTCCAACTTTTGGAATTTTTAGTAAATTTTACCAAGGTTTGGGATAGGGTTATAGACACACCCTTCCCAATATCCGCCCTGTCGCCACGTCACTGGTCTCAGTATATATTTCCTCTCATCTGCATTCCATATAAACACAAAAAACGTCGTTACTTTATCAACATGAGAACCTTACCGTGCAAAATAATAAAATTGTGTTTCTGGTTTAAAGCACGCTGTATAATATATAGTGTGTATGTGATGAACACACATTTGTTCAGTAAATGTCTTCACCACACAGTTGAATTTGTCAATTTACATAAAGACAATTTTCGAGCAGGTTTTGTGCTTCGGAAAGATGTGTATCATATAGACTACAGAAACAACAGATAAACCCAGATAAACGCACAACTCTAAAATGTAAATATATGACTATGCGACAGGGAATTGATGAATCAGAAAATCCAAATCAAGTTTATTATTTCGTTCAATCATGTTTTATACAAAAAAGATACGGAAATTCTCACAAAGGTGAATATCTTGCCAATTTAAATATAATCTTACCTTAACTATAGAAATAATCGAAGAGACCGACCAATATATCGAATTTCGAGATCCAATACAATCAACAAAACTCCATGTGTACACTTTACGGCAGCCTGTGAGCCTGTACGAAACAACGACGAGCGCGTGACCACCACGTGAAATTTAAAAAAACCGACGTCACATACAAATATGTGTGGTGATGTACACATATATGTGTGGATATTGGGTGATACACACATATGTGTGTATTGTGTACACATTTATGTTCAGATAATGCCTCCACATAGTCATTGTGTGGAAGCTGCCACACAGTCCTTTTTACAGTGAAATTAGGAGCGGCATTCGGATTTAAGAACATCAATATAATATCATGTACGCGTCATCTTCGCAAAAATGTCATTCATCAACTTCGGGATTGTATTGGAACAACAACAGCACAACGGAATTTAATTTTGGACGAGATATTCGGTGATAATGGCCTTACATCTTCTGATTGTTCTGCAATTTTCGATTATCGACTGGACAAAAGTGAACGAACAATAACATTGACGCAGGGTTTCCGCCAGGCCGGCTGCGGGTCCGTCACACGGACCCATTCCCCTCACAGATGATCTGTTTGATTCATGCATGTACCAAATGTCAGTAGCAGTATGTCGTAAACAAATTTTGGCTGCAACGGGAGTTCGGTGTTTAAACAGAATACTGGTGAAAAAGCGGGTCAAATAGCGACATTAGATACAGCGTAATACATGTCGCGGTAACATCAAAGAATGCCGGACTGTTGAGTACGGATGTTTTTGTGCACGGGATTCCATGGATGAAACTACTCAGACTCGAAGACCCCGTCCTATCGTACAATTACATAATTGGATCAAAGAACACCCAATTGCTGAGTCGGGACATTTTTATGCACGGGATTTTCGTGGATGAAACTACTCAATGTTGATCATTTATCTTATTGCTGTATTATCATTTGAGTTCGATGTCAGTGAAGTTCCTGAAAAAAACATGTGATTCTCTACGTGTGTTGATTATTATGCGTATATTGCCATGCATACTCAACAAAATCCCAAAGTGATTTATTTCACAATAATACGGAACCTGTCCTGTCTTTATAGCGCGAATTCATAGTGACAACACCATTCATTTGAGCCATATTACACGCATGGAGGATAAACACAAACACATACCCTCCCCCCAATATGGAGATAAAGTCAAAGTACAGTCAATTATAGTTTCGTTGTCCCGCCTGGTTCCCCAAGCACAATCAACGACGCACATGTTCACATTTCCAGCCGAAACTCAATTATATTTTATAAAACGTTGGCTAAAACTCTGTTCTATAGCTGCGGTCGATCGTCAGTTGTTGGCCTATACAGACTATTGAACAAGCTACGCGCTCCGAGTGAAAGACTTCGCTACCATTCGTATTTCGCCGCTATAAAAATATACTCCAGACAAACCCTGCAGTATGACGTCACAGCGCACAAAGAGTTTTACGATTGACAGAATACATGTACATAATCCTGTCAGTTTAATTTCCACGGACGCTACTTGAAATTCTAAAAAATAATTTATTCAATTCTCCTTGCGTGGTATTATTGGTCAATGCGTAGATGATTTTTAGTGTTTATATTCATTATATCTTATTTAAGTTATAAATGTGTAAACACTGTAACTCGTAGCTCGTTATTTATAGAGTATTCAATCAGACGGCAGTCTTATACGTACGTAATTACATGATTAATTATTTGTATACCATCAACAGAATTAATGCACCCACAGAAATGATCGACTTGCATAATATATGTAGCTTTGGATTGCTTTGTGGGACACTCAGGTGCAAGGAAATGGCTACTTTTAAGTGTCAAATAACAAAATTTTCGCCCGACAGAACGAACCATGGTCGTCCCGTCGCGTTATGTCTTTCTCCAATACGGACTCATTTATTTCCCCCTGGCGGAAACCCTGCATTGACGGCACCTACATTTCTAGAATATTTCCGAAATAGAATGACACCGATATTAAGAGAAAACTACGAGACATTAAGACAAACACCAAACCTGATGGCAGATGGAAAATGGACGAACAATAACTGTGAATCGCTAAACCATATTCTGAAGCAGGCCGTTGAGTGGAAATCGAAACCTCTAGTGGAATTAGTGAAAATAATATACAATGTAGTTAAAGGTGAGTATGACGAATTAGAACGCAGTATTTTCGGTTTTGGACAATTCAAACTCATAGAGCAGTTCCATAAATTTAAAGTTGCAGCTGATATATGGAACCACAAATCGACTGAAGTTCGGCGACGACATTTTGAGAAATTCTTAAGACAAATCAGACCGACAAACGATCGACTGCAACAGACAACGGACGGACGGTGTCGGAGGATTGTTTTAACTGCGACGAATGGAGGGAAGAAGCCAGGACAGACCAAACGAAAGTGTACAGCAAAAACATCATCTATTCCAAAAATTCCAAGGATCGGCGAGTAAACATTAGAATATCACATCCCATATCAAGACAATAAATAAACATAACTTACCTTGTACCATGAACATTATATTTTGAATAAATATTTTTCAGCTCTTGAGTTCATTATTTCCCTCTACTTGTCAATTGGGTCTATAACAACACCATTCTTTTTCAGCTATTTTATACATGTACATATATATATATATATCTTTAATCCTCCGATAACGAAGAGTGGATAAACATACATATTTGTTTTTTTACAAAGAACTCAAGAACAAAAAAACAATACGACAGAAAGACAAGTTTTATCAACAACAAAGACTACCCTTCATGTTAATAACATATTTACATAGACCTAAGTGCACACATTCGGGCCATCATGCACGTATTACATACTTACATATTTGCAACATGTATGCATCAATTCATGCACGTAGCCACATTAACCCCTTACACACTGACGAACACACGCAACGGAACGCACAAGTACACCTGTCGTACATATATACTTACATGTGCATCAATCCATACATCCATACATACAAGCCTATTACATACCTACTTTCCTGGGTCCTGATATACAGCCACACAGACTCACGTACGTATACCTGTATACGTGCATACGCACAGTCACCCATACCCACATATACTCGTTACACATATCCATACATATGCACATACTCAAGTACACGGTGACACAACAGTACCCTCGCACATTCATTCAACAACAAAAAATCAATAAGTCAATATAGAGGCCATATATGGACCAATAGCTTGCAGCGAGTATATGAATTATAGGATGTAAGAGAAAGTGAAAGACGTTCAAGTAACGCGATGAGCGTTATCATTTTGGAATTGTCCCGACTCTGTTCGCGGGATATCAGCATTCCAATTTTTTTTTTTTTTTTTTTTTTAAATACTCGCTACATACCATCGGTCCACCCCCTCTATTTACCACAACATGGTGGCGACCAGAGCGTCCAGTCAACAGTACGTAATGATTAATCGTTTTCAGCACCGTGATGTCCCTCTGTTAGCCAGGACAGACCAAACGAAAGTGTACAGCAAAAACATCATCTATTCCAAAAATTCCAAGGATCGGCGAGTAAACATTAGAATATCACATCCCATATCAAGACAATAAATAAACATAACTTACCTTGTACCATGAACATTATATTTTGAATAAATATTTTTCAGCTCTTGAGTTCATTATTTCCCTCTACTTGTCAATTGGGTCTATAACAACACCATTCTTTTTCAGCTATTTTATACATGTACATATATATATGTTTTATACCATTGCTTGTGCTCCATTGTTTTGTTATATTATGTTATAAACGTTTTGTTGCATGTTTTGAATTCAATAAACTATGAAAAATATATAATTCTCCTATCTAACGCACCCATGCCCAATCAGTTATCCTCCAATTAATATCTGTCCACGAAGCCAGTAAGATAATCCTGTTTTGAATTCAATAAACTATGAAAAATATCAAATTCTCCTATCTAACGCACCCATGCCCAATCAGTTATCCTCCAATTAATATCTGTCCACGAAGCCAGTAAGATAATCCTCTTACTTTCCGGATCAGAAATCACGTAATTTTAGTTAGGCTTCATGATCCTCTAAGTATCACTAAGCAAACAAACCCATCAGATTTCGGAAATTAATTATAAAAAACAAATTGCAAAGTAACATCTAACATGATCATTTAGTGGTATAAATCCATTTTATCAGTCAATAAATCATGTAGACCTACTATATATTGCATTACTGCGGGGACCTACGCGAATTGAGTGACCTACGGAGACCTACGCAAATCTAGGGACCTACTGCATAACGCAGTACCCGGTTACTTGGACGTATTCATCCAGATCCAGATTCTACTCTCGAACTGGCTGTTTTTCAGTATTAAACTAGAAGTTAGAACAGAAGCGCTACCGGTAATTAGATTTAGTCTTAGAGTTGTAACGGTGTCGGTTTTAACACCTGACGTTTCAGTGTTGCAGAGACAACACCGAGGAAAGAAACTGCTCCGAGCAAAAAACGCACTCTCGGTGCACGGTAAAGTCCGTTCTACGACCCGTATTTTGTATCTGATGGCCAATCACAAGAGGGAATTAGTCTAGAATTTTACAGTGAATGTGTTTGCGTTGCCAAACGAAACTGAAATGAGGAAGCATGTCGTTGCAAAATAGGGTTGAAACGATTAATTAGAGCTGGGGCGGTTAACCACCAACTATGGCCTGGTCGGTTAACCGTAACATCACTATTATAGTGTATGATCACTGTGATGGTCAGCTATAACTGGCTATAAGAGGGTTAATCTTAGTGCTGGGCAGTATTTAAGCATAAAAATACCGCGGTAATCCTAAAATAATACCGCGGTATACGGTATTACCGATTATTTAAACTAATCCCTTAAAACCCCCTTTTAGTAGCATTCGTTTGGTGCACAGATCGACTGTTTATGGAGGAAAATCTAATCGCTACAGATTACATAAAATAAGGAAATGTACGCTCCGTTTTATTAAAATATGGATTGCAATCAATGAATGTATCATTATCTGCAAGCATGGATTCATGAGCTGATCTTAAATACAGGTAATAATTGCGATTTATGCAACTTAATGCAAGCATCATTCAGTGAAGCCGGATACACCCAAGAGCTTTGAAACAATCCCCCACTGACAGTGCCGACTTGCAGAGCACGTGCTGTGATGTTGATATTGGAATGTTTCGCCGGGTGTGAATAACTTAAGAATAAGTACAATGCTTTTATTAAATGCCGGGAAATAAAGTGTATTACTTCCAAAGTATTTAACTTCTAGAACTATTATTGACTTCCCGTTGAATTATTATAATCATACTTTTAAATCCCGGTTTATGAATGTGATCAATTAATCCCACTCGATAACACCCTTGAAATAATGAGCTGCCCCATAAATTCGGTCGATAAAAAATAGCGCAGAATGATGCAATCATACCTTGCAATATAATGTTGGGCTATGTTTTGTCCCAGGTAGCGAAGGAATACATTTTGTTTGGAAATGACATGGGGAAAGAAGTGACATGAGTGAAGATTGAACAGTTTTTTCCAACTAAAAGATAATGCAACATGGGATGAATACACATAAAGGGCGTTGCATAAACTTGCACACGCCAATCATTGAAACGGACTAGTCATTTTAAAATTGTCGATGAGCACGTGCATGGGGTACACAACGTAAATCTTGAAATATATTCTCGCCAATTTCGCGGATGACTTGGTAAACAGAATCCGCAACACTAGTAGCTACCTCAGCCCAATTTACAGCAACGCTGTCTCCTGACACAAACTCGCTACCTCTTAATTATGATTTCGATGAAATACGGTGTATAGAAACGAAGTAATTTCTTTGTATCCCGACAAAGGAAAACCACAATATACTCCGTAATGTGCCTGTATGACATGTAACCGCGATAATACCGTCTTCAAGGTTTACCGATTATGGAAAAGAATGACGTTAACGGTATTGAAAATCTTACCGATTATAATCGGTATACCGAAATACCGCCCAGCACTAGTTAATCTGTCTCGGTCAATTAAAATGAATCCGAGATTGACGGAACAACATCAAACGCGGTGTGTCGGCTCTTTGAAGGCTACATTTAACAGCCTGCCGACGTCAAAACGAAACATCAAAGGGTCAGCACACGTGTGATCTTACAACATTGTCACATCGCATGACTCGTATTCAGTATTATTATCAGGAAGATAATTGTTTTTGTTATCAACGACTAGTTATTTCTTGAGACTCCCGGCCCATCACTCCCCCCCCCCCCCCCCCCCCCCCCCCCCCCCCCCCCCCCCCCCCCCCCCCCCCCGGACAACATCACATACCAATGTATATGTAAGTATTTCATTAAGAATAAATAATAATTGTTCGCCCACCCAGCTACCGGAAATTGCGGAATAATCAATAAAATATTCCGGAATGTATATTAAACCTTTCTAGTCGTCACTTCCGTGTCGGTGTGTTCAGCTTCCCGCCCGATCACATATCCTGATGGCGATGGAGTAATTTTACAAGGACAATAAATGAACACAACACAGCCTCACAGGGGAATGACATTGTATATTTATTTTATTCAGTAATAAATCGAAGATGTGTACTTAATTAGATATGTGATTATGTGTCATGGGTGACAACTTCTTTGTATAATGGGCAGGAGCCGTTCTCAAACTTACCATGTCAGTGAGCATCACAATCATCGCCGTTCTGCATACTGGGCTTACCCACCCATAATAGTACCTATAATATGTGGTTAACCGGTTAATCGCGTTTTTTTGCCGTTCATAACCGGTCACGAAAAACCCATATTAAACCGTCCCAGCTCTACGATTAATCGACTAGTCGTAGACGACGCTGAAATGTCAGAACGTCGACTCTGAATTTTGCCGTCGACTAGTCGGAACATAGTGTATTAGTTCCATGTATAACGCTTTCAAGATCGATTCCGACATAAACGGTGTTAACTGCGCGTAAGTTACGGTAAGTATAACATTTGGTGGCACCCGGAATAGACAGTGTTACTAGTATAGACACACACAGTGACCCGACTATTAATTGAAAGAATGAAATTGACAACACAATGTCTCAATCGTCGTTTGAGGTCAAAGACATCACTGCGACATGATGGCAATGATTGACGCGGCTTTATCGTTTGTCGGAGACCGCTTTGATCTAGACACTGTGTATATTTCAATTGATCAATTGAAGGTCGCTTAAGGTGACGTCATTGTTGCTACCGTATATAAATGATACTGACATTAAGAACTGGCTATCGTATTCTACAACATAGCCTATTCTATAGGGCGTATTTAGTCGGAACATTAACATTTTATAGTGACACCGCTCGGCACCGGTTTATTGGTGATCACGTGACGAAATCTCGAACGCAGATATTAAATTTAAAACCTGTATAAATGGTCGAGTTTCTAATCATTATCCACCACATGTCTAATTATATAATTACATTCAGTGTGTTGGATAAATATCAAGATGTTTACAGTATTATTTCCCAAATAAATTGGTGTCTATGCAGGGAAATGCGCTACGCAATAGACCGTCATTGCATCAGTCATCAGTGTACGCCATGTACAATGAATTTCCGTACCATGTTATGTTTGAAAGTTTTGATATCGCGTACCGACTAGTCGACGCAACGCGACTTTTGGGTCTCGACTAGTCGACTCTGAAATTCACTAATCGTTTCAACACTATTGCAAAAAAGGGAATGCTAACTGAAAAGAAATGTTATACCACATGGGAAATGGTCCGGAAGCTTTTTTGTTCTGGAACCTACGGATTGATGAGTGGCTACACAGTCAACACGAACTACATGCAGTAGGTCGTTGACTTTTGTCACCTGCATTTTACTTGAATTGATTTGGGTTAAAACTATATGACCAAACATTTCGTTCTGTGCGGAAATAAAGTCAGTAGGCCTATAGTTTGAACTGCAATTTCTGAAACTTCATTCTCCCAACTAATTGGTCAATAAAATTATTTAACTTTTATCTGTAACTCTCAACGAAATATTACGAATTTGAGCTGGCCAATTGCCGTGTACATGGACGTGCACTTATTTTGTGTCTTGTTGATCGCGGCAGTTATTTTTGCGCGTATCGGTATGTCTCACCCACAAATTGAGCGGGAACATCAAACGTGTAATTACGTCAGCATTGTCCAGGAATTGGGCACGTGCTACATTGTAACTGATTGATTACTGCATCCTTGTTTTTAAACTACGGTATTCAAAAGTCATAATGCAGTATTGATTGTAAATGATATCGGTATCACTATCAGTCGCACCGAACTCCATCTTGTATGTACAAAATGCCGCTATATTGCGTTTCACTTTTATTTTTTGATTTTGGTATGGGGAAAATATTTGTGTATAGTCTTAAAAAAGTTTAGGGTCAGCATCCAGAAATATGGTCGTTCGGGCAACCAGAAACAACAACTATTTTGTGTGTGCCTAAACTTGATAGTTCTATATGACTATTATCTCACATTCTCACTATAGTTCATGAGTTAGCAGCACAGCAAGCTGTTCCCAACGCTCTAACCGGTAGTGTCTGTTTTGTCCAGTTATGTGGGACTAATTGCTATACGTTAAGTGATTGCATACTAAAACCGACACCAAACCGAGAGAGTTTTTCACCACAAAAAATGAAACGTAAATTGCACAACCTCCCAACACTAGCGCTAATTAGGTCACCCTATTATCCAGTCACTTTCAACCAAATAAAAAAATGTCACATGTTTTGTGACAAAGTGGTGCAATTTATCAACACAGCAATTTTGATTTCGTGTGAAAACTTAATACGACGGGAGGTGCACGTAAATATCCTGGGGACTATTTTCTGTGAAAACATGAACTAGATCATTTGTAAAACAAAGATATACACTCCTGTATTTCTTCCCTCTGCTAATATGGAAAGTAGCATTAGAATGATGTACATAACCTCAAACATTTGAACTCATACTGACACACCACTAACGGGTTGTGAGCTATACCCATAACTATTCGTAATGGTATTATATAGATAGTGTGTGATAAGCTAAAGTGTTGGAGTTGTATTCGCTCGGTTAATCTCGGGCTAGAGATCATGTCCCCATTTTCAACTATTTACAGCACATTTGTATAAAAGAAACTTTTAACAATAGACTTCAAGGTGGTACTAGTACTTTTAATGTATTACTGCTTCTTATATACCAGTAATTAAATTCCCACCCTATTAGTAAATACCAACGATCTTCCATGGGTAAGCTAAGTGCAGCGATTCAAGGATCGTATATACTAGCAGAGCGTCCATATATCGTAAGTTCGTCACGTAGCCAGTCAAGAAATTCAGCAAATTAATAACTGATGCATTGACCCAAGAGACACCCCAGGTTGCCACTTATTCCCATGTAGTTATACGACCCTGTCATCAAACATACACATCGCTTGATAATGATAGGCATTCAAAATGCAGAAGTCTTCAGATGAAATGTCAGGGTTTCCGCCAGGGAAAAATAAATGAGTCCGTATTGCGGACACACATAACGCGACGGGGTGTCCATGGTTCATCCTGTCCTGAGGAAATTTTGGTATTTGTCACTGAAAAGTCGTCATCTCCTTGCATCTGAGATACTCAGAAAGCAATCCAAAGCTACGTATATGACGCAAAGTTGATCTTTTCCATGGTGTATTAATTCTGTTCATGTACCCAGAGCATTAATCATGAAGTTACGCATGTGAGACCGCCATTACGTTGTAGATTTGGTGCTTTTATTTCAAAGGGTTTGATGTACCGCTAACATACTGTGCTCAATTGACCCTCATTTTCACCAATATTTTGTTTAACCCCCGACTCCCAGTGCAGATTGCTTTTGACTTTAGGTTCATGTATGTCTCAAACAGATTATCAGCGAGGGGAATGAGGCCGTTCCACGGACGCAGAGTCGTAGTAACGGAAACTCAGAATGTATTTGCGCAATTAACTTGACCTACTAACGAAAGAAGTGTCAGCTGACGGCTGTGTATTTTAGAAGTAAACACAAGTGTACTTGTGTAGCCTATATTAATAAGCCTAAAGGTATAATTATTTGGTATGCGCCATGTATATAACAAGTTTACAACAAGATTCCATGAAGTTTCATGTTTACATCAATGCGACAACAGCAGAAATAATTTCAATTGTAGGAATAAGCGCTATTAATAGCTACATGTAGCTGGAAAAGCCATATTCTGTATTTGCTGGATAAAATAATATAGATATATTTATACATAATTAAGTCAGATTTTAAATCCATGTTCCCACCGGTGTTTCGGAAGTCTTGTGACTTTTTCTCAAACATGCAACTCCCGGTCAACAATATTAATAGTATATTGACACTTACAGGATTTTGAAAACAACACTTGATCAAGATTTGTTGTGGGAAAAAAACTAAATTGTCTTCCAAAATTACTAGCCAGTAGTACAAATACACAAAATTAAATAAACGTGCAGACTAATAAGCCTCATGCAGGGTGGAAAAACATCTGAAATTTAATAAACGTGCATGCACTTTTATTCCAAACACGCGAGTAAGGGCTGGATTAACAACGACCATTGGAGAATAGGGCCCTGCGATTCGATGCAATTCAAAATCTTTCATCTTGATACGATTCAAAATTAGCTGTCCAGATTCGAATTGTATTGAATCATTGGCACCAGTTACATTCTCATTACTTCAACGGACAACATTACTTTTTCACAAACTCATGTATAAGCTTGTATTAAACGAATATAAATCACCAAACAATAATAGTAAAAGCCATTTTTTTAACGTAACTTACATATATATCATTTTTTAGGGTAATACCAGCAATAAGCGAGCTGCTTTGCAACAGGATTATGATGCTCAGTCAGAAGAAATTATCAAAGAGGCAACTAGAAGAGCTTAGAAAAAAGGTGAGTCAAACTCTCTCATAGAAGAGCATATAAAAAAGGTGAGTCGCACTCTCTCAATTGGTCATTTCCCACTGTGTGGGCTACCTATACACCAGACTTATATTTTGATGTGCACTAAATCACTTGCACATATAGGGCACAGGCGAATTTAAAAACCATGTGCTAATGCTATTGTATGTGCGTAGAAGTGATATTTTTAAGCATTTATTATTGGTCAGATGTTTTTGCTTCTGGGATCATTCTCAAAGCACTGATTGTGGGTTGATGGTTGATTCTTTATGCCCATGGTACTGGAAATGGAGATGGCAAGTCTTTCGCGACATAAAGTCTGACTGATACCATATCAGATTTGCACCCTCGACCGCATCGAAGGTGCAGCTCGGAGGTCGGCCAACTGAGATATCCCCCTAATGCATTGTTTACATTTATTGTCCTACAATAGCATCCATGGCACTGGGGCATTAACTATAAGGGTACTGTTTGAGAGATGGTTTGGGAATTGTACATATGTGACCCGCCATATCAAATCCAGATGGAAGTCGGGATTTTTTTACCCTGTGCCAATGCATTCTCTTATATATGCGAGTCGACCATAGGTCGCCTCGCAAATATAAGAGAATATGGTCAAACAATTTTTTACAATTTTAATAATTTTTTCTTGTATTCTTTAACAATTTTATAATTTCACCCATACAGAGCCCCAGACGAACATGAGCAGACGACACTCTTCTATATGCTTCTATATATGTGTGGGGCTCCCTGCAGGGTAATGGATGTTTTTTATTTTATGTCCTAAAAATTGTAAGAAACATTTATTTAAAAAAAATTATAAAAAATTGTTAGGCCAATGCATTCTCTTATATATGCGAGGCGACCTATGGTCGACTCGCATATATAAGAGAATGCATTGGCACAGGGTAAAAAAATCACGACTTACGACTGGATTTGATATGGCGGGTCACATATATGTTCATTAGTGGCCTCGAAACAATTTTCCCCAAAACTAACAATTTAAATGACAGTAATTTGAGTGAATTAGATTTAAGCATGCCGTATTACTGTAATTTATTTGATAACTACATGTATATATAAATTATAATAAAATAGCATCCCTGGGTTGTATGATTATTATTGGTTTGAAATGGCAATATTATTGCAAAATTGCCTACTAAGTAGGTCAAATTTATCTGTGCCTAAGCCGATTTCTTCAACCTTGGAATCTTTTCCTTAATTCTCTGGGAGTCATTTGAATGAATTCGAAAAGAACTTGATAATATGCCTGTTAAAAAATCCAAAACATTTAGTGAAAAATTTGAAGACTTAGACTCGTTGAAGACTGTCCTGTGTCGACAGTCTGTCGGCACTAACAGTAGCACTCTGGAATCACGGAATCTACCAAAATATTTTGGGGCTTTTTAGAGGTAAAACACCAAATTTTTTAAGGCCTAATATTTAATTTCTATTCCAGCAAGATGAAGAGGCCACAGCAGAGATATTTGATGATTTTGTGAAATCGTTCGAAGGCGGCAGTGGTAAAAAACAACAATGGATCAGAGGAGAGGTCGTCAACACAGAGAAAGGTGAGATTATATTCATGTGAATAACGGTTAGGCTTGCCACGATTATTTGATTTAATCGACTAACCTTCGACAGGTGTGGTAATCAATGGTTATTTACTTTTGTCGATGAATTGCCCATATATTCTGTATATTAAAGCCATATATTCATATTAATACCAGTAGTATTCTGTATATTAAAGCCACATATTCAAATGAATACCGAAGTATTCTGTATATTAAAGCCACATGGCAGTTTGCACTCAAAAATACACCTAATAGTATTCGCTTTTGAATTCAGAATCGGTATACATCAAATTTTTCCCTGTATCGCAAAAAGGTAGACAAATACCCGATTCACCTATCTTCAACCATTATATGTCCCAGAATTCTATATATTTGTATGCCACATGTGTATTCATTGATGTCACACCAGTCTGAGTTTAGTGTGGTTGTCATTTGCATAGCAGGCTAGCATCACTAAATTCACCCTTCTATAAAAACTTCTTCACCTATATTAAATTTCTTTTTTAATTATGTTTCTCTATATCCCCAAATTGGAAGCCTGCACATTGCATTATCGAGGTTCCCATTGGGTGTATATCACAATATTCATGATTTGGGAACTTCAATATGAGTCATGCAGAATGAGGTCCCCAGAGGGTGAATTTGGTGATGTTAGTCTGCTTTTGCACTAATCCATGGCTCAAATTCATTCATTTGTTGCATATATTCTGTTGAGTATAAAAGGAGATGGTCCCATAAATTAGTGATGGGCGGTTAACTGAGAAAACAACTCGGTTTCGGTTTTTAACAATAAACCGAAAACCGACCGACGCGATTCTGCTCAAACCGACATTACGTTTTTTTGTATATGTTTATTTTTCACTTAAATCGACTTATTATATTCCCCAGGTACGTATTAGTTGATATTGTTATCAAATTATCGGCCTCTCTGATCAATATTATATCGGAATGTGTCCATTTGGTCTCAGATATGTGTTGTTATAATATCATAGGCGACTGTTTTTGTTCTTTTTCAAACATGGCCGAACAAAATAACAAACATGGTTCAACAAAAAGCCCTGTTTGGTGGTATTTTATGCGTCTAACTGGAGACGACTCCAAGAAATGTCGCTGCTTAATATGTCATAAAAACGTCGCTTAAGCCAGAGTCTGGCTAACTATATGAACGCCGAACACAAGTCCAAATAAGGCGATAATCGCCAACCAAAAAAATGGAAGCGTCTGCTAACTCGAAAACTAAACCAAGTAAATGGTATGAACACTTTGATCGTCTGGACATTCCGATGTGACGTAATCTGGTAGAAGTTTGCAGCCATGTGCAGCTTGTAAACTATGTCGCAACATCAAAGCGATCACACCGCAGTCATTGAATGTGGGTCAATCATGCACGTGTCAAGAATTGTTACAGTCCGGTCAAGGACGCCCACTGGTTGTGATTTTGCTGCTGTTTGCAGTTGAATTCTCAGATACTAATGCATATAATATGATAAATATGTTTTAAACATATCAGAAAGGGATAAATAGTGAAGATGGGGGTGTTTATTTTTTTAAATACCGAATTGTATCATCTTATCGCATTGGATTCAGTTTGCGTCGGCATTTTGTCCCGTTGTTTACCTGTGATCGCATTTCCTTCCTCAAATATTCAACGTTATTGGGACATTATTGACTCTAATTGCGGTTACTTTGAAAGTATATACTCAAATTGTATGTATTTCAGTCTAATTTCACTAACCGAATCCGAACGTAAAAAATAAAAACCGCCCATCTCTACCATAAATGGCCGAATTTAGTGTACGTTCCCCCTTTAACACTCACTCCCTTATATAGTTTCCTGAAGTGAAATCTTCGTCCATTTTGCTAGCTCTCATTAGGATGATGTTGTCCACGGCATAGACTACACATGACTAATGACTTACCTTGCACAAAATATGTGTGTGGCCTGGTGTGGCAGGTCACTTCTAATGTGTGTGGTAGGTGTGGCAGGTCACTTCTAATGTGTGTGGTAGGTGTGGGGGGTCGCTTCTAATGTGTGTGGTAGGTGTGGCAGGTCACTTCTAATGTGTGTGGTAGGTGTGGGGGGTCACTTCTAATGTGTGTGGTAGGTGTGGGGGGTCGCTTCTAATATATGTTTGGCCGGTGTGGTGTTTGTTTTCTTCGATAAATTTGTAATTTTGTATGTTGTATGGTGTAATATTTCATTCTTATTTACATTTGTAGGTTTTACATTTGACAATAAGAAAAATGATGATGATGATGATGATGGTGAGTATTAGTCAAAATAAATACAAATTAAAATCTAATTTTATTTTAATATCCTAAGATTAATTATTAGTAAGATGAACTCTCATTAATTGTGATGGTCATGTAAGATAACAGCATTGTCAAAAGCTTAAAGATGCATAATCTGATTAAACATCCCTCAATTACTATTTATTTGGATTCGGAGGTAAAATAATATTTTATTCGAGTCGAGGAACCCACCTATCAAAGCTCAGAGTTATCAGATATTGATTTTTGAAATCTATTATTTTTCACCATCAAGTATCAAGACTTATTAGTGGCCCAGTAAAAAGTCGACAAGCCGACCGTCTCGGACCAAATTGTGATTGAAGATGGATAACTCTAAAATCAAGAGGCTTTGTGTTGATAATAAGGCCAAATTTTGCAGAACAACATGTTGATAAATGACACGTTTTGGGCAATTCTATACTATAGGTGACTGTGGCTAACATAATTTTTGGGCAATTAATTGATTCTGATTGCTGAAGTGGCCTCATCTTTTTAAAGGCTGCTGAAATAGTTCCATCAAAAACACTATTTCGGTAGACCTAAAATATATGTTGCTACTCATCCTTCATATTAACCCTTTACCCAACAGAAGGGCCCTGTGCCAATGCATTCTCTTATATATGCGAGTCGACCATAGGTCGCCTCGCATATATAAGAGAATGCATTGGCTTAACACATTAAAAATTATAAAATTGTTAAAGAATGTAAGAAAAAATGGTAAAAAGTGTTTAAAAAAGATTTTTTTTAGGCCAATGCATTCTCTTATATATGCGAGGCGACCTATGGTCGACTCGCATATATAAGAGAATGCATTGGCACAGGGCATAACTGTAACCATCACAATGTGGTCAAAGAGCCGGTTCCAATGATACCCATATTTGTATGGTTCTATTGAGACAGACCGAAGATATTTAGGCTGTTGAAGCTTTATTTGGCCGGTTTTGGCCGGTTTGTTGGGTAAAGGGTTAATACACTGGAAATTATAGTTGTAGAGAAAATCCTGAAAAGTTTATCGTTATTTTAAAGACATATTATGGACTTGTTCGGGTGCGTGAAACTGATAAGTTAGTATTCATGCACTATGCCAACTGGAGGAATGTAGCATTCTACTAACATTGTCGAAAATCTCAACCAAATCGACCTTACCGGAACTACGCTCAATTGTAAATATTTACTTCTAGATTCGGGCCGCAACTGATTAAAACTGTATTGGTGACAATACACTACCATCATGTACGTTTAGCTAATTACTATTAGTGTTTTGTTTGGACAGTGGTCTTAAAAGTAAGAGTCCAAATCAGCTTAATGATTGATGAAAAAACAAAATGTCAGTGCTGTAATCTCTGTGAAGTCATCAATGTTCACTCAATGTGTTAAAAAGCATACAGTTATCTAATCAGACACCTGTTGTTATAATCCGGTTCAAAGTGGTTGCCGAACAAAACACCGCTAATTAATCGGTACGATTATGCAAGTTTACGATCAACTATACTAACGAGGTGACATTTTTAATCAACATTTTCAATCACTGTAACATTTATCGTTTCCATATTTCCTCTCTTATCTATACATGTATTATGTCTTAATATACCATGTTTTTAATTCTTAATGTCAGTGCTGTAATCTCTGTGAAGTCATCAATGTTCACTCAATATGTTAAAAAGCATACAGTTATCTAATCAGACACCTGTTGTTATAATCCGGTTCAAAGTGGTTGCCGAACAAAACACCGCTAATTAATCGGTACGATTATGCAAGTTTACGATCAACTATACTAACGAGGTGACATTTTTAATCAACATTTTCAATCACCGTAACATTTATCGTTTCCATATTTCCTCTCTTATCTATACATGTATTATGTCTTAACCATTTGAGTGCCAGGGGCCGATATCATCGGCCCTAAACCTACAAAATAAGTCTGTTAAAGAATATAAGAATAAATTATAAAAAATGTAAAAAATTGTAATAAAAAAAAATAATAAATTGTTAGGCCAATGCGTTCTCTTATATATGCGAGGCGACCTATGGTCGACTCGCATATATAAGAGAATGCATTGGCACAGGGTATATGGGTTGTTACAAAAATCGGAGCTGGCACTCAAAGGGTTAATATACCATGTTTTTAATTCTTATTATAACAGGATGTTTTATCTATTGTTATTTATATTTGTTTTGGTACTTTATTGAATAAATTTTAATTAATCAACAATCAGTCATTTGTGCTTCGATAACGACGTCAATACCTTCCGATCATAATGAGATTTTCTGTAAACCAAACACCTCTCTAATCCGAACAGAAGGGCTGGTCCGAAGTGTGTTCGGTTTGGAGAGGTTTTACTCTATAAGAATAATGGTGTGAATTTGGATATAATATTTGTAAAATATAAACTTTGAGCAAGATTATTCTCTTCTATTTGATAACCCTACCAGAGTGTTTCACATCACTTTAATTTTTGGTTTCAATTGTGCAGTTAAATATATTTTATGAAATCACAATCCTTTTGAAACATAAGTTATTTTCAGTTCTTATTCAATGTGTTGCAATTTGTGATACATGGATATTTTCCCCTGCAAATGAAATTGGTTCTGTCTGTCAATCCATCCATTTAGCCATCTGTCCCCGTCTGTCCGAACTGTGGATCTCTTTATCTCAGTCACCGGTCATCGACTTGTTATATATTTTTTTCTTTTGGAATAAAATACTTTCACTGTGTTATAATGTGACTATCAGTATTGGAATATTACACCTTGGTGAGTAATGTTTTTCTGACATTCATTTTTTTTCTGTAGATGACCTACAGGGTTCCGGGTCAGCCAGTGGCTTTAGAACCCAAAAGGATAGTGGTAAGTATAATTCACTCAAGACTGGATATAGTGTCGCACATTTGCACCAAATGTGGACCTCATTCTACTTAGGCCTCAAATTAACATTGTTTTTAGTAAATTTTTCCCTTCTGTTCAGTTTCTGTTTCCCCTAATTTGCACAAGATAAAATGCATAATCGAGGTGACTAATGGGTGAACATCACCAACTTCAACTGGGGAAATTCAATCTGATCCTAGGTCTCCCATTGCAGTTGAGGCCTAAGCAGAATGAGGTGAAAAAGCAATTGATGGTAAATTTGAAATTATTTGACCATGGCCTAAGTTACTATTGACACTGTCATACGATGCATCAAGGCGAACCTTGAGTTGTGTTCATCAGATCCTGTATCGACATTACTGCTTTTGTCTATGATATTTTAATAAATGGTTACAGCTATGCTCTCAGTAAGCGACCTGCTTTAATGGGGTGTACATGTATTAATACCGCGGTGCAAGACTGCCGAATCACGGTTGCACTACCGCGTTACCACCTCACCATTCGCTGTACCACTGCATTACCAGCGGTAATGAATGCTAGTACCACGGCATAAATGCGGTGACACTACCGCGATGCTGTAGCATTTTTGTAACAAGGTTAATGACGGGAAGCTACGTGTGACTGCTAATCTGCAAAAAAGGCATTCATTGACATGGTCTCCAGCTAATAATGTACCTTGCAGTGTATTAACAGCCAATGCAAAAAAGTGTGAGCCAAATGCCAAATTTGCGGCTGATTATGTTATCCAGTTTCTGAGTGTATAAAATAAACGATCAAAACAATTGAAATCACCTTGAATAAATGCTTTCTTGCATTAACCTTTTGAGTGCCAGGGGCCGATCTCATCGGCCCTAAACCTACAAAATAAGTCTTTAAAGGCACGGTTGGCCTTAATTGTCGAAAATATTCATATTTGTTCCAAACACCGTAAACAGAAAAACATTAAAACGCATACAGTTTCGTTCATATATACCATGACCATCGCGTAAACAGCATGCTATCATAAAGACTTAATATATTTTACATAAGCAAGAGCCTGATTGTGTTACAGAAGACAGCACAGTGTCACTGGCTAATCACACACAAATGATATAAACGCTCTTTATTAGTTCCATATCGGGAATTCAGCAACAAAGAACGCTCTTTATGTTTACCATCATAATATAAACAAACACCAGAAAAGTTACTTTTTATGCTTTTGTTTACATAACAATGGTCAAACAAATGACAATAACATACTGTTTATGCGATATTTCTTATTTGTATACGGACAAAGTCTGTCTACATTTTGATGTTCTTTCTGTTTGTGGCGGATTTTGATGGGTGGAAATATTTTCACAGGATACCCACCGCCAAGGCCAACCGTACCTTTAAATAAAGAATATAAGAATAAATTATTAAAATTGTAAAAAAAAAAAAAAAAAAAAAAAAAAATGTTAGGCCAATGCATTCTCTTATATATGCGAGGCGACCTATGGGTTGATACAAAAATCGACCTGGCACTCAAAGGGTTAAAACATGCACCGGTGTCCAGACGTACATGTACAACTAATACCAGGAAATGGATATGCGAACGATCCCCATAAATATATCAACGTCAAATAGATTAGTGGTTAATTATTAACCCTTTACATAAAAGAACAAAAGCATTGCTAGGGCATGGTAAAATACAGTACATTTCGGTACAATATATGGTAAGTTCAACAAAGGGCCATAACTCTGGTGAAAATCGGACACAAGACTATTTTATTTTAATTGCTGCATATCGTGAAAAATATGGGTCACCGACGCGGCGGTAATAAAAAAAGTTATACGCATTTGTTTTCCCACAATGCGATTTTTTGGGATGGGCGGTTCCCGCTAACCAAGTTATAAAACAAAACTCTGCGATGAAGGGCTGTTAGCGGTAATTTGACCGCAGTTACACAGGGCCACGAAAACAATAATGAGGTGAACGCTGGTAAATATAAATAACAGTGACCTGTGGTAAGAATACCACCCAGTACCTCCCTCCACCACTGTAAAGATAAACTGGGTGTACAGGTGGTATGACCACAGTAAGTACAGGCCCATCACCTCGTTGAACAGGTCGCTTAATAAGAGCATAGCTGTATATACCCCCCCCCCCCTTCCGTAACAAAGTTAGGGGGCTGTAGGGGGGGTATTTATTTAGGTGAAGAAAGCAATCAATAATAATTTCTATGTGAGACATTTTGTCGACATTTTCGAGCTAATTATAATGTAGATTCCCGGCCCTGAAATTATTCATTCGTTTCAGACAAGAGTTTCTTTCCTAACAAGACTTGGGTTCGAAAGGAAGGAAAGAACGAGGATACAAAAAATGATTTTGCTGGTAAGGGGCTCTCGTATATATCTAAATATACCAATGATTATGCTGGTAATTGATTTCACTGATAAGGGCCTCTTGTAGATATCTAAATATACCAATGACTATGCTGGTAATGATTATGCTGGTAAGGGGCTCTCGTAGATATCTAAATATACCAGTGATTATGCTGGTAATAATTATGCTGGTAAGAGGCTCTCGTAGATATCTAAATATACCAATGACTATGCCGGTAATGATTATGCTGGTAAGGGGCTCTCATAGATATCTAAATATACCAATGATTATGCTGCTAATGATTATGCTGCTAAGGAACGTTTGAAGATATCTAAATAAGTCTGGAAATAATGTGTCTGACATTTGCAGAATGATGTCCCCAGAGGGTTAACTTAGTGACGATATCCCATGTCACCAAATTCTCCCTCTGGGAATGTCATTCTGCTTAGGCCTCAACTGCTACGTGGACCTAGGATCAGATTGAAGTACCCCAGTTGAAGTTGATGATGTTCATCCATTAGTCACATCGATTATGCATTTTATCTTCTGCAAAATAGTGGATATAGAAACTGAACAGAGGGTGAATTTTGTGACACTAACCTGTCGTGTGGGATAGCGTCACTAAATTCACCCTCTGGGGACTCATTCTGCAAATATCAGACAATATTTTCAGGCTTGTGTCTGAATAAACCATATATTTAAAGATGCTTGACCAGTTTGAAAAGCTGAACTTGGTCAAAATACAGAATAAATAATAATGTGCAATTAAAATGTTTATACTCTTCACCATTTGAATATATATCATATATCAAGACGGGGTCTTTTAACTGAGATCTTTTTTTATAGTTAGTTAATATTTCAGAGAGTTGATTCCATGGTAAGAGATCTAGAAAGATTTAAGTGTTATAGATAGAGATTAACCCTTTCTATAATCTATACTTAATAATGAGTGGCGAGTAGTTCCCTACCTACATGTATGGTCGTTTGGTGAGTAGTTCCCTACCTACATGTATGGTCGTTTGGCAAGTAGTTCCCTACCTACATGTATTGTCGTTTGGCGAGTAGTTCCCTACCTACATGTATGGTCGTTTGTTGAACTTACTCACTGAACATTTCCCCACCAATGAATTTGAATCCTTCAGCACTTGTATTATCTGTTCATCTGTCTGTCATCTGCTGATATATCCTGAACATCCCTCAAAATGAATAATAGAACATTCTTATTCTAAGGAGATTTTCTTTCAGTCACTTAATTCATTGACATAAAATATCTGTGTTCTCAGGCAATTAGATCTCTTTTTTAAGATGAGGCTAATTATTTATATATTTTTCTCAAAACATACCTCAGAAATTCAATTTTGTTGATCAAAACACATATTTCTAACCGAAACATTGAACAAAATGTTTGACAAGGCTTTTAAAAGAAAATTTCAGTGACAAGGGAAATGCCTGAGAACACAGAATTTTTATTTGTTTTGTATAAATGTATCTACAATGTTTTTGGGATTAAAAAGAGTTTTTGGGATTAAAATGAAATTATTATCCTAAACCAGAGATGAGTTTTTGGGGTTAAAATGAAATTATTACCGTAATCCAGAAATCAAACCACAAAGACCTGATAAAGCAAGAACCAGCAAACCAACTTCTAAGTTAGCAGAATTAGCGTCCACATTCCAATCTACGAAACAAGCAAAGGGCAATGATGACATCAAGCAAGAAAGAGAGCGACCGGTTAGTATATCATTATATATACACTCATGCAGTAGCGCTGTGGAACTAATTTTTAGGAAGTTAGTTGGTTGAAATCATGTCATATTACATAGCGCGGAGGGCCCAAATTGCTTCCATATTACTCACTCCATACTGGATAATGTACCAATCATGTACTGCCAAGTCTTAGACTATAGGTGTCTTCATGTTTACCTGGAGTAACGTTCAAAACGTAATATGACACGCTCTTAGCTTGGCACAGTCAACAACCTGCAACTGATGATGATCTTGGCCAAACATTTTGGCATCTTTTTTACCCATTTGGGAGTAATATCTACAAAAGGTCTTCGAGACATGTGTTCTGTATCCAGATTTGAATTAGATGTAATGTCCATCTCTCGTCCTACATTTGGATCTGCTTTCAAGATGTTCACAGATAATCTCAATTTGAATGGATATTTTGGCGTAAACTGGACATTTATAATGTTTTTGAATTTGGACTTCCGTTCTGTGCTTCCCCAGAGGATGTTGGAGTATAGGTACGCCCCTCTTATGTGTATCGTACTGCCAATCATGATATGGACAATGTGCGACACACACTGTTGGTGTGAGTGAACTATATATGTGAGTGAGCGTTTGTGAATTGTATGTTTGTGATTGGTCAGTTGGCAATAATGTAGCTTAAAGTAAAGTTGTTATCTGCAATACTTTGATTCTTCGACCTTCCTGATTCTCATTCGATTTCCCTGACAAACATGACCACTTTCAAAGTTTGCCGTAGAAGGGTACGGTATGTTTATGAATGAACTAATGTTGACTTTACTGGTATACAGAACAAAACAATCAAATTGAAATACCAAAATATTGGAATACCGCCCAACACTACTTTAGTGATAAATTAAAATTGAGCTGCACTATTTACCAATTTTTATGAAGATTTATTCTCACTTAAGATTTATTCTCACTTAGGAATATTTATTCTCACGTATGGTATTTCTAGGCTGTCCCTGGGAAGAAAAAAACAGAATCAAGAAAGCCGACCAACTTGGAACTGTTCAAAGAGGAACTCAGACAGTAAGCAATTGTTTCCATTTTGATACACACGTTTGAAAAAACTTAATTGAAAAGCCACCTTTGAGGGGGAAAACACGGTGTGGTTTTCCTATTCTACATATCAGTGGGAAGCATGAAAAATGCTTAGATCATGCCATGAATCTCTACTCTGGCTCCGCACGTAGATATCATACTCCAGCAGTTCAAAACCTGGGAACTTTTTTTAAGTTCTGATGGGGAAATTTTATAACATTGAAAAAATAATGCAGATATCATATTTCTTAGTTAATACATGTTCCATAATAATGTATTTCACAGTAGGTGAAGGTCACAGCTCGTGCAAGCCTTGAAATAGTGTGTCTGTCATTTGCAGAATGAGGTCCCCAGAGGGTGAATTTAGTGATGCTACCCCACATAGCGGGCTAGCATCACCAAATTCACCCTCTGGGAACCTCATTCTGCTGAGGTGTAAGCAGAATGAGGTCCCCAGAGGGTGAATTTAGTGATGCTAGCCCGCTATGCAGGGTAGCATCACTAAATTCACCCTCTGGGGACCTCATTCTGCAAATGACAGGCACCCTATTTCAAGGCTTGGAGTTATTCAATCTTGAGGAAATAAATTTTTAAGGAATCAGTAAAAAAACCTGGGAACTTTTTGATGTTATGACAGGGAAGTTTATAACATCCAAAAAAGCGGTGTAGGTAATATATTTCTTAGGTAAAACCTGTTCCTTAATAATATATTTTACTGTGGGTGAAGGTCCAAACTCAAAAGTGTACGATTTAAGTGACTTTGTTGTGCGTCGCTTAAATCATGGAATTTATCCATGGTAATTAATTCAATGTTTATTGCGATATCAACTCACAAAAGTCACAAAAAAGCATGCAATCTTGAGCTTGGACCATTCCCCACTCTGAAGTAGATTATTGAGGAACAAGTATTAACAAAGAGATATATTCCCTGCTCTTCAAAATATAAAAAAGTTTACAGGTTTTGTACTTGTTGAATATGATCTCTATGCAGGCCCAAAGCCAGGTGACTCATTTTGAACTGAAATGAGGGGGCGAAGATGTACATTTTCCAACATTAGCCTGCTACATTGGCGCATAACTCCAAGCAGGGGGGGGATGGTATGGAAGGGGGTTGTCCCCCTTGCAGAGTTGAAATTTTTTGAATTTTCATAATTGAAATTGCACATTCTGGTGCAGTTTGGCATTAAAAATATTACATTACACATTCTGGGAGAAAAGAATGAAACATGCATTAATACTCTCTGGTTTAACACCGATGCATGCATGTATATAGCATCTAAATAATATCCAATTAGGGTTGCGCATGCAAGTAAACAAAGATAAGATAATTCACGAAGTTTTGTCCGCAAACTAAGAACTTAAGTTAATTTTCTCATCTTTGGTCTTTATCATTTTGTTGAGGTGCAAGGCACGTGTTACATATAAAGAACAGTTTCTATGACACACAATGAGGTAAATCCGATTATAACCCTCGCAGAGAATGAAGGAATTGTTACGTTAATTCCATGGTGAATATTGTCTGATCACTTATGGGTAATAACATCAATTGGAATATAAACTGTCACATTAATTGCGAAATGAATCTATACTAACAATTTTCTTCTGTTTTTCTTTTGTCACTATCAAAAGCTAGTGAATCCACACCACACAATAGACAAATAAATTTTCGACGTTTCAGTTTGGGAGGCATTTTTTGAATGTACACAGTATTATATAGGAGTCAGGACATATCACTCCAAGAATCATAAACCTGTCGATGTGGAAACAAGCTTCCTGTGAAAACTGCTATGACATAACAATTCTGGCACTTTGTTGCTAATTAATAGACAATAATGCTAAGTTATCAAACAGATAAAGAATATCTTGTGGTTTATCAGATAAGGCGAAAGTCCACGGAGCCAACCGGTCATAAAGTTAACTGGTTTATACAATGGATATCAGCTCAGTGTTGGGGGGGGGGGATCCCTGCTGTCTGCTTTGATTAATGGGTTCTTTGATAATCAGAAACTTAATGTTAAGTCCCAGAACAAGCTGATAAATGGTCGGAAATTTTAGATCGCATGTCGGAATTAAGCTCTCTCTCTCTCCCATTAAGCTAGTCATCATGGATTAGCATTTATTTTCCGATGGCATGAGAAAATTTCTGACAGAAATGTTCACAGGGGGCGGTTCGCCCCTCCTGCACCCCCACCAGCTTCGGGCCTGTCTCTACGGGTGGGGCGTAGCTATATTATACGTAGATATTCATGACATGATCTATAAAAATACTGTTTTGTTCCAGAATGCAGGAACAAAGACAAGAACGTCACAAATTGAAGCGAGAAATGAGAGAAAATCAGAACAATCAAGACTGGAGGGAGCAGGTGCCAGGATATCTACAAGATGTCGACACGTATGCTCATAGTCAACCTCCGATCGGTAAGTTTATATAACACGGGAGGGAGCAGGTCCCAGGATACCTACAAGATGTTGATACATACGCGCATAGTCAACCTCTGATCGGTAAGGTTTAAAGGTACTCAATTCGATCAGAGGGTCCCCATATCATCAAGATACAGCAACGTCATTTCTTCAAATACGCTTTAGTTTATATCAGATTCGATTAATTGCAACAAAATAATGCTAACCACTGTCAACTATGGTATCAAATTTCCCAAATCGTGTTATTTATCAACATTTTGTTCAACGAGATATGGCTGTGTTATCACTTGGAGAAAACCGAGACCATCTGTTTGATGGCGTGTTTCTGGCCCACAAACAATTGAAATAACATACTTCAAAAATAGATATCTGATCACTGAGCTTTGATGGGTGGGTTTCTCGACTCAAATCAAATATTTTTTACTCCCGGAGCCAAAGAAATAGTAATTTATGAATGTCTGATCGGATTGAGTAACTTTAACCCTTTCTTTGCTAAATGGATTCTCCCACTCAGTTAAAAAATTATTCATTGGAATGGTTTATTATTCATTTTGAGGGATGTTCAGGAAATTTAAGTAGACGACAGACAGCCGAAAAGATAATACAAGTGCAGAAGTGGGGGGAAATGTTCAGATGATAAGTTCAACAAATGACCATTTCAGGTTCATTTCTTAATGGAACTACTCCTCAATGAGTATTTAGTAAGGAGAGGGTTAATTAATCATTGTTAGTACTACATGTCCTTAGAGAGTTAATTTGGAGTAGATGTTGGGGGTGGGGTGAGACGAAAGCAAATTTGTCGGCTATTTTTTAAATGAGGCAAATTTCAGAACCTGCCAATTTTTCTTTCAAAATTAACCCTTTACCCAACAGAAGGGCCCTGTGCCAATGCATTCTCTTATATATGCGAGTCGACCATAGGTCGCCTCGCATATATAAGAGAATGCATTGGCTTAACACATTAAAAATTATAAAATTGTTAAAGAATGTAAGAAAAAATTGTAAAAAGTGTTAAAAAAAAGTTTTTTTTTAGGCCAATGCATTCTCTTATATATGCGAGGCGACCTATGGTCGACTCGCATATATAAGAGAATGCATTGGCACAGGGCATAACTGTAACTATCACAATGTGGTCAAGGAGCCGGTTCCAATGATATCCATATTTGTATGGTTCTATTGAGACAGACCGAAGATATTTTAGGCTGTTGAAGCTTTCTTTGGCCGGTTTTGGCCGGTTTGTTGGGTAAATGGTTAAAACAATTTACTGCAGAACTCTTAGTGTCAAACTTTGAAAGTCTGCAGACAGCAAAAAATTCATTGTTGATTGCCGAAGACCATTGAAATAACAAGTAGTATCATGATAATCAGAAATTTTAAGCCAGACTTAATCAAAGTCTGCCATGATAATTGACCAAGTTCCAATTGTAATCGATTCAATGTTGCTGATTCAATAAACAGCCCTTGAAATTAGAAAAAAATCCCATGGCAACTTTTTTTTTAATGCTGTAGCATGTTAGATGCCACATGTTAGATGCCACATGTTGCCACTGCATTTTCAATTGCATTGTTTATTGCCGTGGCAAATTTTGAGGATTGTAATAAGCCACGGAAATATTTTTGGTCTAGGCAATGATTTGCCGCGGCAAATTTGTGCTAATTAACAGGGCTGATTGTCTTAACTTGTGTTCTATTTATATTCCCAGATCCTGTTTCAAAGTTTGATCCGCATGAAATCGACGACACCAATACAACAAATCTTTACGTCGGCAACATAAACCCCAGAGTAAGTATTCCTCCTAACATCATTCAAAGTCAATTTCACAAGCCAAAAATCTGAAAAGCTTTGATTAAAATTTTTTATTTCTGTGGCACACGACAGGCTTTTGGGATCCTGCATGTGGGCCTGAGAAACCGGAATTTGACTTTACATGGCCTAAACGCTATTTAGTTATCACACATTTTTATATGCAGTCATATTTTTATAACAGTCAATAGTTTTAAATGCATTCATATTTTTATAATCATTATCATATAAGTAAATAGTTCATGGATCCATCCATCCGTATTTTTTACACCTGTGTAAATTATTGAGACAATGAATTTCTAGTAATTACCAGATACCACCAATACGCTCATGAGTGAAAAATATATACGTATCTTAATTTCCTGTTTTATCCCACGATTAAGATAAATTTCATGGAATATTGGGGTTTATTAAACTCGCTACTGAGCTTTGAAAGCCTTTATTTATTATGCAGGAATGTGTTTGTGTTCAAGCCTTGAAATAGGGTGCCTGTCATTTGCAGAATGAGGTCCCCAGAGGGGTGAATTTAGTGATGCTACCCCGCATAGCGGGGTAGCATCACCAAATTCACCCTCTGGGGACCTCATTCTGCTATGTGGGGTAGCATCACTTAATTCACCCTCTGGGGACCTCATTCTGCAAATGACAGACACCCTATTTCAAGGCTTGTTTGTGTTCAATCTTTTTTCCATCTTTGAATACTAACTGGTCTATATGCTTGATAAATGATAGTTATGTACAATTTGAGTGTGTTTGTCAGTATGTTATGGGTTAAACAGTGGCTGAATATGATTGGCCTTTTGTTTTTTTAATGTTAACTGATCTGCCCGCTTAATAGATGACAGAACAACAGTTATGCGAGATATTTGGAAAGTTTGGTCCCTTAGCTAGCGTGAAGATAATGTGGCCGAGAACAGATGAAGAACGACAGCGAGGAAGAAATTGTGGCTTCGTAGGATACATGAATCGCCGAGATGCAGATCGGGCGATGGACACTCTCAAAGGTAATACGTCTCCTCAGTTAGTGGCTTAACTAGCCACCTATCCGCACTGAGTAATACGTCTCCTCAAGACAGCCGCTTAACTAGCTATCTATCCCCAGAGGCCGCCAATCAGTTGATTTTATTTTTAAGTTGTTAACAGTGGGCGGGGAAAGTTTCCTTCACGTAGATGCCAATAAAAACAGGTATTCTAAGTCTGTCTATGACAGGTGTTAAAAACGCAATAGCTGTAGTTTAACATAGAATTTTGGGAAGAAGTTATTTCCTGCTGTTCGGTATATGTCGTTCAGCTTCTCACTCATATATCTTTTACCTATTATGTGATCTAAATATAATAGTAATTATGGAGTGTTTGAGAAATGTTTAGTCGGAATAATTAAGTTTGGATGACACAAGAGACACATAAGCTCTGTGTGTGCGAGGTCACTGTTTATATTTTCTCATCACAGTGATTCTATGAAACAAAATTTCTGTGGACGAAAAAAAATGTGAAGATTCATTGTCTTTCTACAAAAATTGTGTATTTGATTCCATTTATATATAGCAAATAACTAAATTCTTTCCATTTGCAGCCTTGTGAATTTTGACCTTTCAGCACTAACAATTATTTTCTTTGAATTGACTATTTTATAAATAGGAACGGAAATAATGGAATTTGAAATGAAATTGGGATGGGGAAAAGCCATCCCTATCCCGCCACATCCTGTGTATATCCCACCATCTCTAGCAGAGCTAACGATGCCTCCACCACCCTCTGGTCTTCCATTCAACTCACAGCCAAAGAAGAAGAAAGACAGACTGAGAGATAAACGATGGACGGAAGAGGAACTTGACAAGGTGAGAACAAGTCGGAAGGACATAAAAACTAGCCTCACATGTTTTAGGTTATCTTCTTCATATAAATTCCGGCAGTATTCTTATTCTAAAAATTTATCTGCAACAGCCAGTAAAGTTTGTAGTTAATGTTTGGCCTATGACAGGGTTTCTGCTAGAGAGACAGATGTCCCTTTGTAGGGCCCCTTTCACCTAGCCTAAATTTCTCCTCCGACATATTCCCCTACCCGAACCACAGATGAAAGCCGATGTCCTTGTGTATCTCCAACATATCATAATAACCACATACCATAATAAAACCAAAAGGGAATGATAAACCAGGCTAACTGTGACCACAAGGAACCATTTTTGGGGGGGGGGGAATTCTAATGTCATTCTAAAGGACATGGCTAAAGCCACATGGTTGATTGTACATGGTTAGATCGCGATTACATTGTTAAATAACACTGTTCTGACTATTGGCTCATAAGATATGATTATGCAGACCAGGTCCATACGTGACCCGCCATATCAAATGTAGTCGTAAGTCAGGATTTTTTTTACCCTGTGCCAATGCATTCTCTTATTATGCGAGGCGACCTATGGTCGACTCGCATATATAAGAGAATGCATTGGCACAGGGTAAAAAAATCCCGACTTACGACTGGATTTGATATGGCGGGTCACATATGTTAACCAATGAAAGTTGGTCTGTGATATTTCATATTATAAAATTGTTTTCATGAATGTAGTGAAGTCGGACATAGAAATAAATTATGAACAGTTTCTTCTACTGTCAGGGTCTGCCGAAATTTACTTTTGCCAAATGAAAATAATTTTTGACAAATGCTTTTAGAAGTTACCAAATTCTATCAGTTTCTACAACATTGTGTCTTTAATTTTGATTATTTCGACATTCGCTGCTTCAGCGACCTTTGATTTTGATAGGAAAGCAGGCCATTATTAATAATTCTTGCCTCTATACTTGGGTTTGTCATAGAACAATAAACCAACAGCATTAACAATGAAAATTGTGGAAGGGTTTCTTCATCAGAAAGGCACATCGAAACAAAGAAGATTAGCTATGTAAATCTGCCACCAGACATACTAGCAAACCCTCCACCTGTCAATACCAATGATATCAGATTAATTGCATCTTGATAGAGGTAGTAACTTTGCATAACCTTATAAATCACCACCAATAATACCATTAATGAAAGAGTTTCCTGAAATGAGTGGTATTGGTTGACACATATTATTAAACTTTCTAAAGGAATCAAAAGTGACTTGCATATTGTATTGTACCATTGTTCTGTTAAAACATAGTGCGTACCCTGCCTGCTCAATTTAACGCAACCATTCAACTTAGGATTCTAATCAACAAATCGTTTTAACACTACATTTCCCCCAACCACTAGCGGAAACTCTGCCAAAGAATCCTTTCATAATGTTTTTGAAACCAAAATTGGCTTATTTATAGACTTATAATATGCAAACTTTATATACTTTATAACAAACTGCTATAAGTTTTTTGCATTGAAATGATTCCACATGTCTTGTGGATTCTCCTTAAAGGAACAATGAATTAGCATTGCTTGTCAATTTATCATGATGTCAACACCAGGATGTTAACAACAAAGAGCATTTAGATAATTTCTGCACAAAAGTTTGAAAGTAAGTTCAAACTGTTTTGGTCATGAAAGTGTCAGTCTTATTAATATGATGTAATATCATTATTTATTATTTTACATCTCTTTTATTGTATGACTTCATTATATTTATAAATAATATATGTTCAATCAATTTGATTTCTCTAGAATTAATTTATATTGAATATTTTTATCTATTGAAATGAACTCAACTTGAGATTAGTAATATTTTTATCTTACAATTTGTCTGTTCTTTCATTGAAAATAAATAATCTGGTTTTGTTTGACAATATTAACAACACTCCAAGAGATTACATTGGCCTAACAATATTAACTTGACCTTGTAAGCCAGTGCATTCTCTGATATATATACGAGGCTCCTTATTGGAGACACTGAGACTCGCATATATAAAGAGAATGCACTGGCACAGGATATTTAATGCTGCACCAGCGCATCTCCCATCATGAACCCCATGAAAGGGGTTAAACATCTCTTTCCAATTAGGCCGATAAAATAAACATTCTGTGTTCTCAGACATAAAAGATATTTAGCGTTTTTGAGTAGATACTGAAAGTTATGTCATGAGTGAGCAAGACTAATGTTTATTTTTGTGAGCGACTTGCCGCTAAAATAAACATTTGTCTCGTTCCCGAAAAAACAATTTTTGGTATCGACTCAAAAACACTAGATAATCTTTTTATTAGATCGTTTTCCAAAGAAATTTGCCATTTACGATGATAAATGTTCTCACAATCGTCTAAATATAAAAATGTATTTAACCCTTTACCCAACAGAAGGGCCATGTGCCAATGCATTCTCTTATATATGCGAGTTGACCATAGGTCGCCTCGCATATATAAGAGAATGCATTGGCTTAACACATTAAAAATTATAAAATTGTTAAAGAATGTAAGAAAAAATGGTAAAAAGTGTTAAAAAAAAGATTTTTTTTAGGCCAATGCATTCTCTTATATATGCGAGGCGACCTATGGTCGACTCGCATATATAAGAGAATGCATTGGCACAGGGCATAACTGTAACTATCACAATGTGGTCAAGGAGCCGGTTCCAATGATATCCATATTTGTATGGTTCTATTGAGACAGACCGAAGATATTTTAGGCTGTTGAAGCTTTATTTGGCCGGTTCTGGCCGGTTTGTTGGGTAAAGGGTTAACCGCAATTTTTTTCATAAATCACTGTTGAGTGTATAATATATTATCTTATCGCCTTTATCAGACATTTCTATTTATGTTATTTAATTGTGCCTGACTCCCAGAATATTCCAGGAGTTCCAATTACCCAAATGTCCCATTCATCCAGAATCAAAACATTTTAATTGATTTCTGAAGTAATTACCAGAAGACATTGTAATATAGACTATTCTGTGAACTGTTGTGTGGATTTGCTTAAAACTAGTTTATTCCCTACATCATGTATCGATAAATCGATTTCTAAAATTCATTTAAAGAATGACATGTTTATAAAATCCTTATTTTCTTATCTGAGAACCAAAGAATTTATTTTATCGGCCTCATGTACATATTTTCTTCGATACTGATGACTGATCATATTTTTACCTGCCATTTTAACAGACATTACCGAGTGCCATCGTGAAGGTTGTTATCCCGACAGACAGGTAACACATTACATCTTACTCTGATAAGTATGTACGTTATTAGAAGCTGCTGTCGATCAGACAACATATGACAATTCTATATCTGTCTTACCGCACTAGGAAATCATTTCACATCATAAATATCAGGCCTTTTAATTAATTGGTCAAAAGTTTTTGAGAACAGTATGAGAATTAATTATAGAGGAAGTGGGAGAAACAAATAACAAATACTTATTATGGTTTAGGCCAAACAAATTTGTTTTTAACGGTTGTGTTAGAAATGTGTGTGTGTGTTTTTTATTGGAATAAACAGACATCAGTGAAGAAATGTTGATAAGAACAGACATACATATTCTTCATTTACATGTCTTTCGCACACCATATTCACTCCCAGTGACTTAAATAGGGATAAATATAGTATACATGTTAATTTTTGAGATTTAAAATTCATTAGCCTTGTTCCTCTGTACAGCGACATGGTGTTGATTTGTTTTTCTATTTGTGGTAATATGGAGATAAGGGTTGTGTTAGTTGACCATCTCAATGTACGAGACTTTGAGAGGCAGCAGCTTCACTTTAGAGATTGTAAATTGAGTATAAGGTGAATGAATGATAGGTGCCATCATGGAACACAGACCTACAGATGAGCGGAACGATGGAAACGGAATGCCAAGAACCCACAGCTGGCCGTGTTATCTTATAGTGAAATGATGTAAGATATATTCAATGTATCAAGTGTGTGTGCCTATACAGAAAACACTACACAATATCAGCCCAATCATCATCCTCACACAAAGCTGGCTGTGCTGATGTAAGATATATTCAATGTAACAAGTGTGTGTGCCCAATACTATGCAATATCAGCCCAATCATCTTCCCGCGCACAAAGCTGACCATGTTATCTTATGATGTGGACATATTCAATGTAATGGATGTGTGCCCAATACTACCCAATATCAGCCCAATGCTATCTTATATCGTAGGGTATACTCAATGCAACGTGTGTTCACAATAGTACCCAATATCAGCCCAATCATCATCCTCACAACTGCCTGTGCTATATTTTGATGTAGGATATATTCAATGTAACGTGTTTTGTGTCCAATACTACATAATATCAGCCCAATCATCATCACACACATCTGACTGCTATCTTATAATGTATATATACAATGCAACATGTTTGTGCCCAATACTATCCAATATCAGCCCAATCATCCTCACACACAGAGCTGTGTCTTCGCTATCTTATGAAGTAGGATATATTTAGTGTAATGTGTGTGTGCCCAATAATATCCAATATCAGCCCAATCCTCTGATTCCTCACGCACTGCTGGCTTTGCTATTTTTTGAAGTAGGATATATTTATATATTTAATGTAATGTGTGTGAATTCAATTTAACAAGTGTATGCCCAATACTACTCAATATCAGCCCAATCATCATCCTCACACAGCTGGCTTTGGTATCTTATGATGTGGGATACATTCAATGTAAAAGGGTGTGTGCCCAATACTATCCAATATCAGCCCAATCATCATCCTCGCACACATCTGACTGCATCTTGTGTAAGATATGAAATTACTTGCCATCTATTGCAGACTCTACAGATAAACTGAGCCATGCTTCAATCAATTTCATGTCAACTGCATTTAATGAGTGATTTCCAGATTTTGTCAATTGGTGTCTGTTTTACGGCAAAGGTTGAACAATGGTTATTCTATCTGTTCAACCACTTGCAGAAATTTAATGCTTTCTATACTAAATACTCATTGATGAGTAGTTATCTCTTAGGAAATGATCAGATAATAAGTTAAATAAATGACCATAGTTCGTTTATTTAATTTATTATATAAATATTTCCCACCAATGAATATAAATTATTCTGCATTTGTATTATTGTCTCTTACATCTGTTGTCTGCTCATATTTCCTGAACATCCCTCCATCTGAATAATAGATCATTCCAATTTACACTTTTATAGTTGAATCAGGGTAAGCAACTATTGTTAAAGACAATTAGGCATAAAGTAATGTTAAAAATGTTTCTCATTGTACATACAACGCAGATAAATGTTTCTCATTACACATACACTTGTCAACACAGATAATTAGCCATATGTGAATAAATTACCAATCAGGTTTCCAACAAAATTTAATGCTAAATTGTGACCTTTTTCTGCAAATCATTCCAGACTCACTCCTCTGTAACTTGTTCCAAACAATTTCCACCACATAACTGTTAAAATTTCCACCACATATCTGTTAAAATTTCCACCACATAACTGTTAAAATTTCCACCACATATCTGTTAAAATTTCCACCACATATCTGTTATAATTTCCACCACATATCTGTTAAATTTCCACCACATATCTGTTAAAATTTCCACCACATATCTGTTAAAATTTCCACCACATATCTGTTAAAATTTCCACACACATCTGTTAAAATTTCCACCACATATCTGTTAAAATTTCCACCACATATCTGTTAAAATTTCCACCACATATCTGTTAAAATTTCCACCACATATCTGTTAAAATTTCCACCACATATCTGTTAATATTTCCACCACATATCTGTTAAAATTTCCACCACATATCTGTTAAAATTTCCACCACATATCTGTTAAAATTTCCACCACATATCTTAAAATTTCTACTGTTGTTCATGATGGGATCTCACTGTTAAAATTGGTTCTTCACCATAATGGTTTGAAAATTATGTTCATACACAAGGAAGACCATATTCAGAGATTTTTTTAGGTGTCCTCAGGGTCCAGTATTTGGCCCCATTCCCAATGTGAAAAAGGCACCTTTATTCCCAATTTTCAACCACCAAATTCCCAATTGCAGGCAGGTATATAATACCATCGGGCTTATTGAATAATTATCCATTTTTTCCGATGTTTTGTACACTCAGTCGATCGATAAACAGCTGAAAACCCGTAGTAAATCAGCGGGAGCCTGCACCGTATAATGTACACGCGGCGACCTAACTACATGTATTAGCTTAACATGCGAATTACCAGTCAGCACATTTATGAAAGAGGGAGGATAACTCTAAATAAATTGCTGATTTATATAAAACACGTGTACAGTAAATACTTGTCGAAGTTTGGTGTCCATGGCTTTTTCTAAAACATGGAAAATTCCCAATTTTGGTCTGTAAAAACATATTTTTCCCAATTCGAAGGGACCCGGACCCATTTCCAAATTAGACAGAAAAATCCCTGCATATTAGTTTTGTTATTTTAACCTTTTAACAAGGTTAGCCTGAATCTATTGTGTCCTCAGTACATGAGCAACATTTCAGTAAATATGCCTTCATATTGTTATAGCTTCATGCATACAATTTGATCACGTTATTTCTTATATTAATATAGTCCCAAATTCAGCCAAAAACTTAACAAATTGTCCAGAATGGTTGATGATTCTATTGAAATATATATGTAGTCTGAGAGCACAACTGTCTTGATACATACGAACAAAGAAACAAAATTCAGATAATTTCTGTCTCATTCCCTGCATATTGGTATTGCGATTATATTTGAACATATATAACATATGTTTCTGTTATTGTTGACTTCACTATAAAATATTGTTGTTAAAACACCACTGTTTACATTTCCTATAGATAAAATCTAAAGGAGCAGTGATAATCAACTTTTGTATTTGTTTCACACCATGCATAGAGCTGCAGCGTCCGTGACTCTTTCTTATTTGTTTTAGTTTTCTGCCATGTTTTACTAACAATCTTGCTTGCTGGTTCGTCTAGTCTCTAACTTTTTGTGTGGACCATCGCTACCATATTAATCACAAACTATCTAGCACGAACATCTTCATAAACCACATTTTTCTTGTGTTTTTTCAGAGTAGTTCAATGTGCATGTCAATCCATACATTCATCAAGCCATGGCTCTAGCTTAAATCATCGCCATTCCCTGCATTAATCATCATGATTCCTTTTTTCAATCATCATTCCCTGCCTCAATCATCGTCATTCCCTTACTCAATCAATGTCAAGGCTCAAAATAAAAAAAATTCTACTGACTGTCAAAATGGTCATTTCAAAAGGATGCCCGTCAAATTTTCAGATGTACTGAATGAGACTGTATTTAAATTTCCAATCAACTTATTATTCGTCAATAAGTGCGTTAGTGAGCGTCCAATCGTCACCCATTAAAAACCCAAGTTAGTTTTGTTTTCAAAAGTTCAAAAACGTTCCGTCGATTAATACATACAATTACATGCACTTCACAAACGAGATAATTGCATTAACTCTGAATTGATCTGAAATTAAAAAAGAACTGTTTTTTACTTTCAATGTCCGATTTGGCCAGTAATGGCTCCTTGGATGTACCCAAACAGATACAGAAGTGCACTGGACATAAGCTATTTTTCGTCGGACAATGACTGTGACCGGCCACTTATTTTGAGCCTTGATCATCGTCATTCCCTGCCTCAATCATCATGATTCCCTTCTGCAATCATTGTCATTCTCGCTTCATTTGACTTCGTTATATTGCATGATTGTGCTAACAGTATAATTTGTAATACCTCCACACACAGACAGAATGGTGGATTATACTGGATTACATGCATCCAGTCATCCATTGGCCAGATATCTTAACCAGGCTTATCGGATCTCATTAACATTTTTGTATGGACATTTGTCATCACGGGGTCTTTTGAATAAATATCAAATGTTTTTATTTGAAACTTCCATTATATAAATGGAAATGTTCAATGATCGGTTAATGGATCTGTGGACATTAGGTGGGAATATAGAATACTCTTACTTAATGTGTTATTCTCATGAATTTTATACCCAAATCTGCATCACAAAACATACATGGATTTTAAGCATCTCTCACCTTGTGATGGAATGATTGCCATTTGTTTATCACGATTAATTCATCCCACGATGAAGAAGTATTTATTTACAGCTGAACGTACTTCAAACGTTTTTGTTTTTTTTTAAATTGTAAAAATCAACATGATTGAAATTCTCCGCAATATAATTCGAGACAGGACAGCTCCCCTACTATTCAAATATAATTCAAAGTCATACAGTATATGTACGTTGTCATGGTAACCATGTTAATGTAATCATGCTGGCTGAACTTGGTAGTTTTGTAATTCTCCATTGACACATTTTTGTCGTTTTGTGGATTTTATTAATGAAAAATGTGCTGTTTTTGCCAAAAAATCAAGAAATTCCGGTGATGGTCCTTAACATATTTGCCGAGATTCATGCTGTTATCACCAGTTGCACGATTCCTCCCATTTTACCTCCTTGGCTCCTCTACTATTGCTTCGATTCTTATTAAAGATTCTCTATTTCTTATAAATTATTTTATATAGATTCCTGGGTATAAAATAATAAATATCAATCAAAGACTCCTGTCCGGAATGCTTCTGATGTTATTTAAAATTTTCTGGTATTTATATAACATGCATACAGTAAATTTTTACAGCTCCTGTTCATTCAGAGCATATCATGTGTATTAACTCTATCTAAAAATTACCCTGTGCCAATGCATTCTCTTATATATGCGAGTCGACCGTAGGTCGCCTCGCATATATAAGAGAATGCATTGGCCTAACAATTTTTTATCGTTTTTTTTAAATAAATGTTTCTTAAATTTTTTAGGACATAAAATAAAAAAGCATCCATTACCCTGTAGGGAGCCCCACACATATATAGAAGCATATAGAAGAGTGTCGTCTGCTCATGTTTGTCTGGGGCTTTGTATGGGTGAAATTATAAAATTGTTAAAGAATAAAAAATTGTTAGGCCAATGCATTCTCTTATATATGCGAGGCGACCTATGGTCGACTCGCATATATAAGAGAATGCATTGGCACAGGGTAAAAAATCCCGACTTACGACTGGATTTAATATGGCGGGTCACATATGTTCTCCAACGTACATAAAAACACGAGTACTCGCATCATTATCGATATTATGTTCAATTTTGGACAGTCAATTTTTACAGCTCCTGCTCGTTCAGAGCGTATCATGTGTCATAACTCTTATCTAAAAATATTAAGGATAAAATGTCCCACATGTTTATCGCATTATATATATCAATATAAAATCAATATTAATTGATAGAAGCATATCCAGACAGGTGTCTTTGACACTTATCTATTATTTTATACCCCAAAAACTATATAAAATGTGTTTAGGAAGAGATCGACCATCTTTAAACATATTAGTCTCTTTGGCAACATCAATTTAATAGCCTGGTTTACGAACTTATAACTTTTTTCTCCATATTATTAAAAATATATAAATTTTATTTATTGGTTTCTGTTCATATGGACAAAACATAATACATACACAGAACAACACGAGTTTGTTAATCGGTTTGTTTTGTTGACAGGCACGAGTGCTAGTGCAGAAGGATAGAGCGAGGGGATCTGCCTCGTGTTCTATCGTTCCGCACTAGCACTCATGCCTTGTCAACAAACACATTACCACATGTATCATTCTGTGTTTATTACACACCACCCATCCTAGAACCTGTGAATATAACAAAACAGACTTACAAGGTTTATTCAGGCACGCACAGGGCTTGTTTGTCTCGTATGATGATGCTTTTATTTTATAGTTCCGGATTCATGGTTGAGGTGAAGATCATTTACGTGTGACGTCAAAGGGTGCATGTGGAATGTATGACCAATACGTATTTGTAAATGTGGAACAGCTAATTATAGGGACAGGCATGTAATAAAATACAAAGTATAATACAATGCAAAGCATGTGCTGACACAACTAGTTGATGGCGGAATCTTTTTTTTTCTTTTTTCTGTTGTCCATTTCCATTACATAAGCTATGGGAAGACATACCTCAATTTATTTTTATAACTATAATAAAATATCACTTTCAAAAGTCATCATGTGAAATTCATGTATAGTTTCACTGTTTGTCAAGTGTTGGAGTTGATGAATATATTAAAAATATTTTCCCTACTACACAGCTGTCCTGCACCTATTTTTTCCACATTTTGTTCATTACTCAGGCTATACTATTGGTGGAGCCTTATTTAAGCTGAAGGGGGTCACTCTCACCAAAAAAGATGTGTTCAAGGGGTACACTGGATTTGAAAATGTGCTGACATATTATACAGCATTTGCTATCGGCACTGGCGCAGTTACTTCAAGTGTGTTCCTGAAAGTCTGGCGCCCATCAGAAGTTTGTTTTCAGTTAACGTAAGCATTTATTCTCAAACAGAAATCATGGCAGACGCGAAAACTAAACTTCACTTAGAACAAGATTTCAAAACCTATGTACCCTTCAGCACATTTTAAAAACCTGTGTACCCTTCAGCACTTTTTAAAAACTGGTGTACCCTTCAGCACTTTATCAAAATCTGTGTACCCTTCTGCACTTTATCAAAACCTGTGTACTGTTCAGCACTTTATAAAAACCTGTATACCCTTCAGCAATTTCAAAACTTGTGTACCCATCAGCACTTTTTAAAACCTGTGTACCCTTCATCAATTTCAAAACTTGTGTACCCATTAGCACTTTTTAAAACCTGTGTACCCTTCAGCTATTTCAAAATCTGTGTACCCTTCAGCAATTTCAATACCTGGGTACCTTTCAGCACATTTTCAGAACCTGTTTACCGTTCATCATGTTTTTTGGTGAGAGTGACATTTTCAGCCTTATTTAATCTCACTTTTTGTTGTTACTATATTTTTCTCTATATTTCACTCTTGGTTATCAGATTTGTGCCTTTGTTTTGACATATCTCTTTATCCGTCACCTCTTGGTTGCCGGGACGGCCCGCCTGCAGATATTGGAATGGTTTATTTCAGGAATCTTGTGTGTACAATCCATCGTATGATCGAGTTTGTTATAAAAGAAGGTCCCATGTTCGAAGCTATGATTATGAATCGGGAGCTAAACAATCCCGTGTTTGCGTAAGTATATCTTATAATTAGTCATTAACTCTTCAACACCTGGTGACGTTATTTGACTTGTGTGTTGACTGGTGATCACCTATGGGTAGCATCAAAATGCCAATTAATGAACATTTATAAGACTTTCTATAATCAATATGACTGCAATGGTCATCTGAACAAGAAACACATTTATTTATTATCGAAACGTCACTTAAATTATGATGAGACCTCGATTTGATGTATAAGACATCAAAATTTGAGTAAATATAATGTTATCAACAAAATTAGCAATGGATCACATTTTCAAAGATAAGAACTGAACCTATACTGAACCTATACTGTGTAACTTATTGATTGCAAGATAAATTAATTAAAAATTCCATAATTGTCCAACTACACACTTAACAACTTCCTCCCAAATGAGTTTTTTTTGTGCAAAACGTTGCTGGCGATCAATTTAAGAATTTAACATGACATTTTTAAACAAAACATTTGGGAGTTTATATACACATCAAAACACACGTCACCAGGTGTTCAGCGGCATTAAGTGTTAACCCTTCCATGACTGGAGCTTCCTGAATTTTTTATAAAAAACCCTGTGCCAATGTATTCTCTTATTATATATGCGAGTCTCCCGTAGGGATCCTCACATATATAAGAGAACACATTGGCCTAACAACATTTACCTTGACCTATTAAGCCAGTGCATTATCTTATATATGCGAGGCTCCCTGCGGGAGACTCACACATGTAAGAGAATGCACTGGCACAAGATTTTTAATGCTGCAACAGCTCAGCTCCCTTAATGAAAGGGTTAAAAGAGTTCTTAGATTTTTGATATCTTTTTAATTCTCCTCCAGCTCAAATATTTGTCACCCCTATCAAAATTCTACCAGAAATATATACTGACATGTGGATGATGTAACCAGAGTTACGGATGTCACTCACCATCACGGTGGCTTGGCTAGATTGGAAATACCCCTCCCCAAATAAATAAATAGTTACATGCGATGAAACACAGTGGAAGGACTCATATAATATGTTAACCCAGGTTAGGCCGATGAATTTTATCAAGCATTATGCCCCTTTTCAATTTGTTCATCATCCTTATTTGCGATAGGTTTGGCCAAGTGGCGCTTTATCATCTCAGCATAGAAACTATTTCACTTGAACCAATCAAAAAATCAAAATTTGTATGTTCAAAATCTGCCTTATCTTATGGCTTAATATATGTGCTAATAAACTCATATTATGGCTGAATATATGTCCTAATATACTCATATTTTGTAGGTTTCTGTTTGAGAATCAGAGCCCGGCTCATGTGTATTACCGGTGGAAGCTATTCTCAATGATCCAGGTAAGTAAATAGAATACACCCCTCGGACCAGTCTAGAGATTTCAAATTGGGAGAAATGGACTGCTGTAACAACTGCTGAAGTTCAATTTTCACCCAACATCACCACTCTATGATCCAATAAGTGTTATGTAACACAAAGAGCCCAATTATAAAACCAGTATAGTGAGTAAGAACGTAATTATAATCAGTGAATATACTTTAACCCTTTACCCAACAGAAGGGCCCTGTGCCAATGCATTCTCTTATATATGCGAGTCGACCATAGGTCGCCTCGCATATATAAGAGAATGCATTGGCTTAACACATTAAAAATTATGGTTCTATTGAGACAGACCGAAGATATTTTAGGCTGTTGAAGCTTTATTTGGCCGGTTTGTTGGGTAAAGGGTTAAAGGCACGGATGGCCTTCGTGGTGGATATTGCTGTTGAAATAGTCACACCCATTAAAAACTTCATGAACAGAGATAATATTAAAATATAGACATATTTTGTTCTTATACCAATCATAAATATCGCATAAATTTGTTATAATCAAGTTTGCATGCTGTGTTATGTAAACAAAAGCCAGGTTCTGCAAAATTTTTGGCGTTGGTTTACATAACAAAGTGTACCAACTTGACGATAACATACTATTTACACGATAATTTGATAATTATGATTGGTATAAGAACAAAATCTGTTTATATTTTAATATTCTTTCTGTTCATGAAGGTTTTAATGGATGTGACTATTTTAAAGGTACTCAATCCGATTCTATGGTCCCCATATCATCATATTCCAACAACAACATTTTTTTAAATGCTTCAGTTATCAGAATCGATTAATTGCCCAAAAATAATATTAACCACAGTCAACTATAGTACAAAATTGCCCAAAACCTGATATTTATAAACATTTTGGTCAACGAAGTTTAGCCGGTTTGTCAAATATCTGACACAAAAAAGCCACTTGATCTTAGAGTTATCCATCTTCATCCGCAATTTGGTCAGAGAAATTCCTCTCATCGACTGTTTACTGGGCCATTTAAAATTTAAATAATAGATTTCAAACATCAATATCTGATCACTCTGAGCTTTGATGGGTGGGTTCCTTGACTCGAATCAAATATTTTTTACCCCCGAGGCCAAAGAAATAGTAATTTAGGAGTGTCTGATCGGATTGAGTACCTTTAACAGCAATACCAACCGTGAAGGCCAAACGTGCCTTTAAATATAATGTTGGGATATATGCATACTGGTAATTGAGAGAGAAGTGACTTCTCCCTTGTACAGAAATAGGGAGAAGTGGCACATTTTAGGGAGAAGAGGGGTCCCCTAAGTCACCCTCTATGCTTGTCACAGATTCACCCATACTGCCAGAGAGTAAAAATTATTACCACGAGTTGAATACACCAGGTACACCCATACTACCCAAATAACAAATTATTACCACGAGTTGAATACACCAGGTACACCCATACTACCCGAATAAATTATTAGCACAAGTTGCAGGTACACCCATACTACTCAAGAGTAACAAATTATTACCATGAGGTGAATTGTAGTTTTAACCACGAGCCTTTGCTCACCTATGTCAATTAGACATACAATTAAAGAGGCATGCAGTATTCCAGACCCCCTAGTTAGAACAATCTAATTTGACAACAATTTCGGATTTGTTCTGTTAAAAATTAAATATACCAGATATATTAGACCAATAAATACAATAGAATATCATTTTTTTGGTGTCCCTCTCAAACATCAAATAGATATGAAATAAATTCCGTAAAAAAATAAATTTAAATGGACATGGCTCATTCGAACCTCCAAAATTTGTCTACGTTATTTGGAGGGACATATACGAAAGATCGATAAATACACGAAGTACTTGTATGCCGACTTTGTATGCTTTGAAAAACACTTGCCAAGGTCAAACATTTTCCAGCCGTTTCTGGCCGTTTTCAATTTTTCGTCCGAAGTCAGACAAACGCTCTTTAATGCTACCATATCAGGAATAGAATAACATGGAACACTTTTTTCTGTTCCATGTCGTGCAAATGGCTATTTTTGGTTTGGGAGCCAAACACCTTGTTCACAGTTGCATTGTTCATTACTTCAATGCGTCTTTTTGGGTTATAGAATGCTCGTAGAAAGGTAGTTAAGATATTTATTGACCTAATTTGATACCGGGAAAAATTCAAAAGCGAATAATATTATGTGTATTTTGGAGCGCAAACCGCCATGTGGCTTTAAAACAAAATATTGTCTTCATGTAGCATCGTTTCAAACATGATATGTTATACCCTAGAATATGCGGGTAAATAGAAAATAACATTAGGTTTCATAAACATTTGTCTTGGAATGCTGAAAACATCTTTATAAATTGCCAAACAGGTTTATTCTACAGTACCTTGGCTGTTGTCTGAACATTTAAAATATAGTGAGCCATGTAATGCATACCTACACAATTAATGGTTTGTTGAATATATTAAGATATCTCATATTTGAAATACCAATTCATGATATTGTAACTTGGTGACACTTTTCTCACAGGGCGACTCTCCGTATTCATGGAACATGAACGAGTTCAGAATGTTTGCCGGCGGATCAATATGGCGGCCACCATTGATGAATCCATTCACGAAGGGAATGCCCGATGAGCTCGTTAAAAAGGAGGAAGAACGACTTGCTGCCAAACACACAAATCTCAACATTTTAAAAGAGAAAAAAGGACAGCTTACTGATGGGTATGTACTGCTTATAATATACAGTAATGCCCTAAATAATCGACTCCTAAACCATAGCAGAATTATGGGTAATTTTTCAGGATTTAGTCTGAAATATGACTTGTTGCCATTCATCGGAAAGCTCTTAGTGATAGCTTCCGATGAGTGGCAACAAGTCATATTTCCGACTAAGTCCTGAAAAATTACAATGAATGGCAACAAGTCATATTTCCGACTAAATCCTGAAAAATTACCACACTAATTATGCTGTGGTTAAGGAGTCGATTATTTAGGGCATTACTGCAACTCGAATCTCCAACGAGAAATAATTACAGGGTGTTTACTGCTTAGGCCAACAAAAAAAACATGTCTGTTTCCGATAACATGGGGAAAATTTTCCAGGTAGGCAGGCAGGGTTTTTTTTGAATTTTTTTTTTTAACCGGCCATTTGACAGTGATAAAATAGTGTAGTACACCCTTTTAACATGTATTATAAAATTGGCATGCTTTTATACATGCTAACTGGTAATATATTATGCAGCTTGCTGGACTATTATGTCATGTATTAGGTGTTAAAGATATTTTCTATCTCTAGTATGTGCTCCAGTGTGAAAATTCAATGTATTAGGCTATGGCCATGGGTTTAGAGTTATTCCTCTTACATACATGTAGCCCATGCAGCTACCAGCCCACAACGCAACAGTATCATCAGATACCTTTATTTACAAATTACATGTGACCAGAACAATGTTACTGACTGTTCTTGGATATGCAGGAATAAACATGTTTTGTTCCAATCTTCCCCTGAATATCTCTGGTGTAGATTGGGCCTGAGGTTACACATTTTATGCCATTCTATTCATCACTGCCGACGCAATTTTCCAGGTGTTGGTGTTGACAGAGATCGTTTTATGGAATAAATACTTGCCATTTCAATAAAACCTATTGCATTTTCATCCCCTCTTATTTCTCTTCATAGATGATCATTATTTTTCAGTGACAACTTGTCCATATTACCAAATCACTAACTTGTATTGTGGTTTAAAGTCACCTATTTCCGACTTATTTTATTTCAATCCCGGAAAGTTTTAAATAGCAGAATTGATTACCTGCCAACTTTCAGTGTAATTAACAGCAAGTTATCAAATAATCCTTACAGTACATGTATGCACATCAGATGATCAGAAATGTGTGTTTAATACTTGCATACAGTGCCAGTTGTTTCTATCAGTGGTATCTGCTACTTGGTCGGAAAACATCAAAGAGAGTCTGTCGTAAATAGATAGAGTTTATTCACGCGACCCACTGATGCGTTTGGTTGGTGACACAGTGACCCAGTTGTTGTGTCATTCATAACAGAGAGTTGTTTATTTAAAGTGAATATTCCAGGATGCCAATGCATTTTAATCTTTGATGATGATTTCGTCTTGTCAATGGTGATGGTGATTTCGGCTTTTGACAACGCTAATTTCCAGGACTGATAACGTAATACGGACTCATTTTCCCGCCAAAAACGCACATGCTTTTCACTGTTTAATTTTGTCGCGAACATATGGTCTTTCAGACAAGTTTTGCCCCCAATTAGGGGAAGGAAGTTAAGGGAGCTACCGGTATAATTAATACATTGTACTTTTTAAAATACACAGCAGTGTACACAGCCCACAAAAGATGGGGGGATTTCTGCAGTGACTCGTCGGGGTAGAGTTTGATTTATGCCACGGTATTCACTGCGAAGCATGGCCGACCTAGTTGTCTTATTTATATCAAGAATGCGCGATCGCGCACATGGCCTACACATGCGACAGGTGTGTATGCGATTGGTGGTTAGTTCTGCTGTTGGTATTGGGAAAACCATAGCCATTAACTCAGACAGACAGGTTACTATGGACTTCGGGGGAAAGAAAAAAAAAATTGAGGCTGGCAAGAAAATCTCAGCCAGGCCGGGTACCGGAAACAGAGACGTTTTTTTTGGCCTTATTATATAACTCAAATCAAGCATTCATTCACCATAGCTTATAGTTAATCAAGCATTCATTCACCATAGCTTATAGTTAATCAAGCATTCATTCACCATAGCTTATAGTTAATCAAGCATTCATTCACCATAGCTTATAGTTAATCAAGCATTCATTCACCGTAGCTTATAGTTAATCAAGCATTCATTCACCGTAGCTTATAGTTAATCAAGCATTCATTCACCATAGCTTATAGTTAATCAAGCATTCATTCACCATAGCTTATAGTTAATCAAGCATTCATTCACCATAGCTTATAGTTAATCAAGCATTCATTCACCATAGCTTATAGTTAATCAAGCATTCATTCACCATAGCTTATAGTTAATCAAGCATTCATTCACCATAGCTTATAGTTAATCAAGCATTCATTCACCGTAGCTTATAGTTAATCAAGCATTCATTCACCGTAGCTTATAGTTAATCAAGCATTCATTCACCATAGCTTATAGTTAATCAAGCATTCATTCACCGTAGCTTATAGTTGGTATCTGTCAAGCATTCATTCACCATAGCTTATAGTTAATCAAGCATTAATTCACCGTAGCTTATAGTTAATCAAGCATTCATTCACCGTAGCTTATAGTTAATCAAGCATTCATTCACCGTAGCTTATAGTTAATCAAGCATTCATTCACCATAGCTTATAGTTAATCAAGCATTCATTCACCATAGCTTATAGTTAATCAAGCATTCATTCACCATAGCTTATAGTTAATCAAGCATTCATTCACCATAGCTTATAGTTAATCAAGCATTCATTCACCGTAGCTTATAGTTAATCAAGCATTCATTCACCGTAGCTTATAGATAATCAAGCATTCATTCACCGTAGCTTATAGTTAATCAAGCATTCATTCACCGTAGCTTATAGTTAATCAAGCATTCATTCACCGTAGCTTATAGTTAATCAAGCATTCATTCACCATAGCTTATAGTTAATCAAGCATTCATTCACCGTAGCTTATAGTTAATCAAGCATTCATTCACCGTAGCTTATAGTTAATCAAGCATTCATTCACCGTAGCTTATAGTTAATAAAGCATTCATTCACCGTAGCTTATAGTTAATCAAGCATTCATTCACCGTAGCTTATAGTTAATCAAGCATTCATTCACCGTAGCTTATAGTTAATCAAGCATTCATTCACCATAGCTTATAGTTAATCAAGCATTCATTCACCATAGCTTATAGTTAATCAAGCATTCATTCACCATAGCTTATAGTTAATCAAGCATTCATTCACCGTAGCTTATAGTTAATCAAGCATTCATTCACCTTAGCTTATAGTTAATCAAGCATTCATTCACCATAGTTTATAGTTAATCAAGCATTCATTCACCATAGCTTATAGTTAATCAAGCATTCATTCACCGTAGCTTATAGTTAATCAAGCATTCATTCACCATAGCTTATTGTTGGTATCTGTATCAAGCATTCATTCACCGTAGCTTATAGTTAATCAAGCATTCATTCACCGTAGCTTATAGTTAATCAAGCATTCATTCACCATAGCTTATAGTTAATCAAGCATTCATTCACCGTAGCTTATAGTTAATCAAGCATTCATTCACCATAGCTTATTGTTGGTATCTGTATCAAGCATTCATTCACCGTAGCTTATAGTTAATCAAGCATTCATTCACCGTAGCTTATAGTTAATCAAGCATTCATTCACCGTAGCGTATAGTTAATCAAGCATTCATTCACCATAGCTTATAGTTAGTATCTGTATCAAGCATTCATTCACCATAGCTTATAGTTAATCAAGCATTCATTCACCATAACGTATAGTTAATCAAGCATTCATTCACCATAGCGTATAGTTAATCAAGCATTCATTCACCTTAGCTTATAGTTAATCAAGCATTCATTCACCGTAGCTTATAGTTAATCAAGCATTCATTCACCATAGCTTATAGTTGGTATCTCTATCAAGCATTCATTCACCATAGCTTATAGTTAATCAAGCATTCATTCACCATAGCGTATAGTTAATCAAGCATTCATTCACCATAGCTTATAGTTAATCAAGCATTCATTCACCATAGCTTATAGTTAATCAAGCATTCATTCACCATAGCTTATAGTTTGTATCTGTCCAGCATTCATTCACCATAGCTTATAGTTAATCAATCATTCATTCACCGTAGCGTATAGTTAATCAAGCATTCATTCACCATAGCTTATAGTTAATCAAGCATTCATTCACCATAGCTTATAGTTAATCAATCATTCATTCACTGTAGCGTATAGTTAATCAATCATTCATTCACCGTAGCATATAGTTAATCAAGCATTCATTCACCATAGCTTATAGTTAATCAATCATTCATTCACTGTAGCGTATAGTTAATCAAGCATTCATTCACCGTAGCGTATAGTTAATCAATCATTCATTCACCATAGCTAATAGTTAATCAAGCATTAATTCACCGTAGCTTATAGTTAATCAAGCATTCATTCACCGTAGCTTATAGTTAATCAAGCATTCATTCACCATAGCTTATAGTTAATCAATCATTCATTCACCGTAGCGTATAGTTAATCATTCATTCACCGTAGCTTATAGTTAATCATTCATTCACCGTAGCTTATAGTTAATCAATCATTCATTCACCGTAGCTTATAGTTAATCAATCATTCATTCACCGTAGCTTATAGTTAATCAAGCATTCATTCACCGTAGCTTATAGTTAATCAAGCATTCATTCACCATAGCTTATAGTTAATCAAGCATTAATTCACCGTAGCTTATAGTTAATCAAGCATTCATTCACCATAGCTTATAGTTAATCAAGCATTAATTCACCGTAGCTTATAGTTAATCAAGCATTCATTCACCATAGCTTATAGTTAATCAAGCATTCATTCACCGTAGCTTATAGTTAATCAAGCATTCATTCACCGTAGCTTATAGTTAATCAAGCATTCATTCACCGTAGCTTATAGTTAATCAAGCATTCATTCACCGTAGCTTATAGTTAATCAAGCATTCATTCACCGTAGCTTATAGTTAATCAAGCATTCATTCACCATAGCTTATAGTTAATCAAGCATTCATTCACCATAGCTTATAGTTAATCAAGCATTAATTCACCGTAGCTTATAGTTAATCAAGCATTCATTCACCATAGCTTATAGTTAATCAAGCATTCATTCACCGTAGCTTATAGTTAATCAAGCATTCATTCACCATAGCTTATAGTTAATCAAGCATTCATTCACCATAGCTTATAGTTAATCAAGCATTCATTCACCGTAGCTTATAGTTAATCAAGCATTCATTCACCATAGCTTATAGTTAATCAAGCATTCATTCACCATAGCTTATAGTTAATCAATCATTCATTCACCGTAGCTTATAGTTAATCAAGCATTCATTCAACGTAGCTTATAGTTAATCAATCATTCATTCAACGTAGCTTATAGTTAATCAAGCATTCATTCACCGTAGCTTATAGTTAATCAAGCATTCATTCACCGTAGCTTATAGTTAATCAAGCATTCATTCACCGTAGCTTATAGTTGGTATCTGTATCAAGCATTCATTCACCATAGCTTATAGTTGGTATCTGTCAAGCATTCATTCACCGTAGCTTATAGTTGGTATCTGTCAAGCATTCATTCACCATAGCTTATAGTTAATCAAGCATTCATTCACCGTAGCTTATAGTTAATCAAGCATTCATTCACCGTAGCTTATAGTTGGTATCTGTATCAAGCATTCATTCACCATAGCTTATAGTTGGTATCTGTCAAGCATTCATTCACCGTAGCTTATAGTTGGTATCTGTCAAGCATTCATTCACCGTAGCTTATAGTTAATCAAGCATTCATTCACCGTAGCTTATAGTTGGTATCTGTCAAGCATTCATTCACCGTAGCTTATAGTTGGTATCTGTCAAGCATTCATTCACCATAGCTTATAGTTAATCAAGCATTCATTCACCGTAGCTTATAGTTAATCAAGCATTCATTCACCGTAGCTTATAGTTGGTATCTGTATCAAGCATTCATTCACCATAGCTTATAGTTGGTATCTGTCAAGCATTCATTCACCGTAGCTTATAGTTGGTATCTGTCAAGCATTCATTCACCATAACTTATAGTTGGTGTATGTCCAAATAAGGAAATAGATCTGCTGCATCACAACTGGCTAACAATAAATGGTGCAAAATACAATGCACTCATAACATTGTGGGAACTCGTCTTTCACACGTGTAGCCACAAAACTGTTATTAATCGTTTTTGTTATACGCCCGTTTGAAAAAAACGGTCGTATTATGTAAATGGGTCGTCGAGCCGTCTGTCCGTCCATCGTCCGTCTGTCCGCTTTTGGTTGCCGGATGATAACTTTAGATTGAATCGAGTGAACTTGACCAAATTTGGTATGTTAGTTTACCACACCAAAATACAGATCAAGTTCGAATATGGGTTTCGTCCGCATGATTTTGACTGTTATGTCCCTTTTTGTCCGCCGACCCAACGGGTTCGGAGGACTATTATAATCAGCGCATCCGTGCGTGCGTCCGAGGTTTCCGGATAATAACTTTAGTTAGAGTGAACCAAATTAAATTAAATTTGGTATGTGGGTTTACTAGCAGAAAAGACATATCAAGTTCGAATTCTGGTTCCGTCCGCCAATTTTCACCAGAGTTATGCCCTTTTTTGACTTAGAAAACCCCTGAAAGTTGGTTTCCGAATGATAACATTAGTAGAGTTAATCGGATTCAAACCAAATTTGGTATATTACTTTCTCCCAGCAAAACACAGGTCAAGTTCGAACTTGGTTTCTGCCCGACCATTTTATGCCCCTTTTTCGACATAGAAAATTCAGTTTTACTTCTTTTTTTTTGGTTTCCGGATGATAACTTGATTTTGGATTGTTTATATGCAAAACCCGTTTTTTTGTGGATTACTTATATCAAAATACAGCTCAAGCTCGAATTTCGGTTTGTCCGCCGACCCGACATAAAACCCCAAAAGTTGGTGTCCGGATGATAACTTTAGTAGAGTTAATCAGATTTAAACCAAATTTGGTATGTGTCTTTCTCCCAGCAAAACACAGGTCAAGTTCGAATTTGGGTTCCGCCCGCCAATTTTCACCATGAGTTATGTCCCTTTTTTACTTAGAATTTTTGCCAATTTGAGGTTTCCGGATGATAACTTTAGTAAATGTGTACTGAATGAAATTAAATTTGGTATGTAGGTTTACTAGCACTAAAGACAGGTTTTTATGCGCAAACAACGGTCGTATCAAGCCGACGCTTAGAGGCGGACATGATGTCTACCGACCTTTTATTCGACTTAGATTTTACCTGATTTGCGGTTTCCGGATGATAACTTTAGATTGAATCAAGTGAACTGAACCAAATTTGGTATATTAGTTTACCACCCCAAAATACAGATCAAGTTCGAATATGGGTTTTGTCTGCATTATTTTGATTGAGTTATGACCCTTTTTCGACTTAGATTTTACCTGATGATAACTTTAGATTGAATCGAGTGAACTGAACCAAATTTGGTATACAGATCAAGTCCAAATATGGGTTCTGTCATCATGCCCCACTCTACTCCAGAAACGGGCGTATTATCTCTTATATATACAAGTCTCCCATAGGGAGCCTCACATATATACGAGAATACACTGGCTTACAAGTTCAAGGTAAATATTGTTAGTCCAATGTGTTCTCTTATATATGTGAGGCTCCTTATGGGAGACTCGCATATATAAGAGAATGCATTGGCACAGGGTTTTTCGCAAAATTTCAGTCATAGAAGGGTTAAGATTGGCAATTTTTTCTCGTTTTCTTCTAGACAAAAGGGCCGTCTGACTGAAATGTTAATTGAGTTGACCCCAGAACGAGTTCAGGTTTCAGACTTGATGATTTGGTGTTTGGATCACGCTGATGCTGCGGAGGAAATCGTTGGTTGTATTGCTGAAGCTATGTTCATGAAAGATTCAGTGATACCAAGAAGGGTGAGTACAAGCCTGAGTTTAGTGTGCCTGTCATTTGCAGAATGAGGTCCCCAGAGGGTGAATTTAGTGACGCTATTACACATAGCGGGCTAGCATCACCAAATTCACCCTCTGGGGGACCTCATTCTGCTTTGGCCTCATTTTTTCTTTAAAGTTTTTTTATTATCAAATTTCTATAGAAACTTCTTCACATAGATTCTATTTCTTTTTTAGTTTAGTTTCTCTTTATCCCCAAAATGGCAGACGACACATTGCATAATCGAGGTTCCCAATGGGGGTACATCACAAATTGACCAATTGGGAACTTCAATCTGAGTCTATGTCTCCCATTGCAGATGAGGCCATGCAGAGTGAGGTCCCCAGAGGGTGAATTTGGTGAATCTATCCGCTATGCAGGATAGCGTCACTAAATTCACCCTCTGGGGACCTCATTCTGCAAATGACAGACACACTATAATCAGGCTTGATAATAACCTATGTGGCATACGAAATGAAAAATAATATTTAAACCGCATGATATGGAGAATAATTTCATTCAGTCATGTCTTCCCAAAATGAAAACGATATTCTGAACAAAGAAATGCACAATTCATCTGACGACAGAAAGAACAAAAATTAATGTTGAAAACAATGAAGATTGTCCAGTCCTTGTTCCTAATTTAATAAATACCATTCATATTAACCACTTCCAGTTCAAAAAGTGTTATTTCTACCGTGAATTTGTTTATTTTTTGTTGTCACATTCTGTGTTTTAATTATATTATTGACTAAATAATCATATTAAACAAATACCATGTGGTCTGTTGTATGTGATGACCATAGTTGCTGACTTCTGATCTAGCATGTGTGTATATAGCATGCACATGGTGGAAACAGTTGTTGTCAGGTCGAAAATAATTTGCTGCTTTCAATTTCGGGTCACCAAGTGGTCAAAATGGTCAAGTCGAACACATAGGTAACTCAAAGTAATCCGACGGTCCCTTGCAATTTGACTAATCAAAGTTTGACTGTATGATGGTTCTTTTTCAGGCTGCCAGATTGTTTCTTGTATCCGATATATTGTACAACAGTGGTGCTAAAGTTCCCAATGCTTCATTTTACAGAAAGTAGTAAGTTGTCCTTTAATACTTTCATGACCCATAGAGAGCCCCACATCGACTGGAGCAGACGACACTCAGTAGTGCATGCTTCCATCTGGCTGAGGCTCTCTGTGGGTTAAACATTAAGCTTTATATATCTCCTCAATTATTATCCCATTCATGACGGGAGCTTCGCTGGTGCAGCATTAAAGATCCTGTGCCAGTGCATTCTCTTATATATGCAAGATTATATAAGAGAATGCACTGGCTTACAAGTTCATGGTAAATATTGTTAATCAAATGTAATCTCTTTTATATGCGAGGCTCCCCATCAGAGACTCCCATATATAAGAGAATGCATTGGCACAGGGTTTTTTTTGCAAAATTCCAGGAAGCTCCAGTTATAGAAGGGTTAAATGATGTTGGGATGGTAGCTATCAAATTTGAATGATTTTGGATTTTTCTCTTTGCATCACTAAATCCTTTGTCACACACTACAGACCACATCCCTCATCCAATTTGTCACCATACTTCATATGAATCTTCTGGATGACCACTAGATGGGAGCCAGAATTTCATTAATTTTCATGACTAAATCTTTCGGCACACCATAAGGTCACATCCCTCATTCGATCATCACCAAACTTCATCTGATTCTTAGGGGTGACCTCTAGATGGGAGCTATCCAATTTTTTCAATTTAAAAAAAAACATGGCTGCCGGCACTTTTATTGGTGAAATGTTTGCAATGAAAATAATTTCATCTACAGTCCTTTACTGTAACTTTTTCACTTCGCTTCTTTATCATTCTATTAACTGCTTAGCATAAATTTAATGCCTCCCCGTGTCAAGCTACAATGTCATTGACACTTTCATTATATTAGCCATACTAGTATATGAACTTGGAACCACATAGAAGGTTGTATTATGTAATCTGAGAACTCCAGAATCAAAGTGGGTAAGTGTATGCCCTAGCAAACTTTTCTGTTTCAGACCGATAACTCTAGTTTGGATTATTTGATCTGAACCAAAGTTGGTATGTGTATTTCCCAGCCAAAGATACAGGCCAATTTCGAATATGGGTTCTGTCCAATTATTTTCACAAGAGTTACGGCCATGTTTCCACTTAGAATTTGACCACATTTTGGCATTGAATTTAGGGCTATATAAGATATTCTTTGTAAGCTCAAACTATTATTTATTTTGCGGCAGTACAATTCGAAATTGCTAAAGGGCGTATTTTGCCACGCCCTAGCGATGCTCTTGTTAACCTTTGACCTCTGTTCACAGTTTCCAGGTGCATCTAGTGGAGATATTCCGAGGTTTAAGAGAAGCGTATGAGGAGATTGATGGCAGACTGAAGGCTGAACAATTCAGGGTATGTTTGTGTCACATGAACAATTCAGGGTATGTTTGGGTCACTTGAACAATTCAGGGTATGTTTGGGTCACTTGAACAATTCAGGGAATGTTTGAGTCACTTGAACAATTCAGGGAATGTTTGAGTCACTTGAACAATTCAGGGTATGTTTGGGTCACTTGAACAATTCAGTGTATATTTGGGTCACATGATCAATTCAGGGTATGTTTGGGTCAAATGAACAATTCAGGGCCATGCCACGTCAATTTACCATTTCTCAGGTGACCTTTTATTCTTGTTTATATGTCAGAAGTTACAAGATTATAGTTTAGCAAGGGAAGCCTAACTGTCTTCAGTAAAGCACAGGTCGCTATGAATTTTCGTAAGTTGCTTGTTAAGGTAAGGTAACTTAGGTAATTAGATATTTGGTGTCCCAGTACTTTTTGTATTAAAATATAGTGTAACTGATTTTGCTATGGTTCATGGAAAACTAGTATTTACATCTGCTAAAAAATAATAATAATTAATAAATTTCATATTTTTTGCAGCAAAAAGTGATGAATTGTTTCAAAGCTTGGGAAGACTGGGCAATTTATCCGAATGAATTCCTGATAAAGCTTCAGAACATCTTCCTTGGGTTAGTTCACACCAAGATGCCGGTGAGTGACATATTAGTCTCCTGCGAACATTTGAGATTCGATTCAATGTAAAATTATGCAAAATATTTTGTTTTATTTGAAATGACATCGAAAACTTTTGAAATTTCATAATTCTGATCTATTTGAGTATATCAGTACATATAATAAGGTCGCGGATTTATGGAACATTTGGGTGATATGAGCAATAAACAAGATATAAGTCCTGATTTATTCTTCAACCAAATTCAGAAATTGGAACTGTGAAATTATTACAAATTCAGAAATCGTAACTGTGAAATTATTTCAATCAAATGTCGTTCTTAATCAAAAAGCAAAGTCTTTCAAACTATAATTTACTAATAGTTCAGAATTCTCTAGATTGAAAATAACCATGCATACTCTGAGAAAAGTGTACATATAATACATTGTAAATTTTGCAAATTTTCTGCTGCGAAAGCCGTCTAAAATGACAGTGTTTGACAGAAAAAAAATAGTGAATACTGACATTTCTATTGGGGACATTTAGTCATGTTTCATTTTATATGTAGCTACATTACTATTTGATTCCACTTGTATGCATAAATTTATTTGTTTTCACCTTGAGGTGAAAGGTCACATTGCGCATAGTTCTTTCTTATATACAGATAAAATCAAACCGGTATAAGATAAAATGACTCGAGACCCTTTCCTTTTATCTCTAGGTTGTTATAAAACCAGAGGAGGAAGAATATCTTGACGGGATGCCGATAGAGATGGCAGGAGTGGATATGGTAGAGGATATCGATGGCAAACCAATCCTCAGTGACGTCGAAGGAGAACACATCAGTGACATCGATGGATTACCTCGTGAGTATATAGAGTTATTGCCCCTGATAAGAACAGATCAGTCAAGTGGACTGGCAGCCTTAACCCTTTACCCAACAAACCGGCCAAAACCGGCCAAATAAAGCTTCAACAGCCTAAAATATCTTCGGTCTGTCTCAATAGAACCATACAAATATGGATATCATTGGAACCGGCTCCTTGACCACATTGTGATAGTTACAGTTATGCCCTGTGCCAATGCATTCTCTTATATATGCGAGTCGACCATAGGTCGCCTCGCATATATAAGAGAATGCATTGGCCAAAAAAAAATCTTTTTTTACCATTTTTTCTTACATTCTTTAACAATTTTATAATTTTGAATGTGTTAAGCCAATGCATTCTCTTATATATGCGAGGCGACCTATGGTCGACTCGCATATATAAGAGAATGCATTGGCACAGGGCCCTTCTGTTGGGTAAAGGGTTAACCTAATCCTCTACAACTTAGCCGATTATTAATGGATTTTGACAATTTTCTTGGTATGTCAGTTTTAATCGGGACAAAACCAAGATGTTTGCCAGCGTTATGGCCCTTTGTCTATTTTTGTTTCAAAAACCAGGGTGTTAACATTTATTTTTATCTGAGTTATGCCCCTTAGTTTAGATTCCATGCATCAATCATTTAGAGTCCTAGATATAGTGTCTGAAGTTTTCAGAATGAGGTTCCCAGAGGGTGAATTTAGTGATGCTCCACCACACAGCAGGCTAGCATCACCAAACTCACCCTCTGGGGACCTCTTTCTGCTTATGCTTCATCTTCTTGGAGTACAGTGTATTTAATGATGCACCAGTGCAGCTCCCGTCATGAAATGGATAATTATATAACACTCCTGTATGGAGCCAAGCAGACGACAGTCATCAGTGCATTGCATATTCTCTATATCTGGGGTTCCATAAAGGGTTAAGCCTAGAATTTGTTGTATTATGTTATATTGTTTTGGGAATTTATTGCTACAAATTAACATCATAAATACTTGTAGTAAGCGCCAAAGATGATGACCTTGATGGTCAACCGATCGAGGATGAAATATCGGCCGAGCCTCTAAAACCAGTCCCACTACCTGAAGCTAAATTCTTCAAATCCAAATGGGAGGAAGTGGACGAGACCGAACTGGAAGCTCAGGGTGAGTCCATTATATTATACCAGGGTGAGTCCATGATGTTAGATGCAGGTGAGTCCATTATGTTATACCAGGGTGAGTTGTAATGGGAGGAGATAAAACTCAGGGTGAGTCCATTACAATACCAGGGAGACTCCATTATTTTTTACCAGGGTGACTCTTATTTTATACCAGGATGAGTCTGTTATTTTATACCAGAGTGAATCCATGTTGTTTATATACAAGGGTGAGTCTTATTTTATACCAGGGTGACTCTGTGTCTAACATTTGCAGAATGAGGTCCCCAGAGGGTGAATCTTGGATTGCCGGATATTGTCACTAAATTCACACTTGGAGGACATCATTCTGCAAACACTATATTCAGGCTTAATAATTTGCATAATTTTTATTTAAACTTTTGTAGCCATGACAACTTCTAAATGGGATATGTTGGATAAAGAGGAGGAAGATGGTAAAGAAGAAGAAATGGGTGATGTCGATGGAGAGTGAGTAGATATCTAATAAATCCGGAAGTTAGGTGTGGCATATCAAATATTTGCCGTCAAGAAACGAGGCATGTTCATAGCATATTCTACGGAAGAGGTTGAACAGAAGAGGCATAAAGATGTTTTTTATTATACGCCCGTTTGAAAAAACGGCCGTATTATAGTATTGGTCTGTCTGTCCGTCCGGGCGTCCGTTAACCTGGTTTCCGGATGATAACTTTAGTTAGAGTGAACCAAATTTAATAAAATTTGGTATGTGGGTTTATTAGCCCAAAAGTAAGTTCAAGTTCGAATTTGGGTTCCGCCCGCCAATTTTCACCGGAGTTATGCCCCTTATTTGACGTTTTTTGACTTGAAATTTGTTGTCCGGATGATAACTTTAGTATAGTTTATCGGAATGAATCCAAATTTGGTATATTACTTTCTCCCACCAAAACACAGGTCAAGTTCGAACTTGGGTTTTGTCCGACCATTTTTGGCAGAGTTATGCCCCTTTTTCGACTCAGAAAATTCAGTTTTTCTTATGTTTTTTGGTTTCCGGATGATAACTCGATTTTGGAATGTTTATACACATATTTTGTGGATTACATATATTGAAATACAGCTCAAGTCCGAATTTCGTTTTAATCCGATAATTTTTGCGAGAGTTATGGCCCCTTTTTTGACGTAATTTGACTTAGAAAATCCCTGAAATTTGTTGTCCGGATGATAACTTTAGTTAGAGTGAACCGATTTCAATAAAATTTGGTATGTGGGTTTATTAGGAGAAAAGACAGCTCAAGTTCGAATTTGGGTTCCATCCGCCAATTTTCCCCAGAGAGGGCGTATTTTGCACGCCCACCGTAGCTCTTGTATATAAATGTGAACATTAACTGATAAGGTGGGAAATGGAAAAAAAGTGTCGCCTTGAAATAGTGTGTCGGGCTAGTATCACCAAATACACCCTCTGGGAACCTCATTCTGCTTAGGCCTCATTCTGCTTAGGCCTCATTCTGCCTAGAATCATATTAAAGTTCCCCAGTTGAAGTTGATGTTCACCCATTAGTCATCTCGATTATGGATTTTATCTTCAGCAAATTAGGGGATGTAGAAACTGAACAGAAGGGAAAAAGTAACTGAAACAATGTTAATTTAAGGCTATAGAAATTCCTAGAAGATGAGACCTAAACAGAATGAGGTCTGCAGAGGGTGAAATTGGTGATGCTAGCTCAGGGTTTCCGCCAGGGGAAAATAAATGAGTCCGTATTTCAGCCATATTGGGGAAATATATAACGCGGTGGGGCGACCATGGTTTGTCCTTGTGGGGAGAAAAATTTGATATCTGTCACTGAAAAGTAGTCATTTCCTTGCACCTGAGATACTCATGAAGCAACCCAAAGCTACGTATATTACTCATGTTGATTATTTCCATGGGTGCATTAATTCTGTTGATAGTACCCAGAGCATTGGTCATGAAATTACGCACATGAGATCACCGTCTGGTTGAAGACTAAATAAATGACCAAGCTACGTGTTACTATGTTTATAATTTTATAAGATTCTGACAGGTATATTTAAACACTAAAAAGCGTCTATGCATTGACCAATAATACCCAGCAAGGAGAATTGGATTAAGTATATCCAAAAATTTCAACAGGTAGCTTCCGTGAAAATGAAACCGAAAGGATATATTCTAACAATTGTAAAACTATTTGTGCGCTGTGACATACTGCGGAAGATATTTGTATAGGGGCGTACTATGAATGGTATCAAAATCATTCAAACTCGGAATGCGCAGCTTGTTCAATAGTCTGCATTAGTTCAACAACTATAGTTAGGACCACTTCTATGAACAGAGTTTTAGCCCTGTGTTATGAAATATTATTGAGTTTTGGCGGGAAATGTGAACACGCGCATTATTGTTTATGTGTTTGTGCATGTGGCCCCGCGCGGGGTAACGAAACTATTATTGACCATACTTTTACTTTATATTCATATTGGGTGGTATGTTTTGCACGGGATCTCTGAGCGTGAGTAGTTTCAACCACAGACTTCCCGTGCACACAATATCCATACTCAGCATACCGGCATTATTTGATGTTACCGCGACAATTTTTATGTGTATTAGTAATTACGCTGTATACAATTACAATTAACGTCTCGATTTGACTGCACACCAAACATTGCGTTGTATTTTGGAGCTTTTATTTCAAAGGGTTACACTGTACCGGTCACATACTGTGCTCAATTGATCCGTCTTTCCCCAGTAATCTGTTTAACCCTCAAACTCCCGTTGCAGTAGAATTCTTTTTACGATATATTGCTAATAACTTTAGGTACATGTATGTCTCAAACATATCATCAGTGAGGGGGAATAAGGCCGTTACATGAAAGCTGAGCCGTAGTAACGGAAACCCTGTGCCAGCCTGCTGTGGTGTAACGTCACTAAATTCACCCTCTGGGGACCTCATTCTGCAAATGACAGACACACTATTTCAAGGCTTGTTTAATCCTAAGGCCAAAAAAAAACTACATGTTTGGTTACAAGCCGAAAAAAAATAGGGTCGTTAGGTAGGCCTGAAATTTTATTTTTTTAATTATTTTTTTTATTTTGACATATTCTTATTACTTTTCAGGTGCATATTTGACTCTCCAAGATTGAAATAAAACTACTTTTGATTATTTTTTGTATAAATTTTAATATTGCACCATACTTTTACTAAGAAATCAACCTATTCTGAGATGCTGAAATGGGTTTTTTGTGTTATATGAAATATTTTGAAAAAAAATTCAATAGATTTTCTTGAAAACCATGAACAAAACTTTAGGGTAAGGGGTTTAAAATAGGGTCAGTAGGGAAACCCAAACCACAAATATTTTTTTCTTTGGCCTAAATTAAGATACATGCCTCGCGTACACCTTGATGAGTACAACTACAACTTTATCATAACATGGACAGAAGAGGTGTCAGATTATATTATGTTGTGTTTTTTCAGACCCCTTGAGGAAGAGGAACCTTCACGTATATCAGACTCTGATGGCGATGTTGCTAACGACAGTGCGGGTAACGATAGCTCCCTACGACAACAGATGTCTGAAGAAAGGAGGATCAAATTACGAGAAATTGAGGTGCGTAGATTTCATAACCAGGTTTAGATCTGTCTGTGTAAAGATACACTCAACAATCATACTGATATAATAGTCTCATTGACATGTCATTTTTCGGGCTGTCGGGCTTCCCCCGAATTATGTCACACGGTTTTATGTTAATTGTTTCAATTGGACACTAATATCTTTAGCTACTAATAGTGAGTTCTGATTAGCTCTTATATCATAGAATCCTGATATAATAGTCTCATTGACATGTCATTTTTCGGGCTGTCAGGCTTCCCCCGAATTATGTCACACGGTTTTATGTTAATTGTTTCAATTGGACACTAATATCTTTAGCTACTAATAGTGAGTTCTGATTAGCTCTTATATCATAGAATCCTGATATAATAGTCTCATTGACATGTCATTTTTTGAACTGTCGGGCTTCCCCCGAATTATGTCACACGGTTTTATGTTAATTGTTTCAATTGGACACTAATATCTTTAGCTACTAATAGTGAGTTCTGATTAGCTCTTATATCATAGAATCCTGATATAATAGTCTCATTGACATGTCATTTTTCGGGCTGTCGGGCTTCCCCCGAATTATGTCACACGGTTTTATGTTAATTGTTTCAATTGGACACTAATATCTTTAGCTACTAATAGTGAGTTCTGATTAGCTCTTATATCATAGAATCCTGATATAATAGTCTCATTGACATGTCATTTTTCGGGCTGTCGGGCTTCCCCCGAATTATGTCACACGGTTTTATGTTAATTGTTTCAATTGGACACTAATATCTTTAGCTACTAATAGTGAGTTCTGATTAGCTCTTATATCATAGAATCCTGATATAATAGTCTCATTGACATGTCATTTTTCGGGCTGTCGGGCTTCCCCCGAATTATGTCACACGGTTTTATGTTAATTGTTTCAATTGGACACTAATATCTTTAGCTACTAATAGTGAGTTCTGATTAGCTCTTATATCATAGAATCCTGATATAATAGTCTCATTGACATGTCATTTTTCGGGCTGTCGGGCTTCCCCCGAATTATGTCACACGGTTTTATGTTAATTGTTTCAATTGGACACTAATATCTTTAGCTACTAATAGTGAGTTCTGATTAGCTCTTATATCATAGAATCCTGATATAATAGTCTCATTGACATGTCATTTTTCGGGCTGTCGGGCTTCCCCCGAATTATGTCACACGGTTTTATGTTAATTGTTTCAATTGGACACTAATATCTTTAGCTACTAATAGTGAGTTCTGATTAGGCCACACAAAAAAAATATTGTGTTTCTCAAGTTTTTTTTCAAAAAAACCCAGCAGGCAGGCAGATTTTTATTTTTATTTTTTTGGGCTGAATTTTACCGGCAGGCAGGTTTATTATGCCGAATTTTTATGTATAAAAATGATGGGCAGGCATGCTTTTTTGATTAAAGATTGACTTAACCCTTTACCCAACAGAAGGGCCCTGTGCCAATGCATTCTCTTATATATGCGAGTCGACCATAGGTCGCCTCGCATATATAAGAGAATGCATTGGCTTAACACATTAAAAATTATAAAATTGTTAAAGAATGTAAGAAAAAATGGTAAAAAGTGTTAAAAAAAGATTTTTTTTAGGCCAATGCATTCTCTTATATATGCGAGGCGACCTATTGTCGACTCACATATATAAGAGCATGCATTGGCACAGGGCATAACTGTAACTATCACAATGTGGTCAAGGAGCCGGTTCCAATGATATCCATATCTGTATGGTTCTATTGAGACAGACCGAAGATATTTTAGGCTGTTGAAGCTTTATTTAGCCGGTTTTGGCCGGTTTGTTGGGTAAAGGGTTAAGACAAGGTTTGGCTGTTCGTAACATGGTGTGTAATGTCTATTTACATTGTTTGTTCATGATCATGATCTGTTTTCATATGTTGTTGGAAAATGAAGCTGTTTATTTTATATTTATGCAAAGTTCTGTACCCTATGGATGCTGTATTAAAATAAGATCTCTCATTTATAGCATTAAAATTTATTGCAGAAATAACAGATGTTTAACAATAACAAGAATATTTTGGTTTAAAACAAATCCAGTCTACCTTATTCACAAGGAGATCCTTTACGCCTCGCCAATTTGGTTTTTGTATGAATGGTTGTTCCATTACAGCAACAAGTTGTCCAGAATATTCTAACATTTTTGAGAGTTCAAGCACCGGCAGTTTGTGTTTACTTTTTCTGGGATCATTGTATCCAAGAAAAATTTGAAGTCCATCCGGAATGTGACAACATCTCTCAGTTAGTTTATTAACATGAGGGTCCAGATACTAAAGCATGTTGCACACAAGCTGCACAAAATTCCTGCCTACAGGCCTTAATAACATTCGATGAGAATCACCTAATCGATTCTCGTGAAACTTTTCCATTTTCAGTGCTTTATGACTAACTTGGTTCGGCATTTGATTCTTGCAAAATGAAATGTATTTTGAGCCCTGGCCTATATTGTCAACGGTATGTGGGGAAAATCCAAGGTGTTTATCTTCAAGGAAATTGATGAATTTTTGTATCATTTCGTCCTTGCTGTTGTTGTATTGTTTTGAAATTGGGTAAAACAGTTTTATTGTTGGAGTCCATGAGAACAGAAAATGCGTTTTCCCCACCGTTTTCAACAGACACTGGTGTGGCATCTTCCAATGTAATCCGCAAATAGCGGCCGAATATATCTGCAACCTGGACCGAATTTAGATTCTGTCAAACGAACTGAAACTAATGAAAGTCCTGTGAATCCTGCGACTTTCCAACAGAAATCCCACTAATATACGCATCACAATGGTTCACAGTGGTTCTCTATGAACCCATTGCCACGTCGGGAAATGTTGTCAGACGAATTAACTTCCGTAATTGTCCAGGGACAAACAAATTTAAGTCCCCTTCTGACACATTCTTATCAGCGCCATGCTGGTTATTTGTTTACCACATGTTCGCTGGTGCGTTACGGGTGAACTCGATTGGCATTCGGAGCACGCAAGGAATGCTTTCATTTTAGAATTACGCCCTTGCATTGCTGGCGGAGATGATTTGAGCTTATTGTGTTGTTTGCGGGTATCGACATCGCCAAGATTTTGTGCGGCGGCATGTTTTTATATTTTTATTTGTTGTAAGCTATAAAAAGTAGCCAGCGGGGGGTATTTTGCGGACGCGGCGATACTTGAGAAACATATTATTTTTTTTGTGTGGCCTTAGCTCTTATATCATAGAATCCTGATATAATAGTCTCATTGACATGTCATTTTTCGGGCTGTCGGGCTTCCCCCGAATTATGTCACACGGTTTTATGTTAATTGTTTCAATTGGACACTAATATCTTTAGCTACTAATAGTGAGTTCTGATTAGCTCTTATATCATAGAATCCTGATATAATAGTCTCATTGACATGTCATTTTTCGGGCTGTCGGGCTTCCCCCGAATTATGTCACACGGTTTTATGTTAATTGTTTCAATTGGACACTAATATCTTTAGCTACTAATAGTGAGTTCTGATTAGCTCTTATATCATAGAATCCAATGGTTTGGGAAATAGAAAGTCTAGGACAGGTAATCAACAAAGAAAATTGAAATTTCATATTATTTTTTTTTGCCGCCACTTTTGTCTGATTCCATTCATATTGGGTATATGGATCGTTCACAATAATATCTTGATTGAGTTCAAAAACTAAGATTTTAGAGTGCATCGACCAGAGCCATCTTTGATGCACAAACCTTGTTTTTCCTTCCGAGCAGATACCTCATCCATAGGTTGTCTGATCTTTATAAAATTTGTTACGGATGTTCACCTTATGAGGACATTCAATAATATTTTTTCAGGCTTTTTTTTTAGTTATTCATCTTTGTTTATCTGAAATGCTAATTTTTTGGTCTCTCTGGCTGAGTATCTCAGCCTTAGGTTATAGGTATTCCCACACTATGCACCGGACGACAGTCCATCTCATGTTTATCCTATGTTCCATTGATGGTTGTTGTTTTACAGGTGAAGGTCATGAAGTACCAGGATGAACTTGAAGTCGGGAAACGATCCAGAAAATCTGGATTCTCCCTCCCAGAGCAAGTGCAATATTATCGGAAGAAACTCCTGCATAAGGTGAGTAGATTGTCCTTATTAGTCAAGTTGTATAACAAATCGCCTATGGTTTTATCAATAATAGTGGCCCATGCGCGTCTGTCTGTCTATGTCACAACGTAAGCGTGATAACTCTTAACAAATGTAATCCGATTTTTACCAAATTTGGATCATTACTTCCAGTCACGAATATCTTGCATGAGTCTAAAATCAGTCCTGCCTGAGTTATGCCTCCTGAATTATTTTACCAGGTGTCAATTTTGCGACGTATTTGCTGTTGTCAGATGCTTATTGTACCTCGACTTTTTCAAAATTTGGGGGACTATAGAAATGATCTTAGTCCTTCCGTCCATCGGAGCATCCTTCTGACCGTCGGCCGTCCATCTAGATTTGGGTACCTTAACTGTGAAACACACACGTACTCTAAATTCCACTCTCACTTTTCATAACAGTTTGTATCCTATTTATCCAAAACTTCAGGACCTTTTTACTGACACATTGAAGATGTGCAACAGGTATTGTGTTGATGGAAAATGTTTTTTATTTTAGAGTTATTGACCCTTTCTTGACTTAGAAAATTTGCACTTGCGAATATGCACTTGGTTGTCTTAACTGTGAAATCAACTGCTCCCATAACTTGTATCCTATTTACCTAAATCTTCAGGACATTGTTAAGGACACATTGAAGATGTGTAACAGATATTGTGTTGACAGAAAGTCTTTTATGTTTTTTATTTTAGAGTTATTGACCCTTTCTCGACTTACTGACACATTGTAGATATGTAACATATAGTTAAAATGCACTTTGTCTCATATTGGTGTAATCAACTCTTCCATGCCACCTTCGTTGGGAGACATTTTTGTCAGCGACCTTTTCTCTGTATCAGATTTCTTACTCCAATTTTTTTGGCATTTAGACATTGGTTATTAGTGGATAGATATCCATCTTATCCCTTTATGGAGCCCCAGACAAAGAGAACAACACACTGATAACTATCGTCTGCTTCTGTGTGAGGCTCCATACGGGAGTATTGGTTGTCTATGGATAGACATCCAGTTTAACCCTTTATGGAGCCCCAGACAAAGAGAACAACACACTGATAACTATCGTCTGCTTCTGTGTGAGGCTCCATATGGGAGTATTGGTTGTCTATGGATAGACATCCATCTTAATTCTCTTGATTTTGATTCCAGGAATCTGTTGATTCTCCAGCACGGTCACCGAGAAAGAGGCACAGGTCAAGGTCATTCTCCCCAATAAGTATAGTTCCCTACAGGTCTCGCTCCAGCAGTCCAAAGAGATCCAAAAAGTCAAGAAGGTAATTAACTTTATCTCAGCTTTATAATAATAATAATAGTAATAACAAGAAGGTGATTAACTTTATCTCAGCTTTATAATAACTAATAATAATAACAAGAAGGTAATTAACTTTATCTCAGCTTTATAATAACTATTATTACCACTTTATAGGGTGTTCTCTAGGCCATTGATAATGATTTTCGGGGCGTTCCAAATAGCGTATTGTTACCAAAACAGCGGGCCGATAATGAGAAGCCTAGTTCATTATCGGCCCGCCGCCCGGAAACTATAGATCTCGTTTATTATCGCAAGAGTTACGTCCCTTCAATTTCCGATCTGGCGTGTTTATTTCAAGAAAATAATGGGAAGATGTATCCGATTTTCTCGACACTATAGTGGTTTTATGATTGGAATTCACGCTATATGATTGAATTATTGTATCAAGCGTAAGTATGCATTGATAATTTTAGCTGTCCAATGCTGGTTTTTCCCCTGTCCTATTTTCGAGACTCCATCAGTCCATGTCAGCTGACAAGTCAAATGATATCAAATTTAAATGTTCTTGAAAATATTTCTCTCTTAATCTACTTCATTATTCCACAAAATCCTCAAATGGGTCAAATGTCCAAAACTGTGGTAATAATAGTAATAACATGATTTCATCGGGCATTATGGTTTATTAACGGCCCTCTGGAATGATTAACAGCCCTCGGGCCTATTAGTGTCCCTCGACTTCGTCTCGGGTCGCTAATAGGCCCTTGGGCTGTTAATCATTCCAGCGGGCCGTTAATAAACCATAACGCCTAGTGTTGAAACGATTAGTGAATTTCAGAGTCGACTAGTCGAGGCCCAAAAGTCGCGTTGCGTCGACTAGTCGGTACCCGATATCAAAACTTTCAAACATAACATTGTACGGAAAATTCATCGTACATAGTGTACACTGATGACTGATGCAATGACAGTCTATTGCGTTGCGAATTTCCCTGCATACACACCAATTTATTTGGGAAATAACACTGTAAACATCTTGATATTTATCCAACACACTGAATGTATTTTATATAATTAGACATGTGGTGGATAATGATTAGAAACACGATCATTTATACAGGTTTTAAATTTAATATCAGCGTTCGAGATTATTTCGTTTAGTCACGTGATCACCAATAAACCGGTGCCGAGCGGTGTCACTATAAAATGTTAATGTTCCGACTAAATACGCCCTATAGTAGGCTACGTTGTAAAATGTAGAATACGATAGCCAGTTCTTAATGTCAGTATCATTTATATATGGTAGCACCAATGACGTCACCTGAAGCGACCTTCACCCAGCGTCGCATCATATCCCGACGGTGCGAGATCAATTGAAATGTACACAGTGTCTATATCAAAGCGGTCTCGGACAAACGACAAAGCCACGTCAATCATTGCCATCATGTCTTTGACCTCAAACGACGAGTGAGACATTGTGTTGTCAATTTCATTCGTTCAATTAATAGTCGGGTCACCGGTCCGTGTGTGTCTATACTAGTAACACTGTCAATTCCGGGTGCCACCAAACGTTATACTTACCATAACTTACGCGCAGTTAACACCGTTTATGCCGGAATCCATCTTGAAAACGTTCTACATGAAACTAATACACTATATTCCGACTAGTCGACGGCAAAATTCAGAGTCGACGTTCTGACATTTCAGCGTCGTCTACGACTAGTCGATTAATCGTTTCAACCCTAATAACGCCCTCAAAAATCATGTTATTGTTATAATAGTAATCAATCCATTTATATAGTGCGTTCCACAATGCATTTATTTCATTGCACGAGAACTGATTCCCCTTTATTTGCATCAAGATACATAATGCCCTAAATAATCGACTCCTTAACCACAACAGAATTATGGGTAACTTTTCAGGATTTAGTCGGAAATATGGCTTGTTGCCATTTATCAGAAAGCTCTCACTGAGTGTTGTGTATGATAGATAACCAGTTACAATTAATGAATTTTCAATCCAATCCCATGTTTTGGCATAGTTACCGCAACCCCTGATTCTTATTAACCCATTCCATACTCATCAATGAGAAATTCCCTGTGGAAATATTCAGATATTAACCCTTTACCCAACAAACCGGCCAAAAACGCCCAAATAAGGCTTCAACAGCCTAAAATATCTTCGGTCTGTCTCCATAACACCATACAAATATGGATATGATTGGAACCGGTTCATTGACCACATTGTGATGGTTACAGTTTTGCCCTGTGCCAATGCATTCTCTTATATATGCGAGTCGACCATAGGTCGCCTCGCTATGGTCGACTCGCATATATAAGAGAATGCATTTCTTACATTCTTTAACAATTATATATTTTTTCTTACATTTTTTAACAATTTTTTTAATATTTTTCTACATTCTTTGACAATTTTATCATTTTTAATATGTGTTAAGCCAATGCATTCTCTTATATATGCGAGGCAACCTATGGTCGACTCGCATATATAAGAGAATGCATTGGCACAGGGCGGTTCTGTTGGGTAAAGGGTTAAGTGATTTGTTGATTTATTATCTGAACATTTCTCTTCAATGAATATGAATCATTCTGCTCTTCTGTTATCTTTTCAGATGAAATATAATTTCACCCATACAGAGCCCCAGACAAACATGAGCAGACGACACTCTTCTATATGCTTCTATGTATGTGTGGGGCTCCCTGCAGGGTAATGGATGTTTTTTATTTTATGTCCTAAAAATTGTAAGAAAAATTTATAAAAACAAATGCTAAAAAATTGTTAGGCCAATGCATTCTCTTATATATGCGAGGCGACCTATGGTCGACTCGCATATATAAGAGAATGCATTGGCACAGGGTAAAATATTATCATAACCTTAAAAGAACTAACTGCTTAAAATAATTGTGTGATTTCTGTTACTTCAGGTCTAGGTCAAGATCACCACGACGGAGGCCGAGCAGTCGACGATCAGATTCTCGTAGCCCGAGCAGGCGGCGGCATAAATCCAAAAAGAAACACAGAGACTGATCGTCAAATCATTACATTTGTAATTTTGTCATATCATTCGGTCTGCATTCTTTTACAGCAACATCAAGGCTTTCATTTCCCCCTTATACGGGCACTGCTAGAGTGCTGTAATCTCTTAATCTGAAAACCAGATTAACCCCAATGTTAAGAATGTGAAATGTCTTCCAGGATTCCAGATTAGCATATGAACCATGATGTTGCTTCGACCCTTGCTGAATTCCCCCAAATTCTTAGGAGGAATGAGATGTTCATAAAATAAATAATAGCTTTGGGACATCTTTTCAATATCTGTTGAGAAAATCTGGTTTTCATAAGGACCGTGATAGAACATAAATCATAATATCTTTATAAATCATAGCATCTGTTTCAGTCTGAAGATGTGAGATGGTAACACTTTCTCAAAATCGTGATAGAAGTTTCAATCTTTATTATAAGAGAAAATTTTCTCGTGAATAGCAACCTTTTGATATCATGTTGAATTATTCCATTTGAGTATTCTCTAACTGTCTCATAAGCACATGGTTATTTTTCTCACTATTTATATAAATTTTCTTTATTTATATAATTTTAGCCTTGCCAATATTTCATTCATCATAGGCATCAAATGTCTAATTTGGGATTAACTGTTAAATCTGAATTCATAGTTTTTCAGATCCTAATCTAATATTGAGTGTGTTCTGTAAGACGATGGACGTAGCTGTTTGTGTTGCATTTTAGTCAACATTAGAGATTTCAAGAGAAAATTTTCTCGTGAATGGCAACCTTTTGATATCATGTTGAATTATTCCATTTGAGTATTCTCTAACTGTCTCATAAGCACATGGTTATTTTTCTCACTATTTATATAAATTTTCTTAATTTATATAATTTTACCCTTGCCAATATTTCATTCATCATAGGCCATTCTAGAAATACCCATGACCCATTCTAGAAATACTTTCAAATTCAGTTTCATGTTGTAAGCTGTTGAGACTCGAGGCCATCGAAGTAAGTTCATATGAAATAATAATTGTTTAAAAGTATGGAAAACAATATCATCATTAGGCCATATAAACTTAATAGTTTGTTTCTCAGGGATTTTTTTTTTCAAAGTGATGAGGGAGGCAGTTATTTATATTTATTATTTTTTTCAAATTAATTTTGTGGTGAGGCAGGTATTTATATATATAATATTTATCGGAGTCCCATATTAAGGAATAATACTGGATATGAGGAATAATACTGGATATGGGCAAAATACTGAAGCAGGGAAGCTGACCATCATATATCCCCTTAATAATCTAGATTTGTAATAAAGTTGTATAGAGGAAACAGTTTGAGTTATTCACTCATGGCAGAAGATGTGGAAACTACATCGGTGAAATTTGATGTAACTCAGGGTGACCACCTGCCAGATCAAGCTTTATTGGAAGGAGTTCCACTGGACTACACATGAATTGATAATATTAAATCACAACAATAATTTATGAAATAAAAGGTTTATTTTCTAATTAATCACAGACTTTCATAAAAATCTTGAAGTTTGGAATAGTGCTGATCCACAAACCAGAGTGCATTACATACAATAGCCACACATTGCCGACCCACACTGTCAACGCTAACCTTTCGGAACTAGCCCACTTTGTTTTCAACCAGTCAATGAATGAATTGCACAATTTGTTACATTTGTTTTTCACATTTGTTTTACTGGGCAACACCACCTCCTTGCAACTTGTCATCAGCACCGAGAATACATCAACTACTTCTCCCGATTTATTCTCTGGTACACCTTCTTTGGTCACTCGAATTTGAAAATATCGTCCGAAAAATTGCGTGACTTCAGAAAACATGATGATGATCATGATAATGATGTCTCCTGCAACTGTGTCAAAGTCCCCCGTTTTCGTTTTTGAAACAACCAAGTCAAAATCATCGTCAATGTCTTTCGTGGACATGAAATCATCAGCCATTTCAGGAACAGTTTTTGATCTGTTGTCTGATATAATTGTCCATTTGCCTTCCGACGCATTCTGCACGATACAAATGTTCACCAAAGTCGCCATTTTGTTATTATTTTAAACAGGAAGTTCGTCATAATTATCCGCCCTTGTTTGTGAATGTAAAGTCCGGATAGATTTGCAGTCCGGATAGATTTGCAGTTTGCGTAAAGTTTCAAGACGAAGTTATCGGTCTGGGGCGGTTCGGGACATGCGGTATTTATATATTTATTATTTTATAGGTGCCAATAAATAAGGGGGAGGCGCAGGTTTTTGGGGGACGCGGCGATCCCTGAGAAACGAACTATTAAGTGTGTATGGCCTTAAGTACATTTAAAAATAGACGGACTGTTTTAACTTCCGTTATTAATAACTCTTCAATAACGAGATTTCACATATTGAAACCATTGTTATGTAAACATTACTGTTACAGTAGCATTACCAATCAATGTCCAATCAGTCCAATAAGATAGCAAAGTTTAATCAAAACTTGACATTAAACATTGAAATAAATATGTCAAAATATTGAAAAATATTCCGAAAATATTTAGATTAAAATATTTGAACTTTACTTTGGGATTAGCGATGTTTGTTGACATATAACAATGGTTTCAACACACAAAATTACGTTTATGGAGAACTTTCAATAATTAAAGACATATTATGTACTCGTTCGGGTGCGTGAAACTGATAAGTTAGTATTCAGGCGCTATGCAAACTGGAGGAATATAACATTCTACAAGCATCGCCGAATATATGAAACAAATCGACCATACCACTCCATGGAAAACATCATCTGAACTATGCTGAATTGTAAACATTTACTACTCGATTCGGGACGCATATATCGGCAATAAATGAACAAAAATGATTTCGACACCGAGAGTCAATGCATTGAATTAATATATAAGAATGATGGTGTTTGTTGTCAATTTGGTTATCATAGTTTTAAAAATAACTACTTTGAACAAGATTATTCTCTATTTCTATTTTATCGCCCTACTGGAGTGTTTCACATCACTTTAATATAAGAACAAAGCTTTTTTCTATTTCTTCATGTTCTTCTTAGTGGTAATGTTTTTACAGAATTTTATAATATTTGCACATTTACTTACTTCTATACTGTGAATAGATAGAAATAAGACAGTCCTGGAGGATGGTAAAACGACAAGAAATGAAAGAATTTGATGTGAATGAAACTTTATATATGATATTTGGAGTCCTAACTGTTCTCTGAAGCACCAGTTTATTCCGGTTATTGAGAAAATTTGCATGACTGTCAACTGTTTCATAAACACTGGTAGCTATTTCATTCCAATATGTGATATTACAATTTGGAAAGCAAATGGCATGTCAGTGATGTTTAGATATATAGATCACCGAATTAAATTCATTTATAATAGTCCATGGGCCAAGGCTGCAAAAATCGAATACCAATCATTGTCTCAAAAAATATTGAGAATACATATACATCTAATTTTGTTAATTTTTTCACAATTTTGGCTGTAAGTTAGGGTGAATTTGGCACATGAAAGTTTCTGGCTTGACATGTATGTTCATTTAGCAATTAGAAGGTATATGGTACCAGATTGTTAACACATTCACTGCCGACTACAAGCTATCTCATACTTTTTGCATCTAATTGAATGGGCACCGGCAGTGAACGTATTAACCTCATTCTGTTCTGGTCTCCGCTTCATGAAAGAAACAAATTATATATTGATATTTATTAAAGGGTAATCATTTTCAATATCATAATTTTACCAGAAATCTCTTATATATGTGAGGCTCCCTGTTGCTGCATCATCACAGCTCCCGTCATGAAATTGTTAATAAAAAAATCCCTGATTTGATACTGATTTTCGATCTGGTCCATGGACTAGAAATATCGCTTGCAGGTCTGCAAACAGTGTGTCTGTTATTTGCAGAATGAGGTCCCCAGAGGGTGCATTTAGTGACGCTATCCCGCGTGGTGGACTAGCGTCCCCAAATTAACACTCTGGGGACCTCATTCTGCTGTGGGGACCTCATTCTGCTGAGGCCTCAACTGATATAGGAGACCTAAGATCAGATTGAAGTTCCTCAGTTGAAGTTGGTGATGTTCACCCATTAGTCACCTCATTATGTCTTTTATCTTCTGCAAATTTGGGGATATAGAAACTTCTCAGAGGGGAAAAAGTAAGTAAAAACAATGCTAATTTGAGACTATATATACTTCCCAGAAGATGAAGCCTAAGCAGAATGAGGTCCCCAGAGGGTGAATTTAATTATCCTAGCCTGCTGTGTGGGGTAGCGTCACTAAATTCACCCTCTGGGGACCTCATTCTGCAAATGACTGACACACTACTTGCAGGCTTGATCGCTCTCATTCCATATTTGTATATATGAATGATAGAGGTGTGACATCTGTTTAGCGTGTTTGACACATTTATCAAATTGTATAAAAATGTCATTCTCATCATCATCATTGGAATAAACTATCATTTTCAATATATGTTTTGTCTTTATGTGGGAACCAACTTAAAGTGAAACATTTCCCTGAGGTGTTTGTTTTAGAACAGGGTTAATTGGCTTCATTCAAATTATGATCTCTCCTCGCAGGCAAATATTGGTAGGCTAAATTATCGCACGAGTCAGGTGACCTCTGTAGACACATGTTCAACCTGTATATAACATTGATCCGTCTTGGAATTTGATTGGGCTAATGCAAGAATCGAGTATTTAATTCTATTCATCAGGCGCATGTAATCAATATCGCTATCGGATGATCCGCGTCATGGTCAGCATCTCTATTGTCTATATACTTCTGTGATAATGTCCTCCTGAACTGTGCTGACCTTGTACAGCATCTCATGCATGAAAGGGGTACGGTACACTAAAACCGGCCATATATGGAACCATCTATTATACTCAACAGAATATATGCAACAAATGAATAAATTTGAATTCAAGGGGTTGTGCACTAAAACTGGCCATTTATGGGACCATCTCCTTTTATACTCAACAGATTATATGCAACAAATGAATAAATTTGAGCCAGGGATGAGTGCAAAATACACTCATGTGCTCTGAATGAATCAACCTATGAAATACGTCATTGCTCCTCTATCCTTGACAGTGTCACTACTTTCAACCCAGGGCTATACCGGTAATTCCTTCCAGAGCCATATTCTTAAAGTAATCAGAATCCTATCTCTTAGGCGATTACAAGAGACTGTTGTACCAAGAACAAATGGTCAGAGATCAATGGAAACCTGAATGATAGAGGCACTCTGACTAACCCTTTACCCAACAAACCGGCCAAATAAAGCTTCAACAGCCTAAAATATCTTCGGTCTGTCTCAATAGAACCATACAAATATGGATATCATTGGCTCCTTGACCACATTGTGATAGTTACAGTTATGCCCTGTGCCAATGCATTCTCTTATATATGCGAGTCGACCATAGGTCGCCTCGCATATATAAGAGAATGCATTGGCCTAAAAAAAACAACTTTTTTTAACACTTTTTACCATTTTTTCTTACATTCTTTAACAATTTTATAATTTTTAATGTGTTAAGCCAATGCATTCTCTTATATATGCGAGGCGACCTATGGTTGACTCGCATATATAAGAGAATGCATTGGCACAGGGCCCTTCTGTTGGGTAAAGGGTTAAACTGTGATGCTTCATGGCTTGGCATATCTCTGATTGATATATTGATCACATGCACCCGACGATGAACAGAATTAAATACCCGCTTCTAAATTGCACCGACTCGGATTCCATGACAGGACAACGCTTCAGTATATTATGTGCATTAAAGGGGTACTTTACACTAAATCCGGCCATTTATCGTACCATCTCAGATTCCATTGCAGGACAATGCCTCAGTATGTTATGTGCATTAAAGGGGTACTGTACACTAAATCCGGCCATTTATGGTACCATCTCAGATTCCATTGCAGGACAATGCTTCAGTATATTATGTGCATTAAAGGGGTACTGTACACTAAATCCGGCCATTTATCATTCCATCTCAGATTCCATTACAGGACAATGCCTCAGTATATTATGTGCATTAAAGGGGTACTGTACACTAAATCCGGCCATTTATGGTACCATCTCAGATTCCATTACAGGACAATGCTTCAGTATATTATGTGCATTAAAGGGGTACTGTACACTAAATCCGGCCATTTATGGTACCATCTCAGATTCCATTGCAGGACAATGCTTGAGTATGTTATGTGCATTAAAGGGGTACTGTACACTAAATCCGGCCATTTATGGTACCATCTCAGATTCCATTACAGGACAATGCTTCAGTATGTTATGTGCATTAAAGGGGTACTGTACACTAAATCCGGCCATTTATGGTACCATCTCAGATTCCATTACAGGACAATGCTTCAGTATGTTATGTATATTAAAGGGGTACTGTACACTAAATCCGGCCATTTATGGTACCATCTCAGATTCCATTACAGGACAATGCTTCAGTATGTTATGTGCATTAAAGGGGTACTGTACACTAAATCCGGCCATTTATGATACCATCTATTCCATTACAGGACAATGCTTCAGTATATTATGTGCATTAAAGGGGTACTGTACACTAAATCCGGCCATTTATCGTTCCATCTATTATACTCCTCTCATGCATTAAAAGGGTACTGTACACTAAATCCGGCCATTTGTGGGACCAGCTCCTACTATACTCAACACTGAGAATATATGTAACTCATGAATGAATTTGAGCCAGGGATGTGCAAAATACACTCGTGTGCTCTATGAACGTTGTAAACAACATGGTAACTATAACGAAAATTAATTAATCACTCTAGTCATAAATTCATTTTCATTATCATTACCAGATTTAGTGTACAGTACCCCTTTAATGTGCTAACATCTTCCTGAACTGTGACTACGTTCTAAAAATCTGCATCTCATGCACATGATATACAGCATCATTGTTCTGGTGGAATCTGAGTTGGTGCTAGAAGTGGGTATTTAATTCTATTCATCAGGTGCATGTGATCAATATCTACGTCATGGTTTACAATCAGAGTGCCGCCGTCTATTCATTAAGTTTCCATTGATCTCCGGCCGATTGTTCTCAGTGCAACAGTATCAAGCAGATTCTGTTCACTTGAAAATCTGTACTTTTAGTCACAAAACTGGGGATTAAACTTAGAAATTCTCATAATTTGACTCCAAATTTAATTAATTTCCATTTAACCCTTTACCCAACAAAACGGCCAAAACCGGCCAAATAAAGCTTCAACAGCCTAAAATATCTTCGGTCTGTCTCAATAGAACCATACAAATATGGATATCATTGGAACCGGCTCCTTGACCACATTGTGATAGTTACAGTTATGCCCTGTGCCAATGCATTCTCTTATATATACGAGTCGACCATCGGTCGCCTCGCATATATAAGAGAATGCATTGGCCTAAAAAAAAAAAAAAAATTACCATTTTTTCTTACATTCTTTAACAATTTTATAATTTTTAATGTGTTAAGCCAATGCATTCTCTTATATATGCGAGGCGACCTATGGTCGACTCGCATATATAAGAGAATGCATTGGCACAGGGCCGTTCTGTTGGGTAAAGGGTTAATTCAAACCACAATAAAAATGTATGAAAGAACGTATGTTATTCATTAGATAGCAGCTCCGAGTTCTGAAATATGTGCCATAAGATTTCTAACTTTTGAAATGCATGAGTATGAATACTCATTTACAGGGGCGCCGGAAGCATCCAATGGCAGGGGGGGCAGAGCCTACAAAAAGGGCACTTTTCCGCAAAAAAGGGCATTTTCTCCGCAAACTTGGGGGAAAATAACCATAAATTAATTGTGGCAAAAATCCCTATTTTAAAGGTATTTGTCCGTTTTTATGGCTGTTTTGTGATAAAATTGACAAAAAATTAATATTCCTTGTGAAATTGGTGGTATTTGGACCAAAAAAGTTACATTTTGCTATAAAAACACGAGATTAAACACAAAAAGCATTTTCTGTCTCCAGAAAAAGGGCAAGTCCTGCCCCCGCTCGCCCCCTTGGTCAAGGGCAGGGGGGGGTCAGCTGCCCCCCTCTTCCGGCGCCCCTGCTCATTTATACTTTGAAAAGTATAAATACAAATAGATATAATGTATATTGTCAGGGTTGATAAAGTCAAAAATTACTGTCTTCCAACCACCCCATTGTTGTCATGGGAGATGTGCCACCTGTTATTTTTGTCTGTATTAACGGCTTTCATGCTATTTGAATTTCCTGGTTTCCATGTGACAATATGTATCTGCACATTAATCCATCGGTAGGTAGGGCAGATGTGCCACCTGTTATGTCTGTATTCATGGTTTTCGTGCTATTTCCCCGTTTCCTTGTAACAGTCTGCACATTAATACATCTTACACATTGTTCTGTGTCATGAAATCTGAGTTGATGCAAGAAGCTGTATTTAATTATATTCATCGGCAGCGTGTGATCAATATTTATATCAGATGATCTGTGTCATGGTCCACATCTATTCATGTTCACAGTGATCCCCAAGTGATATGGAACGTTAAAAAACATGGCCACCATCAGCCATCTCGGATTTCAAATTTGTATCCATTGGCACACCATTCCCACATTTATTGGAGAATTATTTTGATAATTTAACCCTTTACCAAACAGAAGGGCCCTGTGCCAATGCATTCTCTTATATATGCGAGTCGACCATAGGTCGCCTCGCATATATAAGAGAATGCATTGGCTTAACACATTAAAAATTATAAAATTGTTAAAGAATGTAAGAAAAAATGGTAAAAAGTGTTAAAAAAAGATTTTTTTTAGGCCAATGCATTCTCTTATATATGCGAGGCGACCTATGGTCGACTCGCATATATAAGAGAATGCATTGGCCCAGGGCATAACTGTAACCATCACAGTGTGGTCAAGGAGCCGGTTCCAATGATATCCATATTTGTATGGTTCTGTTGAGACAGACCGAATATATTTTAGGCTGTTGAAGCTTTATTTGGCCGGTTTGTTGGGTAAAGGGTTAAGGCATGTTTAGGATCATCTCCAGATGGGACCTATCAAATTTGAACAATGTTCAATGAAAACCATTGCTGGCTGCAGCCATCTTGGATTTTACACTTTGCATGAGTAAATCCTTTAGCACATCCTACAGACCACATCCCTAATATGATGATCACCAAATGTAATATGGATCTTTGGGGTGAGCTCAAGATGAAAGCCATTAAATTTTTCCGAGAAAAACATGGCCACCAGCAGCCATGTTGAATTTTACTCTTTGCATGACTAAATCCTTTGGTACAGACTACGTCCTTCATTCGGTCATCACCAAACTTCATATGGAACTTCGGGGTGACCTCCAGATGGGAAGCCATAAAATATTTGCAAATTTCGTTGGAAAACATGACTACCAGCAGCGTCTTGGATTTTACTCTATTCATGACTAAATCCTTTAGCACACCCTGCAGATGACATCCTCATATGATCAACAGACTTCATATAGAACTTCAGGGTGACCAATAGATTGGAGCCATCAAATTTTCCAAATTTGTAGAAAAACATGGCCATCTTGGATTTTAATATATATATATATATATCATTTGTTGACATCAAGTATTACTTAGACAATTAAACTTTCTGCATTCCTGATCGCTCCATTGACTATAACACATGAAATTGTACCCTCTTCAAGTTGAGCTACATTGTCATTGACATTTTCATTTAACAGGGTGTCATTGTAGGTGTGGTTGATGTGCCACCTGTTATGTCTGTATTCACGGCCTTCATGCTATTTCCCTGTTTCTTGTAACAATATGTATCTGAACATTAATCCATCTCATACATTGTTCTGTCGTGGAATTTTGATGCAAGAAGCTGTATTTAATTCTATTCAGCGGCGGTGCATGATCAATATATCGGAGATGATCCGCGACATGGTTTCTGTTCAGAGTGCCTCCATCTATTCAAGTTTCCATTGATCTCCGGCCCTTTCCCTTACCAAAACCGAACGCCATTATTTAGCGTTTGCTTAGCGATTACCCTTAGCGTTTCCTTAGCGTTCAAATGCATAAAATAAACGCTATAAAGATGAATGGGGCAAACAAATGTTAAGCTTAGCGTTCAAACGCTATCTTAGCGTTTGGTTAGCGTGTATATAGGGCGAAATATTTATGAGCTTAGCGTTCGAACGCTAAGCTTAGCGTTTGAATGCTTACCTCATTTGCATATTGTTGGTATGTTGGCAAATATACTGTTGCAATTCCTTAGCGTTTCCTTATTCCTTAGCGTTTCCTTAGTGTTTTTTCTAACGTTTCCTTAGCGTTCAAATATAATCATTTAAACGCTAATATTAACCCTCAAGTTACTGAATTGTAGTCTTCTGGTTATGACTTAAAAGGCTGCTTAGAAATGCCTCGCCGTTTGCTCACACATATTTAGAATATGCATTTTTTTAAATGTTACAGTACCTTACATTCTTTTCCTTAAGATTCACTAACTCATTCACTGATTGTTGACTCTCCCAAAATATTCCTTCCTCATGGTGGAATTATGAACTGTAGGCTACTCCAATTTCAGAATCAATAGAATTTATTCAAATATAATCAAATGATCTTAGCCTGATTTTCCTCTCATCTTCATATGCTATAATTACTGGGTGAAGGACAGTGTGAAATTCATCAAAACCTGGTGGTGACGTGCTATAAAAGATTGAGTGAAACATATATACCAGGGTATTGAAGTTTTTTAACTCTGTCTTTCACTCGGTCACAATAACATGTGAAGGCCAGAGGAAATTCAGGCTATAACTAAACAGTAATTAATATATAACATTCTATCCTGATCGAGTTCTTTTCTTTACTTTGGTGATTCATTTCTGAAAACAATAAAAGAAAAATTAAGATTTCCAAGAATCATTGATGAAATTTCCTTCAATTTAACACAATTAAGCAACTTTACTCTGCTTTCTTTGTTTTATGCAAAATGGTCCCCCACAGTTGTATTTGACAAACTAATTTTCAAGGACACCCCTTGCGATCAGGCACAATCACCTGCAGGTCTTCTGATGGAGTTACTTTACACAAAATTATTTGTCTAGCTGTGCGGTCATAAACTTGGCATTAATATATACTTACACAATGTACCAAACAATGTTGCACATTCTTATGACACATGAAAAGGTATGAATATATCATACATGCTGGACAGTATATGACATCCATATGAGACAAGAATAACTTACCCTTCATTAGTCTTGACCTTATCATACAAAATCTTCATCCGACTTTCATTTGTACACTTTGAGCATATTTTAGCATTAACGTCAGTCTCCTTCATGATGTCCCACATCTCTTTTTTGGAGACCGAAATTATGAATTCTGAAAATTGAAGAATTAATATAATGATAGCTATTTAAAGGCTTCGTACATGTATCACCTGATTATTGATCAATTTCATGATTGGCTTATTTATTACAACTGTAATGCATAGCATGACATATATATTTCCTGATTTGCAGTTTGGAAAGGGTGCAGTGCTGAAAGTTTGAATGGATGTTAATTAATGGATGAAATAGTTTGTATGTGGATATCCTTCTTCCCATGCTGGTATATTATTGTCATAGTAGTACCAAAGGACATTACAATCCAATAATTGGTACTGAAGCTACATTCATATAATGCAGAATATCTGTACAGGCCGGGTTACAGGCTGAGCATATATCTGTTTCCAAAGTCAAACATAGGGCATATGTTCTTCTTCTTATTAGGTGCACTACAGCCAACTTATAGAATATATGTGTTTTATGTGTATTGTCAAACCATGAAATATTATCTGCTGAGAAAATTTATAACTCATCAATTCTGCTGTAAAGTTAATCTTTTTGGTAATACCCAAAATTTAATATGGAGTTCATATTCATTATAAGTAGAAATCCCATTCAACAAAGCATATAAATGACAGATAAATGTTTAGCACAATGGAAATTCTATATTGAGGGGACCTGATAAGCTATTAATTGTACTGTATTTAAAGTATAAAGCTTAATTACCCTTCTAATATTGCTATCTTTACTTTGACAGAGAGATTGTTTTGACTCCTTGCACTGGTACATTTCAAGTAGATTTCCTTACTGTAGTCATGCAGTTTCTTCTCAAATCTTCTGTGACTGTTTCTTTGAAAAAGAAATTGTGATCTCTGAAATTGAAATAGAATAAGTCATAGTTAAAGCTATGCTGGTGTTATTCAAGCCATATTTTTATTTCATTTTGATCTTGGGACCATAGAAGAAAAATATATACTTCAGCCATGCGTACATTGAATTATGTTGGTCGAGTAAAAATTGTAGGTAGAAATTTAATTAGCACTTCAAAGTTAATTCGCATGCATGGGCATCATGCATATATATATACACCCATAGTAAGTTTCATTTAAATATTGCAATATATCAGGGGTGGCATCAGCATTTCCCCAATGCAGGGGCTACTTTATAATACAATTGACCCCTCCCCTGATTCCACCCCTACAATATATTAATATGTAGATTAAACCCTGGATATGTGAGTCATTTGTTTTTATTCAAATTGGTTTATCCTTATGAGATTGATATATTAAATCCCATTTATACAGGGTTGTGCATGGTTTAAAGGGAATCCAAAAATCTGTGAGAGAGTAGTTGAATTATGGAGGGCCTAAGCTAGCTTGTAATGGTTCGATCCCTGTAGCTAAGATTTAATATTGCCTTTGTGTGTGACTGCATGAAAGATGATCATGCCAATATTAATTGTACTGTACATTCTCTCTATATAAAATATCATATTTTGAAGTTTCATGAGGCCATAAGCAACATAAATTAATTTGAATTATGAAAGTACTTACCAGAGACACAAATAATGGTTTCCCGGCCATCCAGGTGCTGTGGATTCTGTGAGACTTCATAAATTAATCCATCAAAAACACAGAAAAATGATCTCTTTTCACATTGCTTTTTAGAACAAAATCTGAGTATATATAAAGCTGCATAAACATGTACATCATTCATCAGTGAGAGACAAAATGGTCAAAACAAAGAGTCAACACTGGGCCACACATCTGTTACATATTTTAAGAAGTATCAAATTCCAAGCTTATGGGCCAGTTCTCCCAACTTAACAATTTAAATTGCCCCAGGGGATTGTCATGCAGACTCAATGATTGCATAAGGCAGTGATTTAATTTTATGTATAGGCATTATCTGGTTCTAAGAATATTTTAGGGGATGCAGAGAACTAGCAAGTACAGTGAGACAAATTCATTACTTGAATTAGTTAAGCAAATATTCTCTCACTTTAATTTAGAATTGGGGTAGTTTCAATTCATATTAATTATACAATTTTAAATGTATCTAAAATAGCCACATTTTCTGTCCCTATTCAGAGAGAATAATTAAAGAAAAATATTTTCAAGTGATAGAAACTCATATTGACTGGTCTGTCTGACTTTAAATATAATTATTATTTTATATATATAAAAAAATTAATAATTAATAATGTTCATAAAATCACTTCTTTTGATAATGTATAAAGCACAGATGAGCCAATATTTCTTACAACAATAGATTCCCCCCCCCCCCCACTTTTTCCTTGAAATAGTTGTTGAACATGGACTTAATTAGTTTAATTACAAGAGATTCTCTGCTTGCACTGGCTTGCATGAAAGAAACAAAATTCTCTGTATTCTGTGCACTATATATACATTAAATATTAGTGTTTGAAAAACATCCCATAAACATATTACACTTATTTAGTGATTTTTTTTAAAGAAAGGGTATACAGTGGTACATGTATGGTACAATGTACATGTAAAACCTGCCAGACATGTCAAATATTTATCTCTTGTTCAGTTAAATGTGTGGAGTTTTCAAAGTATTTCCAAGACAACAAAATGTACTTAATATATGTATTGTAAAAAAAATATTTTCAAGAAATTTACATCATTGTTCAGTTTAACTAATTCTGGCCATTCTCATACGTAGATTGTCAAAAACATTAGTCACATATATAGGAGATATGAAAACAAAAAGAAACAAATTACCAGGTACTTGTTGTTGGAAGATATTAGACAGTAGTACATGTACAGGTACATATGTCATACCTGCCAGACTTGTCAAATATTATCGCTTGTTCAGTTAAATGTACATGTCTGGAATATTCAAATAAGGCAAACTACCAGTACTAGTACATGAACCTATTAAAAATGTATTTAAAAAATATTTTCAGAATTCTACATCATTTTCTAGTGTAAAGAATTCTGGTCATTCTCGTACGTAGATTGTCAAAAACAAGTCACATATATAGGAGATATGAAGTTTTGATAAATTTTTCCATAAAATTTACCTGAACTCGACTTAGTTTATTTCTGAATTGATAATGGTAGCCTCAAATGCACGGTCATGCAAGAAACACTAAGAACCATTTACTAGCGTTTATGAAAGGCTGAAAATCGCTAAGGAATACAAAGAACATTCAGATCCATCAATGCTTATAATAACAGAGAAGAGATGTTAGCGTTTTTCTTAGCGTTTAACTTTCTAAACGCTAAGGAATAAGAAAATCGCAAATATATTAACGTTTTTCTTAGCGTTTAACTTTCTAAACGCTAAAGAATACAAAAAATCGCTAAGGATCATCAATGCTTAACGTTCAAACGCTAACAGAAGCGTTTTCTTAGCGTTAGAACGCTAAGAAATGTCTTCTCATAACGTTCAAACGCTAACAAATTGCCCCAAACGCTAAGGAAACGCTAAGAAAACGCTTAATAAGCGATTATGTTCGGTAAGGGTTGTTCTCAGTTCATCAGCTGTCATTTCCTGAGATGTTGGACTTGAAAATCATGATTTTAGTCAACAAAATTTGAATTAGAGTTGAAAATATTCATAATTTAAAACCCACCGGCGTGTTATCCCTTTGTCCGGACAGGGCTCTTATCTGGCAGAACGCTCAAGCGTTTTGATCGCATTATTTTAACGCCAACAGTCATTCTTTTTAAAGAATGCCCGTGGGCATTATTTTTTAAGAATGCCCGTGGGCATTATTTTTTACGAATACACGAGGGATTAAATCGACTGAGGGACGTCATAGAGTGGCTCCTCCCCCAATCATGTAAGTTGAGTCAATATAGCGTGTCGGCAATCTGCATTAAATATCGGAACTCTTAAAGGTACACAATCAGATCAGGCCCTTATACATTACTATTTCTTTGGCTTCTGGGATAAACAATAATTGATTCGAGACGAGTAACCTATCTATCAACGCTCATAGTGATCAGATTGTTTTTTGAAGTTTTGTTATCTCTATTGTTTCTGGCCCAGAAACACGCCGTCAAAAGGATGGTCTCGGTCAAAATTGCGTTATTAATACACTTGATTTTAGAGTTATCCAGCTTCGCCTGTTTGAATAAGTGTTTCTGTGAAAATTATACATCTCGAGAAAATTACAAACTTAGGGGCAATTATTAGTACGCATAATTGCAAACTTTATAAATTAATATCTAATAACTCTGAGCTTTGATGGATGGGTTCCTCGACTCGAATCAAATATTTTGTTTACCCCTGAAGTCACAGAAATAGTAATTTAGGGGTGCTTAATCGGATTGTGTACCTTTAATTTGCTGAGCTAATTAAAACTCACAAATATTTAGCGATTTTGATTTTATATTGCCACGCCAAAAAATAAAATAAAATTTCTTCAAACTTTGATACAAAAACACCAACAGCTATTTGGACTATTTAGAAAAGTCCGCAGACAGGCTAAAACACATATAGATAACATCTAAATACGTCCCTAAGTCGGTCAAATAAACACAAAACCGTTTAACACAGGTTTTAACTATACGTTACTTATTGAACGAGAAAGTGCTCACATGGTTATTTTTAATACAATGGGGAAGCACAGAAAAAATATAACATTTCCAGTATCAAATTGAAACAGAATAGCGTATACCCATGTGTATAGACATGTCATGCATATCTACTCTGGCTTCGCCAAGATATCATACTCCACTAGTTCAAAACATGGTAACTTTCTGTTGCTCTGACAGGGAAGTTTTATAACATTGAAAAAAAATGCAGTTAACATAATGCTCGGTTATAACTGTTCCGTAATAACATTGTATTTTATAGCAGGTAAAGGTCCTAACTCGAGTTTGCATGGTTTGGGGGACTTTAATTAATCGATTTTACTATGCGTCGCTTGGAAAGTTGGAATTTCATTGATGTTGGCTCACAAAGCTACACAAATCTTGCAACCTCGAGCTGGGAATTTATATTCAAGGAACAAGTATTAACACAGAAATATATTCCCTGCATGGTTTGTTCAATCTTCAAACCCATCAGAAGATAATAGAAAAGGCTCACAGGGTTTGAACATATGGGAAATTATATATACGGGGGTACGGGAGCCTGATAAATTATTATGGAATGTTAACGTATTTGATGTCGAATTAGATGGGGCATCTTTAAATCAAGAAAGAAATATAGTAAGATATTGCTCACATACACTGTCCGAATCCAAAGCGCAACGACAAACTTCGGAAGAAACGTCCCTCAACTGGCGAGTCCTAATTCGAATTAAATAATAATTGAAATGTGTTGCTTTTCATCGTGGACAACACGGACATCACAAACTGTCCGTGCTGAACTGTGGGCGTGTACTCAGGTAATCAAGGCAGAGCTGTGGGCCAGACACAATTGATAGTTGGCTCCAACGACAATTCAATGAGTGGGTTTTAAGTCAGATAATATTCTCAGCGTCGGGAATTCGGTAAAGAATAGACTCGGGCAAGCCCTCGTCTATTCTTTTACCGAATTCCCTCTGCTTCGAACATTATCCTTTACATAAATCCAATATCAGTGAATTTCAATTTAAATCAACCACAGTAAAAAATGTATGAAATTTTAACATTGAAATTCCCAGTGCTGAAATATGTGCCATAAATTTCTAACTTTTGAAATGGGTTGCCATTTTAGGTGAATGTGGAACTCCCTTCTGCAACACAACCTAATATATAAAGGACATGATTCTGATCCCTTGAAAATCTTGACTTTTAGTCACCAAAATTTAGATTAGAGTTGGAACTTCTCAATTGCTTGACTCCAAAATCATTGAATTTTCATTGAATGAATTACAGTTTGAATACATTTGGGGTATTTTCATAATTGAATTTTTCTATTTTTGTCACGTGGACTTCTGAGTTTTTTAATTATGGGTAAACTTTTTGGGTGTTTTAAGAGTCAGACGCATGTTTTGCCAAAATTTCCTGAATCTGCCAGGAATTTCTTTGTTAAATTTGGTACAAGTGATTATTGTGACACAATATTTAAGAACTATCGACCAATTGGATATTATAACCTCATTTACTTTACTTTTATGGCATGAAAATTATTTAAATATTTAAAATTACAGCTATGCTCTAATTAATCGACCTCTTTAACGAGGTTATGGGCCGGTCATGACAACTATACCGCGGTCACCAGGTAGTACACCGCGGCCACGCGGTAGTACACCGCGGTCATGCGGTAGTACACCGCGGTCATGCGGTAGTACACCGCCCATTCGCGGTATCTGACCGCGGTCGTGTTGGAAGTCCACCGCGGTAATCTAGTCCGTTACCGGCGTACACCGCGGTAGTATTTTCCGCGACCGCCTTACACCGCGGTCATTCCCCGTGTTAATCGCGATCGAATAATCTGCCGATACGAATAATTTTCTCTGTTTTTTTGGAAGACTCAAGGCTGTGTAACATTTTGATCTGTCTTGTTCAATTTGGCCTATAATTTGCGTTAAAACTGACCTTACATTCATTCCTCGTGTGAAACTAAATTTATTTTAGAGTACTAAGGTCTTCAAAGGTTGACGTCCCACGTAATTCCTTGAAGTCGCCGCTTTCGGTGGGCGCGTGCAATTGGGTGATAATATGCTCGGATATATATTCAGACATACTTCCAAGTCTTTTCGTACGTAAATCAGTTAGAATATTTGGATAGCGATTTTTTTCGACGAAAAGTATACAGAATAAACGCGGCCACAGGTTAAGCCAAGGAGACAGATAATCTTCAAGTTCAATTCCAAATATGCCGGCACAACTACATTCAACTCCAATTTAACGCGATAATAAAATCCGGTATAAAGAACTAAATATACCACCACATAGTATATTTATTCTCTGCCCTAGATGCTTAGAAAATTATTTATCAGAATATATATTATTTTCCGCCACCAACAACTTTTGTAAAATAGATTGTTTTCAAAAGTGCAGTTCATATATCCATGGTATCAAATCAGAAGAACACGAGAGGAGACTTATTTTTTCTTGAGTAATGAAATTTAATTATTATTTCCATTTAGAAAGGCAACTACCCATAAATAATGTTCTATATTTGAGAATGTTCATGTCATGCCTGTTGATCAATTAAACATTGGGTTGAGGTGAGTTCTGGGTCATGGGTTCATAACCAAATTAAAGCTGACCACAATATCTCTTTAACACTGGCCTAATTCCAGTTGATTGCTCCCGGCGTGAGTGGACCACACTGCTTATCAACATTTGTTTTCATTGGGCTGGAATATTTGAGACTGCATTATTCGTCATTATAATATAAGGGGGTATGATGCTATATTATGCAATTAAAAATCTAACTCAACATTAGGATACCAATGAAGCCTCCTCTCATAGAGCCAAGACAATAAGCTATTTGGTTACTGGAGTGTTGTGTGGAATTATTAATTATTCTAGCAGTTTTGGGGGTATCTGGGACTTCGCGTGGGGCCGTCTTCGTGTGGGGCCGACTTCGCGCGGGGCCGACTTCTCCTGTGTGTGTTCTTGGTACCGAAAGGGACAGAAAAGAAACTAATATTTTCAACCTCTCAAATGTATTAAAATCCATTGTTTTTAGAAGGGGTGAGATACGGCTCCCCAAGTCTCTTTATCTGTTTCTCCTGAACTATAGCTATCTTCTAACAATATGAATCTCATGCATTAATGCACATGATATATAACAGTATTGTTCTGTCATGGAATCTGGGCTGATGCAAGAAGCGGGTATTTAATTATTTTCATCATCGGGTGCATGTGATCAATATATAAGGCATGAAGCATCACAGATTACAGACGGAGCGCCTCTGAAGCATCACAGATTACAGACGGAGCGCCTCTGTCCATTCAAATTTCCATTGATCTCCAAACGTTTGTTCTCAGTGCAATAGTCTCCGTCATTCTCTGAGAGATAGGATTCTAATTAATAAAAGAATATGGCGCTCGATGGATGTATAGGCCCGTGTTGAATGTACTGAGAGTGTCAAGGATATAGGAGCAATGCTGTGTTCAATAGGTTGATTAATATTTCTGAGTGGACTGTTATGGTAAGATTCAAATTTGTATATGCCCGTTTTAAAAAAAACGGGATGTATTAAGTTATTGGTCCGTCCGTCTGTCCGTTCACTTTGTTTTCGTTTCCGGATGATAACTTTAGTAAGTCTGGAATGAAATTTGGTGTGTGAGTTTACTAGAACAAATTGCTATGAAGCTTGTCATAAAAACTATGTAGTACCATAAAAGTTGCATAGCGACGACGGCTTATATTTTTAGTCAAGTATTTCTTCTCCAAATACTCAACTTATGGTTTGATGAGGGGAATGGTTGGCGGACAGGCGGCCTTAAACCTATATAACATAGCAGTTTATTGATAGATTTGGACAATTTTTGGTATGTGAGTTTATTGTCGTGTGCGACAGCTGCACATAAACTTTCTAATCAGAGTTCTGGCACTTGTTTCTATTTATAGCATTTTTATGTCCGTTAGCGTGATAACTTTAACAATTAACGTCACCATTTCATTCATGATTGGTATATGGATCGTTGACAACCATATCTCGATCGCGTTCGAAAACCAGGTTAGACCGATTTTACCTGAATTACGGTCATTAGTTTGTCCAATTTTATGTCTGTTAGCGCGACTACTTGAACAAATGTCAACCAATTTCATTATTAGTTTGTATATGGATCTTTTACAACAAAATTTTTATTGAGTTAGAAAACCAGGTTTTATCAGATTTGTTTAAACCTGAGTTACGGCCCTTTGTTTGACTAGTTATTGTAATTTTATGACGTTTAGCTCGATAACCGATTTCATTCATATTTCACATTATGACCTTTCACAACAATATCTCGATTGAGTTAGAAAACATGGTTTGTCAGATATTTTCTTACCTGAGTTATACCTGGAGTTACGGCCCTTAGTTTGTTGATTTTTAGCTATTTTATTATCATTAACGCGATAACTTAATCGAACAAACATCAACTGATTCCATTCATATTGCTTATATGGATCTTTTACAATATTATCTTGATGGAATTCGAAACTAGGTATGTCCCAATTTTTTTATACCTGAGTTACAGCCATTATTTTGTCTGTCTGTTAGCGCGATGACTTGATCAAACCAATTTAATTAATATTTGCTATGTGTATCTTTCATAACATCTCGTTCGAGCTCGAAAACCAGATGTGTCCGATTTTTTTTGATGAGCAAGCCTTGTTTTTTATATTCTAATTACTATTTAGAGCTAAGTTTGAGGTGTTTCAGACCATGCGCTGACCCCTTTATTAAGTTAGCCTGTACTTTAATAAGTTAGCATATACTTTATTAAGTTAGCCTATACTTTAATAAGTTGGCCTATACTTTAATAATTTAGCATATACGTTAAAAAGTTAGCCTATATTTAATAAGTTAGCATATACTTCAATAAGGTAGACTATACTTTAATACATTATAGCCAATACTGTAATAATTTAGCATATACGTTAGGAAGTTATCCAATATTTAATAAGTTAGCATATACTTTAATACGTTAGCCTACACTTTAATAATTTAAAAAGTTATTCTTTACTTTAATACGTTAGCCTATATTTTAATACGTTAGCCTATACTTTAATAGGGTAGCCTATACTTTAAGAAGTTAGCCTTTAATTAGTTAGCCTTTAATAAGTTAGCATTTAATAAGATAGCCTTTAATAAGTCAGCCTTTAATAAGATAGCGTTTAATCAGTTATTATTTAATAAGTTAGCATTTAATAAGTTAGTATTTAATAAGTTTGTATTTAATAAGATAGCCTTTAATTAGATAACATTTAATAAGTTAGCATTTAATAAGTTAGCATATAATAAGTTAGCATTTAATAAGATAGCATTTAATAAGTTAGCATTTAATAACTTAGCCTTTAATAACTTAGCCTTTAATAACTTAGCATTTACTAAGTTAAAGCCTTTAATAAGTTAGCATTTAATAAATATAGCCTTTAATAAGATAGCCTTTAATAAATTAGCATTTAATAAGTTAGCGTTTAATAAGTTAGCGTTTAATAAGATAGCCTTTACTGTTAAAAATTATCATCTTATGGCCCCCAGTTAGAAAAAGTTATCCTGAAGTTCTAGCCAAGATGAAAATTAACTAGAATTTGAAGTTTGGACTGCCATATATAGTCACAACGATAACGGACATGTGGCTACAGCACAAACAATGGAAGTTAATATTTTGACATTTCATCAAAGAAGCATCGCCCAGTCACAATTATTTGATGTCTGCCTATCACTGAAACATATACCAAATTGAACAATGAGCATATCTCATATATATTTTGAAGACCTCTGTCTGTATGTATGTTTGTTTGTTTGTCTGTCATTTATGCAAATCTACGATTCTCGACCGATCGGGACGAAACTTGTTACGTGTGTGTAGTTTGACCAGGCGGTGGACGTTGTCGTATTGGCGTGCCCGTGCGGCGCCCGCTTCGCGCATGCGCAGACGAGATCTAGGAAACGGGTGGAGCTATCGACTTGAAATTTTCTATGTGAATGTATCTTGCCCCGGATACGAATTTTATCGGGTCGCCGAGCCCGTGCGACGCCAGCTTCGCGCATGCGCAGACGAGATCTCGGAAACGGGTGGAGCTATCGACTTGAAATTTGGTATGTGAATGTATCTTGCCCCGGATACGAATTTTATCGGGTCGCAGAGCCCGTGCGACGCCAGCTTCGCGCATGCGCAGACCAGATCTCGGAAACGGGTAGAGCTATCGACTTGAAATTTGGTTTTTGAATAGTCCGGATGAATAGCCCGGACAACGTCGGGCTCATCGGCTATCTATTATATATTTTGGAAGATCTGTGTGTGGTGTATCTGTCTGTGTGTGTGTGTGTTCGCGATGAACTCGAAAACGGCCGACCCGATTTCGATGAAACTTCGTATGTGAGGGTACTATCGGTCGGGAAGTGGCATAGGCATATTAATTTTCAGATCCGAGGTCAACTTTTCACGTGCCGAGGTCAAATCTGTTTTTACGCTGTGTTACGGGACTTTCATTTGAGTTCGGTGCTTACAAATTGATTCGAAACAGCGCGAATAATAAAATGCCAGTCATAATAATGACACTGTGAGAATCTTTCGTGTTTCCTCTTTCCAACGATATATAATGCGTACGTATCCGTTTTAGTTATCTGCCTCAATTATCAAGAAGAAGTGGTACTATCTTCCATCAGGATAAAAACAATGCGTAACTTCTATGACGTCGTTAGAGGTCATAACGTTAGATCACGTTAACGCTTAACCGGCCGATGTATTTGACTGTTTCAGACGTCTTGGCGATATCTCGGGCACCGATGGTAATTTATCTTTACGTTGAAACTTGATAATTAATGAGCGTGTGTATATGAGGCGCGTTTATATACTTGAGTGGAAATCAAATCGGGTTAAACTGGCGGATTTTGACGGACGAAATTTGATGCATAGGGTATCTCGGTATCCGCTGGGCCGATTTCCCGGTATCCGCTGGGCCGATTTCCACCATTTTTGGGGTGTTGGTGTTTGACCCCACCTGACCTTGACCTTCAAAATGGTCAATTCAAGGTCAAAGCCCGGACGAAGTCGGGTCACCTTCTAGTTAGATATATTTACAGAAACATTCTATATGTTGGTCTGACGTTTACTGACAGTGAGTACATTGGTACTGAATAAAACAACCGTTCGCTAATATTTCAAATCATGCATCAAGTCTGCAAATATGACAAAGTTATTATTTATCATTAAGGATGTCGGGATGAGCAATAAAATTCAACAGAGTGATTAATCGATTATCCAAGTAACCTTCAATGAACGAACTAATCGATCATTACAGTGATGTGAAACACTCCGGTGTGGTGATCAAACAGAAATGGAGAATATTCTTGTTCAAAGTAGTATTGTTTTTACAAACAGTGTATAAAAATTCACAGCACACATCGTCATTCTTATATATTAATTAAATGCAATGACTCTCGATGGCGAAATCGTTTTCGTTAGTTTATCGCCGATGTATGCGTCCCGAATCGAGTAGTAAATATTTACAATTGAGCGTAGGTCTGACGATGTTTTTAGCTCACCTGAGACGAAGCCGGTGGAACTATAGTCATCACTCATCGTCCATCGTCCGACCATCCGTCCGTCCGTCAACAATTCTTTAAACTTCTTCTCCTCTGGAACCATACGACAGAATGGGTTCATATTTGGTGTGGATGTTCCCTAGGTGACTCACATTCAGATTTGTTCAAATGAGGTCACTGGGTCAAATAGTTGCGAAGCCAGGGCCATAACTCTTTCCCTCCATAGTAATTCTTTTAAACATCTTCTTCTCAGATACCATCAGGCCAAATGGGTTCATATGTGGTATGAAGGATCATTGGGTGACTGGGGTTCAGATTTGTTCAAATGAGGTCACTGGGTCAAATGTGGGCGGGGCCAGGGACATAACTTCAAAAAATATAATTTTTTTGTGTTTTGTATTTAACTCCATGGTCAGTTATATATATATATATATATATATATATATATATATATATATATATATATATTGTGCCCCTGGCCTTTACTCAAGTTCACTGCTTCTAGCACCCTGGTCCCAAAAATAATATTTACTCAAATTCTTGACATAGAATCATTAATAAGAAGCATTTACTTTGGCTCTACCTGTTTGCGGGGTATGCCTACACATGTCAAGTGAAATCTGACATTTTTATAAACATTCCCTGGAGATCTGCTAGAGGTCATTAATTCCCAAATACAACAACAATCTATCATATGTATTGTTCAAATCTTTCAACAGGACATTTAACACTCCCACATCCACCACTTCACTAGAACATATTTGGCAAACTTGAAAAGTGTTCTTTGAAAGAACCACCAACTCTATTTAGCTCATATTTAATATTAAGGCTCCTTTGGTGGTGTGTGATTCAGATTTGTTCAATCAGGGTCACCAGATCAAGTAGGTGCAAGGCCAGCTACATTACTCTTTCTCTCCATAGTAATTCATGGTATGTCTTCTATGCAAGAATCAAATGGCCTATTTTGCTTATATTTGGTATGAAATTACCTTGGGTAACAGATTTGTGAAAATGGATCACAAAGTCGAATAAGGGCAGAGCCAGAGACATAACTATTTCACCACATAGTAATTCTTAAAATATGTTTGCAAGAGCCAAGAACTAGTTGGCGTATTTAGCATGGAATGTTCTTGCAATTCATATATTTTTTAATGGGGTCACCTGGTCAAATAGGGGCCAAGCGAAGGACAGTTTCCCTCTTAATATGCTTCCTCGCAAAGACCATCAGGTCTATTTTACTGATATTTAGTATGAAGGGTTCTTTGGTGTCTGGGATTCAAATTTATTCAGATGGCGTCACCAGGTTAAATAGGGTGGGACAAGGGACATAACTGTATGTCTCTATAGTAATTCTTGAAATGTCTTCTCAAGAGAGGTTGGACTATTTAGCTTACATATAGTATGGAGGATCCGTTAGTGACTGAGATTCAGATTTGTTAACATGAGGTCAACCTGTTAAGATATGACGGGGCTATGGGGAGTTAACACTTTTGTGTCTAATAAAATCATTGAAATACCAAATTCATTAAAACATCTACCTTGGAACTACCTGACTGATTAATCTGACATACATGTATGATGTTTTGGGTCCATGGATAATTGGGCTTCAAACATGTCTAAATGGTTTTATAAAAAGGTGCTTGTGAGATTGGAAATTTCCAACAATTGAGAAAGTTTGAGATGTCGGTTGTGAAATTCCAACCTAAGACTTGGGAATCTGGAGCCCGGTCGGGAGGGGACTTGTTGAGCTGGAGGAGGGGGTGATCAGTAGTGTACAGTTGGCAATTTCAAGGTTGTCTATGGAGTGGTACGGTCGATTTGCTTCAAATTTTTTCGGCGATGTTAGTAGAATGTTATATTCCTTCAGTTGGCATAGCATCTGAATACTAACTTATCAGTTTCACGCACCCGAACAAGTACATAATATGTATTAAAGACTTATAGATCGCCGTTTAGTGTATTTATCGATCTCTCTGGTCCTAGCTCGAGCCTTCCAAGCTAAGTGGACATAATATTTGGAGATTCAAATGAGTATTTTTATATAATTTATCGACTTATTTTATTCCCAGAACGTGACAAAATCAAGCAATTACTTATTTTAATTTAAGGCCGGCACATCATGACTGCCGATTTAAATAGCAGTGACCGTGCGTGCTTGCTTTGCGTCGGAGAACGTTTGCGCCCGGTAATCACTTGACAGCACTAAATTTGTATAGGCGCTTGTTATACAAATATTATCAATCGACTATACAGGCATATTTGACAGTATGCCAATTTCAGCCATGAGAAAATATTTTCATACAGAGTTCGATAAAGTTGATGCTTTGTCAATACGATCACAATTCATGGAAATATTTGCTCTTTAAAACGGGATAAGATGGTTGTGTCACCGTGTTACAGTCAAAGAAAATGTGTCCTTTCTTGTTAGCGAAACACATGAGGGCAAATCAATCGCTCCGGTATCATATGTAATTCGAAGCCGTAAATACATTACTACTGCAAATAAATGTACAAAAAAATAATTCTCCATTTTGGGCAATCGCCAACACTATATAAATGGACAAATTTGTTCAAATAATTAACTCAGAACGGCCACTGACCTAAACACCATGCTTTCTCGATGTTTTGCATACAGGGGCATGTAGTTAAAGGCATACTGTAGACTTGTTCGGATGCGTGACACTGATAAGTTGGTACTCAGGAGCTATGCCAACTGGGGGATGTAGAATTCTACTAACATGGCCGAAAATCTCAAACAAATCGACCATTCCACTTCATAGATAACATCGTCTGAACTACGCTCAATTGTAAATATTTACTTCTCGATTCGGGACACAAATATCGGCGATAAACTAACGCAAACGTTTTCGTCATTGAGAGTAACTGCTTTTAATTAATATAAAAGAATGACGGTGTTTGTTGTCAATTTGGATATAATATTTGTCAAAAATAACTACTTTGAGCAAGAGTATTCTCCATTTCGATGTGTTCACCCTACCTACAATATATGCCATAAAATATGATTAAAATACTTTAAAGCTATCTCTGCGTGCAACAAAACGCATGCACCCAATTTAAAGCTATCCATGTGTGCAACAAAACGCGTCCAAAACTATCCCCGCGTGCAACAAAACGCGCCCAAATTTATCCATGTGTGCAACAAAACGAGTCCAAAGCTATCCTGCATGCGTGCAACAAAACGCACCAAAAGCTATCCATGTGTGCAACAAAACCTGTCAAAATCTATCCCTGCGTGCAACAAAACGCGCCCAAATCTATCCATGTGTGCAACAAAAACAAATGCGCCAAAGCCCCAAAGCGATCCCTGCATGCAACAAAACGCGCCAAAGCTATCCCTATTGGAAATGACAATGTTAACCCTTAACGTAGGGTCTATTCTCATTGCACACGCGCGTGCGATTAATCGCAGCGTTTTTTAAGGTGCGTGTTAACATAACGCAGAGCGATTCGTGATCAATTACCTTCCTCAAACAACCACGTACGTCCTATTCGTGACCAATCATCTTATGCAATCAACCTTACAGAGAATGGCATGGTTCACTCGGTCACATATACTATCCGGGTACAGTCATTCTCATAACTGATGGGCTATAAAATAATAAATGAAGTACGGCTTGGAAAGAAGTTTCCAACGTATAGCTAGCATGCATCAGTGGTGAATTTTGTAGAATTCAATCGAATTATATAACCTGTCAGTCTCGCGCAAAACTGTACCCAAGATTGTGAATATATA